>JAVUPR010000516.1:7435000-7995313 GCA_036785695.1 Gentiana straminea
CTTGAAGAAATGAAGCGACTTGAAGATGAATTGCAAAGATACAAATCAGATCCTAAATTCTTAAGGAAAGAACTAACTGACGAACAGCTCATTGAAAAGTACAGTCAACCTGGAGACAGAAGAGTTGCTCTAACAAAGGATCTGTGGATGCAGTTTATCAAAGATCACAATCCTATCAAAGGCAAGTACAAGGACAGGACATTTGAAGAATCCTTGAACTACTTTTTATCTGATATATTCTCAAAGCAGAAAATGGCACAATATAAAAAGAATCAGAGGATTGATGATAAACTGAAGATTAAAGACAAGACTGAATAGATGAAAGCTGATTTAGTAGAATTTGAAAATTACTACTTGAAAGAATCAAACCTTCCTAAGCTATTTCAATGGAGAAGATGGAAAGAAGGTAGTCAAGTTGACTACAACAAGACTTTCTCAAAGGAAGACTCCAAGCTAGAAGAAGATTTTTGTTTGTATGACAAAGCAAGAAAATTTGATTCAGTCTTGCAAAAAGCACAAAAGAGAACTTAGTATCTAGTTACACTATTTTGAACAAAATATAACTACTCCAGTTTTTGCTCATTCTAATGTAATCCAGTTTCCAGTTTTACATTGCTTTACATTGTTTTGATCTTTAAGCTTTTCTTTTAGGGAGAGTTTTGGCATCATCAAAAAGGGGGAAATTGTTGGAAATAAAATTTATATTTTGATGATAATTCATCTTATTTGTTTAAAGTAATATCTTAACCCCATTGATGAAGTGCTGAAGCCAGCTGTTATAGTGAAAAGCTAAAAGATATCTAGAACTGAATGTATAGGTTTTACTAGAGTCTGATATTTGTATAAGTTACATCAGACAAGCACCGTAATAATTAGTGTGTCGTAAACTGAAAAACTGGGAGTCATCTAGAAAACTGGAAATCACTAAGACAGAAACTGACTCAGAATACACCAGATCAAACTGAAGGAGATAAGTTCACTGAGAGTTACATACTCGGTTGGCTTATCTAAGAAGCCTGAAGAACTGAGGGTCACAGACTCATTTATTGAAGATTGAAGAACTGAGGGTTCAAACTCAGTTATGAAGACCAAGTCGAGACTGTAAAGTTAGACTTCAGGCAAGATTGTGGTGACATGAACTGACTTTATGGATCTTGTATGAAGATCTAAGAATCATAAGGACAATGAATTCTTAGATGATAATGAGTCATGGTGTACTCTGATTAAGTCAATTATAATCAGATGAAAACTAGAGTACTGATATTTGAAGAAGAGTAAAATCTCAGTTAACGCTCCAAGTCAGTAAGGAAACTGACAAACAATAAACTCAGTATAAAACTGATAAGAAAACTCAGTTTTATAAGTCAGCCATCCAACAAACTGATAGTACAGTCGAACGTTATAAAGAAAGCAAATTCATTGGATGAGTTACTGACACAGCAGAACGGTCAAAAGATATAGCCGTTACAAAAAGGGACGTTGATACAATTCGAATTGAAGTCAAATGAACGTTGGACCTCATACTATAAATAGAAGACTTTGCACCCAAGATAAAAATAACGAATTAACAAGCATTATCAAGCAAGTTTGTGCATTAGTCATCTTATTCGAATTACTATCATCTCAACGCTATAACAAGATCATATCTAGAAATTCTTCAAGTGTTCAAGCTACACAGATTTTATCAAGAATCATACACTTTGAAGAACCACAAACAAGAATCAATTTATTGATTCTCAGCCCAACTTTGATTCTACATCAAAGGTTTTAGACTGTGAAGCAAACCAGAAGGTTTCGCCAAGGACGATTTGACAAGCAGTCGGGTAGACTGTGTTTGTGGTGGTAGCTGGTGAAGAGGCAATTCAACCCTCCAAGGATCAGTGTTCAAGCAATTGAAGAACAACAATTCTACCTGTTCTACAACTGTTTAGATAGTGACGCTAGGGATTAGCCAATGACTATTGTTTAGGACTTTTTGTAACAGTTCACCTCAAAAAGTTCTAGTGGAATTTTCCTCCACACCACAGAGGAAGAGAGGATTGACATGATTACACCACCTGGAACCTCTATAACACTTGTCTTATTTACATTACGCACTTACTTATTTATTTACAGCATTTTGATAATTGATTGTTATACACCTCACAGTTCACAAAACTGACATTCATCAGAATTCAGTTTACTACACTCAGTTTTCACAGAGAATAACAAGATCAAGAAAAAGGCTAGAACTTTATCCGCTGCCGGTTGACTCAATTCCAAGCTTAAGTCAGTTTGACTTAAACTCAGCTTAGTCAGCTTAACTCCACACAAGTTTAACTGAACTTTAATTTGTTTTAAATCTAGTTTTAGGGACAAGTTTATTCACCCCCCTCCCCCTCTAAACTTGTGTTAGCCTTTCCAAGGGACCAACAAGGCTGCATGATGTTCTTAGGAGATGCACCAATATCTTGGAAGGCAAAGAAACAAACTACTATAGTATAGGGCAATGGCAAATGCTATTTGTGAAATTCAATGGCTCATTTACATTCTTCAAGATCTGAAAATTCCAGTTCAACTACCCACTGTCTTGTTTTTTGACAATGCCATTTCCTTGCACATTGCCCATAATCATGTCTTCCATGAAAGAACCAAACACATAGAGATTGATTGTCATGTTGCAAGGGACAAAGTCAAATCAGGACTTGTCAAACTACTTCCAGTCAACACAGAAGAACAAATGGCTGACATTCTCACCAAAGCCTTGGTTGTACTTATTTTCTCTTATCTGATAGACAAACGGGGAATTTCAAAGATATTTCAGAGTTCCAGTAGCTGAAGGGAATGCTGAGTGCAAGCTGTTCATGTACTACTCTCTGCTTGATGGGGGTGTTACAATATAGAGGCTAAAGAGAATGCTGAGTACAATTAGCTGATACATTCGCTGATTGTATGATACACTATGCTGATTGTATGAAGACATAGCAGCCTGCTGACATTATGACACAACAGCCTGCCGAGTAATATAGTGTAGCATGATGTAGAAAGCGGTTATTCAGTTATAGTATGTTGTAACCGCTTGTAACTTGCTTCTAAATGATTTATGAGGTGTATGAAGTTATAAATACCCCATGACCAGCCGCATTGTAATCCAACTTGTAACTTTCAGTTCATCAATGATAATTCTGCATTTTACTTTCAGTTTATAATTCTATAAACTTCATACGAAACTACCTTGACCATTCATTCGTAGATTGGACCCCACGTTGTGGAACACAAATTTGGGGTTCTCAAAAGCCTCTTAGGTGGATGGGTTGTGAGGGTCGAAGAAACCGACGATGATTCTCTTCGTTTATGTGGAGCCGGTTGGGAAGCATATGTGGCGGCTCATGATTTGCATCAGCATGATTTCATTGTGTTTGAACATAGTGTGAATTTCAATTTCAATACAATAGTTATTTATGACACTTCATGAGAAGACTTTTTCCGATTCCAAAAGTGATTATGCGGATGATGATGTAAGTGGTAACGAAAATCCCCGTTTTGAGACGAAGATGGCAGACTGGGCATTTTCACATGGTTATGTGGTGAGATATGTTACAATCTTTTTAGTTGTTTTCTAGTTTTATCTTTTTCCTCATTTCACTTTCTAACACTATTTAAATTTGTTTGTTATTGGTAGAATATTCCAATACCATTTGTTAGAACAAACGACATGTTGCGAAACAAGACTGTGGATCTACAAAGTGCCACAGGAGAATCATGGTCCTTTAGAATTGTAGCTTCTGTTGGACACTATCAACAAGTTCGTTTAAGTAGGTTGAATGATTTCCTTAGTGAGAATAACCTCAATGTTGGAGATACATGCAACTTTGAAGTCGTTGATCAGCCAACAGATAATCATGTCGTGTTTAATGTGGGGTTTATCAAACGTCCAAGATCTTAAAAACTATTTCATTAAAACTCTTCTGGATTACTTTTGGATCATTGCTATTGTATTTTGTTTAGATTACCTTTGACTTAGTTTGGGAATATGTCTGGATTAGTTTTACATTTTCATTGTGTTACGTTTTATTTAAGTTTGGATTAATTGTTTGAATTAAGTTGTTTTTATGATTTTTTATTGTATTACATTTTGATTGTATATTTGTGTTTGGGTGATTGTTTGTATCATGTTTGGATGATGCAAAAACACACAAGTATTTTCAGTGCTGGGCTATAAACGTCACTCAGTGAGACGTCGGTGTTACATAATAAACGTCAGTTAAGCCAACGAATTGCAACATTTTTGAACCAACATCTACAAATCTGATGTTGCTTTGCAATAACGACGTCCCAAAGGCTGCCGCTTAACAAACAGAAACTCATTAAGTTCTGGAGTCAGTAACGTCAAAAAATGTGACGTTTGTTTTTGGTTCCAACGTCAGAGTTGGTGGCGTTATAGCAACAAGAAAATATTCAGTTTTGGACAACAAAACCTCACCATGGCTGACATTTAGTATACACACGGACATCATCCATACTGACGTTTGTATGGATGCCGCCGGAAAATCCAATGGCCGATCGGAAAACTCTACAAACTTCATTTTTCCCCTAATTAATGGTGTTTTAAGCCATGGAGCATGAATTTTGATTCCATTTTGCTTCCATATTGTTTGAAAATGATATTTGGGTGAAAAGGTTGGAGAAGTGAAGATGAAGATGAATTTTGATGATGAAGAAAGTTGTAGAAGATGAAGATGAAGATGAAGATGAAGATGAAGATGAAGATGGAGATGAAGATGGAGATGTTGATTATGGAGATGAAATGAAGATGAATGTTGTTATTGATACAAGTTAATAATTTTATATTATAATGTTTTATTTAAATAATCAAAAGACTAAATTATATTTTTTTAAATTTGTGGTATAAGGAGTAATTTTTAAAATTTTTTTTGGTTGTGATTGAAGTAAAAAAAATATTACAAATAATATGGTGGTGTCAAAAGCAATTTATAGGGTGTCGGAAGTATTCGTTGTGCCACAAGCGAAATCGTGGTGCCGATAGAAGCCGCCATTATTTATTCCTCACCATCATTGGTCTAGTGTCTTTCTATGAAGATTATGTGTGGTTTTGAGTGAAATGGAGATTATTGAGAAGATTCTTTATGATTTATGTTGGATATTTTGCCGAGTTTGACCGATTTACCGTCTCGGTTCAATTTATCGGTCAATATTGATCGAGTCTTCCGGTATAATTTCGATTCAAGCCTATTATGAGAAGAAACTGTAACTTTGTATCGGTACGGATCGAGTCAGGACTTTGAACAATAACGATGGTACTGTCTAATTTGGGAAAAGTCAACGAACGTACGCTGAAAACCAAAAAGTAGTCAGCTTGTTACTCAAATCGGGCAAACTGGTAAAAAAAAAAAGGTCTTATAAAGATGGAAGTGCCGATCAAAAGACCAACTCAAACGGTCATAAAACGAATAGACAACCCATTATGGTTAGGCCTAACAAAAATCATGGACCAAATCCCAAATCTGAAAATCTTTTCTCAAAAAAGCATGAAGAGGAATCCACTTCAACATGCCCACACAAATCCGAGTTCAGAAAAGGTTTTGTACATCCCCTGGATATGGCCTCGTGGTAAAGGGCTTGGATGTTGTAGTGACAACTGGGCCAGGAGCTGGAGTGTGGAGGTTCGAATCCCGTAAAGGGACGACTTCTTTCAGTTTCTTGGTAAAAAGGCAGCCATCGACTCTGAGCTGCTAAGTCCCTGATTAACATCTCCACTCATTCTGTGGGATCGGACGAGTGGGGACCCTCAATGTTAGTGTTTAACCTTTTTTTCAGAAAAGGTTTTGTACATGGAACTTCTAAAGTCACAACACTTTCTACTTTTGATCTCTTTTTTCTTAATTATTTTCTTTACTTACACATCACACACTTACTTCACAAATCACATAAAAAAAAATATCAATAGCTATATTTAAATCCCTTCATTTACAACATTTTAATTTCCTTCATCTTCTTTCATTCTCAAACCCTAAAATCTATCTCCATCTCCCCAGCCGCCGCCTCTCCCCCAGCCTCCCTCCGCCACACCCACCGCTGGTTAGTCCAATCAGCTCAACCTCTCTTCCAAACACACCACCCAAAAAGCAAAAAATCAATCAATATCAAACTGCAAAAAAAAAAAAAAATATAAAAAGAAAGAGGAGCTGATTTGCAGTGGGAAGGGGAGGGGAGCTGTGAGGGGAGAGGGTGTGTGGGGGAGGAAAGGTCGATTTGTTGTAGGGTGGGGAGGGTGGAGGGGAAAAATGTCGTTTCCAAGCTTTTTCGGTGGCCGACAGGGCAGTGTCGAGAACAATCTCGTTTTATTGTTATTATATACTTTAATATTATTATTATCGTATTTATCTTGTAGTGACTTATTAACCAAGTCACCGAACCCTATATATTTATACTATCTCCATATAGTTGAATCAATGAAATAATACACTTTGAATTATATTATGGTATCAGAGCAATTTAATTTTCTCAATTGTTATGCCAATCTTTCCCTAAACCTAAACCTTTTCTTTTCAAAAGAAAAAAAAATGAACCGGCTACTCCTCCCTCGTGCAATTGCCCGGCGACCACAAGCGATCCATTACCGGAGGTCTTTCACTCTTCAAGACTACAACACTCATAGCCTGATCTTCTTCTATTTTCTGTCTTCTTCACGAATCAATCAACCCTTCTGCGCTGTGGTGCTCGGCTGCACCTCCTCCACTCGGTGGTTCCACACAGCTCCTCCTCGTAAATTAATCCCTCTGGCTGTATCTTCTTCATTACTGCTCGTATCCCATTGTCGATTTACTTACTGGTGGCTTCTTCTACTAATCAAATTCACTGGAGCAAGAAGAGGTAAAAAGGAGGCCTTCAAAGCGTTTTTAATATATTTCTTTATTTCTTCCAATTTTCTTCTCTCGTAAAACTTGTCCTTTACTTTCTAGAAGGCAATAGTGAATAAAAAAGAAGAAGAAGAAGAGAAGAAATATATTTGATGATGAGGAAATTGGAAGAAGAGAAACAGAGAGACTAAAAAAAAGGACGAGAGAAGAGAATCCTTTTTTTCTTGTCCAATCTGTCTTTTGACCGTAACAAAGGAAGAAGTAGTTTCTTTTCACCGGCGGCGTCGATTATTGTTTTCTATTTTACTATCAACACAAAAAAAAAAAAAAAAAAAAAAAAAAAGAATGGCAGATTGACAAAACAGTCTTAGTTTATGTCCTTCCCCGTACAGTGGCCATAGTTCAGATTTTTCTCGAGGCCGGGGGCGAGGCTGTGATCGTGGCAACCCTCATCCCGCACACTCCAACTTCTCTAATGGTCAAACACCCTCTATCTTCCATATTTGTGCCGCCACCGGCCATACCGCACCAGACTGCTCCTTGCGATATTAGCGCTCCCCCCTCCTCAAGCATATGCAACATCCACACACCCCGGCTTTAATTAGATTGCAGACACCGGGGCCACTCATCATCTCACTCATGATCTTCAAAATCTCAACCTATCATCTGCACCTTATGCTGGGCCTGACAAAGTGCATGTAGGTGACGGTATATGTTTATCTATTACTCATTACGGCTCTTCTTCTTTCAATTCCCCTTCCCAGTCATTTTATTTATCTAATATTCTTGTTACCCCCTCTATCACCAAAAACCTCTTATCTGTGCATAAATTTGCCTCTGACAATTCCGTGTATTTTGAACTTCATGGGACCTACTTCATTGTAAAGGATTACTCGGGTCACGTCCACCTCAGGGGATTTGTTAAGGATGGACTCTATCATTTCTCCACACCGCTCCATCCCCCCTTGCTTTTGCTCAAGCTCTTACATCCTCCCTTACCTCCTCTACCATGTGGCATCAGCGTCTCGGTCATTGCTCCTACTCCGTCCTTCGTCAAGCCTTAAAATGTCTCCCTACTTTTTCTCCTACTAAAGCATCTCATGCTGTGTGTGCCCCGTGTTAGTTAGCCAAAAGTCACCGTTTTCCGTTATACACCTCTGATTTTACATCTACTGCTCCCCTGGACCTGATCTACTCTCATGTTTGGGGACCCTGTTCTAAACCCTCAATTTATGGTTCCGGTATTATGTCAGCTTTCTGGATGACTTCACAAAATACCTTTGGATCTATCCCCTGAAAAGTAAATCCGATGTTGACACTATCTTTCCTGACTTCCTTGTCATGATTGAACGCCAGTTTAATACCAAACTAAAATCCATACAAACTGACTGGGGTGGTGAGTATCACTGCGTTTCCACTCTTCTTACCTCTCTTGGTATCCATTATCGCCTTTCTATTCCCACACCCATGAACAAGTTGGTGGCATTCAGCGCCGCCACCGTCAGATTGTTTAAGTCGGCCTTTCTCTTCTTGCCTAATCCAACCTTCTGCTTCCCTGTTGGGAGGATTCCTTTATCACTGCCACTTATCATCAACCGTCTTCCCACCAAATTCCTCCATGATAAGTCCCATTTTGAAATGTCTACCATCGATCCCCTGACTATACAGTCCTTCGAGTCTTTGGTTGTGTGTGATGGCCCTATTTCCGTCCCTCAACCATCATAAGATTGATTTCCGCTCCAAAACTTGCATCTTTCTTGGATATAGTCCTTCCCACCACGGTTATAAATGTCTGGACCTTGCCTTTGGCCGTATCTACATTGCTCGCCACGTGGTTTTTGATGGATCTGTCTTCCTCTATACACCTTCTCCTTCCAAACCCACACTTGATAATCTCACAGTCCCCCTTCCTGTCGTCCTGCCAGCACCTCCAAAAAATCCACCTTCCATGCTGGCTCCCTCCAACCTAGTCCCACCCTCTGCTTCTCCCACTCCCGAGCCATCGCCACCCACCTCTCCTGCATCCACTTCAGCCTCAGCCTCTCCGGCCTCGTCTCCTGACTGCCCTGCTCCCACTCATACCATGTCATACCATGTTTACTCGAACCAAAACCAATTCCCTTAAACATATCTCTCGGCTTGACTTTATCCGTTATCCGCTTTCTAAAGCCCTTGTTGCTTCTACCGATTCCCTCGACCCTACTTCCTATACCGCAGCCTCCAAACACCCGAATTCACGTAATGCTATGAGAAAGGAAATTTATGCGTTTTTGCACAACCATACCTGAGATCTTGTTCCTCCACATCCTCACATGGATATTGTTGGAAATAAATGGGTTTATCGCACTAAGCATCTTGTCGACGGTCGTTTTCCGGGAAAATAGTCTCATTGAAGAGTGAACCGTTCGATTTGTAGGTTGGTTGCATCACACACCAAAAAAATTGCAAGTTCGACTTGCAGTAATTTAGTTTCTTAAAAAAAAAGTTTGCAGCAAGATAATTGGTATCATAATAAAGAAAAAAATTTGTAGGTTGGGGAAGGGGTGTGCGTATGATAGGTGGGGCTGCAGATTTGAAGGTTTTTGGAGGGGGGATTTGTAGGGTGGGGGTGATGGAGGGAGGGAGATAGTTATTTGGCGGTTGGTTTTTAGCTCCCAAGAATCAAGATTGCTTCAAAGGCGGGTAGGGGTTTCGGTGTTGAAGATGAAGGTGTATAAGAGTAGAATGAGAAGAGAAAATGGGTTATGGGTTGTGATATGACCAAAATAATGAGGAAATGGGGCGGGATTATTAGTAGGAAATGGTGGGAGATGTTTATGGGTGGTGGAAGGTGTAAGGGATGAAGGAGATGGTGGTGGAGAATGGAGATGAATGGTATCGGTGGAAGGGGTGAAGAAGATGGTGGTCGATTGATCCATTCTTATAAGTAAATGACTGATTTATTATTTTTTTTAAATTGTGGTATAAGAAGTAATTTTTTTATTTTTTATTTTTTTTTAAAGAATTTTTTTAAAATTATTTTTATGGTGTTTGAAATAAAAATGTAATAAAAATATTGTCGTCGGAGAAAAACGGATGCCAAAAGTAGAACGTATGTGCATTTAGAGCCTCCCCTCTGTATAATGAGAAAATATCTCAAGTGCTCAAAGCCCAAAAGTCTAATCGATTTAATTGCCTCTTTTCTTAAAAAAAAAAAAGATTTACTTGCCTCTTGGATAGATTATATAGAGGCCCATGTACGAATCTCGATATTAGGAAATCTCCAGACCCATCCTCTTCATTGTTTATTACGGATTTATTGTGAAATTATATTTATTTTATTTTCTGGAAAGGGTAATTTAGACATTTTTTTTATAGATGCTGAAGCCTTAGAATGACTATATATTTGTACTGCACTACCGCTGTGAACGGTGAATGACAAGAAAAATTATTTCGTCTATCATATTTTGTCATGGTATCGGAGTCAGGTTTAGATCTCTTCCGAGAAAAAAGAAGAAGAGAAAGCACGGAAAAAGATGGGCTGGAATCCGACGCAGCAATCGGGGATAATTTCGTGAAAGTTTCGATTGAAATGTTTTCAAACCCAGAATCTGACAAAGTTGCGGTGGCCAGTGGTGGTGGTTGTAGGAGGGATTCATCATCATCGAAGAAATAAACATGAGAGTTCAACAACTTTGAATTACCGATCCAAGACCCAGATCTCATGGTTGTTTGGTTCTTTCTCTTCCCTTTCATTGTAGATTATTTCGTCAAAAGAATAAGAAAAGAAACAACATACGTAGTTTTTGGGATGCATTTATCACCAAAGTGGCATGATAGTCCTGTGGCGGATCCAGAACTTTTTTTCAGCGGGGTCGGTAAATATTTAATACAATAAATAATTTTTTTCACGGGGTCCGAAATATTTTTTCTATAAGTAAAATGCAGAGTATTTTTATTTTTAGCAGAGTCCGTGGACCCCATATGCTTTACCTAGATCCGCCAATACATGATACTGTGGATGCTTTTGTTTCTGTAGTGGATTGCAAATTGAATCTTAAATTGATGTACTGTACATGTTGCGTTATTAAAAAAAAACTACGATTGTGAACATGGGGATAGGTTCGGCAGCAGCAAATCAAGGCGGAGGAGCCGGACCTGAGCAGCAATGAGTCGGATTGAGCTGAGCTCGGTTCGTGCAAACAAGGAAACCGTGGATTCAGCAGGTTCGAATTCCAGTGGACAACGGCAATATGGGACGGCCGAACAGGCTGGTCTCTTGAATTTGATTTCGACACAATGGCAATGAATACTTGACACTTTGAATTTGGCCAAGCCCAAAGATCGTTTAACAGGTGGATACTCATGGATAATTGATAGAGGAGATACCCACAATGTGACGGGGACATTGAAAAATCTCAAAGAAATACGGTTAATCTCAAAGAAAATTGTCCGGTTTGACTTCCCGATGGTAGGACCGCACATGCTACGAAGAAAGGAAGTATTACTTTGAACAGAGGATTGAATCTTATAAATGTACTTTATGTGCCTAATTTGACGTGTAATTTGCTATCGGTAACTCAGTTACTAGATGAATTTGATTGTCAGGTTCAATTCACTCCAACATTGTGTGTTATGCAGGACCAAACGACAAGGAGGCTGATTGGAGTGGGTGAGCGCGAAGATGAACTTTTCTTCTTCGGGGGGTTCCACATGTGAAGGTTATGGCGGTTGATGGAAAGATTCTATGGATCTGTGGCACAAACGGTTGGGACATCCTTCGGAAAGAGTGCTAAAACAGGTTCCCATTGTAGGTAAGTCGAGTACTTTAAATAAGGATGGTTGTGATGTGTGTTTTCCGGCTAGACAACGCCGGGAAAGTTTTCCAAACAGTGATAGTAGGGCTAGTAGAATTTTTGAGCTTGTGCACCGTGACTTGTGGGGACCATATGGGACTAAATCCACATGCAGGGCATCTTATTTTTTGACGATTGTGGACGATTACTCTCATTCTGTATGGGTTTATTTACTCTATAATAAATGGAAAGTTGAGAACATTTTTTTGAATGTTATGGAGTTGATTGATCGTCAGTTTGGGGTAAAAATTCAGCGTGTTCGGAGTGATAATGGAACGAAATTTAAACAATTGCTTCCACACTTTTGTCAATAGCTCGTGGAGTCGCCCCCGGGCTCGCAGCCAACAACTTCTTTCTATCAGACTTACCCACTCTAAGCTTTTGAAGCCTCAGATTCCTCTGCTCGCTGGCATCAACCATTGTGTCTGCACGAAATTTCAGGAGTTAGCATTGCACACAATGAAAGCTAAATAAAAAGCTAAGTACAAAATCTAGAAAAGTAAAGCTATAAAAGTAAGACCGTGAATTTACTGGGGGCCCGCATCGACGGAAAGCCGCCGCATATATGGCACTTCGACGGCACAAATTTCTCAATATGGCCCTCCCCGTACCAATCAATCTCAGTTATGACCTTCACGGCCTTAACGAAGGTTGTGCATTGATAGGCCCAGAGATGCCCGCCAAACAATAGTGGGATTCATTCTTGTCGGGCAAGATCCTTCAGCTAACAGTCTTTGTTTGGGTCCGGCCGTCCCATCCTAGAAGTTCATGGATCTTATCGACAAGTTCTTTCTCATTGGTGTCAAGATTTTCGGTACCGTGATCGCATTTGATCGCTCTCCGAGCAGCTCAAACTTCGGGACCGGCCAGCCAACTGTGGACTTAACTCTCATGCCCCGCAAGCTCCAGTCCATAACCTTCTCAGTGAGCTAGAAAAATAATCGACATTTCTTGACCCTGGCAGCGATCAAGTTTTTGGGTCCAGTTTTGCTGAAGCAGTAAAACCGCATGAAGGCCGCCAAGGATGGCTCGTGCTTTATGATTTGACACAGCACGATAAAGGCCATGACCACTCTTACCGCTCCAGGGGTAAAGACACTAGGCAGAGCGGCCAGTCACTCCATCACCTCGACAAAGAAAGGATCGAACGGTGGGCGGAGCCCTGTAACAAAATGGTCGTAGTGCAGAACCAGAAAGTATTTCTCTTTGAGCTGATAGGTCCGATCTTTATCCTCTACCCCAAAGCCTAAGAAGGTGTAGTTCTTAGATATGTTGTATTCGGAAAAGGTATTGGCGGCACTAAGGCGGGTCCGAATCGCCCCCTATTGTGCCTCAACATCCTTATCTAGAGCCTCTTGCAACTCATCCTCTCTGACCGCCTTAGGATTATTCGGTCTTGGGGTCTTAATCATTTTCTT
The DNA here is from genome assembly GCA_036785695.1 of Gentiana straminea. Taxonomy (NCBI): domain Eukaryota; kingdom Viridiplantae; phylum Streptophyta; class Magnoliopsida; order Gentianales; family Gentianaceae; genus Gentiana; species Gentiana straminea. The sequence continues at coordinate 7,448,114 of JAVUPR010000516.1, forward strand.
CCCTCGTCTGCATCTTCTTGGCGATTAGACTCCCTAGGACCGGTCGGCTTCGGAGCCTTGGTCGGTTTGGAGCCTTGGTTTTTCTCTTTCTTTTCGCCTCGCTTGCAACATCTTGTCGACTAGATTCCTCACCATTAGCGACTCGACGACCGGCTTTGGTGAGTCTACGCCTTGGTGGCGCCAGTGCCAGGCTGGCCAACACTCTATCGCCGCTAACGCTGCCCTTGTGACTAGAACTATGCACCTCTTCGGCATCGGAAGCGTATCCGTGAACATCGTCGTTTATATCACTAACAGTTCTAGACTCGTCAGACATCCTGAAAAAATCAAAAGGGCGAGGTGGAGAGTTAGTCACCTAGACTCCGGAAGTCGGGCCGAGAAGAGCATGTGTCCGCCCATCTCGACACCTCGCCCCTCTTTTCTTCCGGTTCGAAACAAAGAAAGAAGGAAAAAATACCTCCTACTTTAAGGAAAAGGTTGAGTTATGGATTCTTGATCATGCAAACAGATCAAAAATAAATCTTTCAAATAAGGTCTAAAGGCTTAAACCTTTACGTTTCCTACTCAATCATGATTCATGAAACATGGGTTAAAAGGACAGACAAAAAGGCTACATTTTTCGTATTTAGGTTCTATTTTATGATTCAATGAACATAATAACGCATAGAAATGGATGCGAAGTTCAAGAAAGAAGGAAAAAACAAGAGAAAACCAGAGAAAAAAGAGAGATTACCTTGATAATTTGCAGATGATGATGCCGGATACAGGAATTGTTGGTCGGAAACCTCAAGTTCTTGTCGGAAACCTCAAGCTCTTGCCAAAAACCTCAAGTTCTTGCCGAATAGTCTTTTGCTATTGAAACGAGGAAAACGAAAAGTGTTCAAGTATGGGCGTTCTCCTTTTATATAGGCAAAGATTAAATGGATCCGACGGTTCAGATTTGGGCGCGACGTTTCAAATTTCGAAATTTGAAATGTCATGATTGCGGGAATGGTTACCGAAATGCCTTAGTCAATCATAGCACGCGACCTTTCACCTCAGCGGTTACGTCAATTACAGAATCGAGACAACCCCTCAAATCCCGGGTCCAACCGTTAAGACCACTAAATGTCAAATCGGCCTCGCCAAAGAGCTTCTCTCCGCCGACTAAGACCGTCCGCTTCATAGCGCGGCGCTATAAGACCATCCTCTTCGTAGTATGGCAAGCAAGACCATCCGCTTTATAGCGCGGCGCCATAAGACCATCCACTCGTAGCGTGGCAAGCAAGACCGTATGCTTCGTAGCACGGCATCATAAGACCATCCGCTTCGTAGCGTGGCAAGAAAGACCGTCTACTTCGTAGCGCGGTGTCATAAGACCATCCGCTTCGTAACGTGGCAAGCAAGACCATTTGCGTCGTGGCTCCATAATACCATCCTCTTCGTAGCATGGCAAGCAAGAGCGTTGCTTCATAGCGCGGAGCTATAAGACCTTCCGTTTAATAGCATGGAAAGCATGACCGTCTGCTTTGTAGCGCGGTGTCATAAGACAATCGGTTTATAGCGTGGCGAGTAAGACCATCTGCTTCATAGCGTGGCGAGTAAGACCATCTTTCTCATGGAATGGCAATTAAGTCCGACTCTTATTTCGGCATAAAGATCGCGATAGTAGGCGATCCGCCCAACAGCCTGTCATCTCGGTATAAGGTTATCAATCCGCTAACAACTTTACTCCCCGCCTTACATTTTGAACAAATGTTTAAGGCACGGAGTAGCGGGCCATTGATACGCCTAACCTGTAAAAGGGTATGTGGATCCACAATCGGGTCCGTCCGACGGCCTAAACAGTAAACAATGTTTTGGGTCCGCCGAGTCCACATTATCCTAAGCCAGACAGTGGCCACGAGCTCATCGACCCGCCTTTCAATCCGCCATCTCATCGGTGCGACTAGAAGCAACTGAAGCCGAGCAGTCCTCTCCGCATGTTACAAAACCCGTTCTATTAGGTGAGCCCGCTATCCTACGGCGATCACAAGACGAAGACTAAGCAAGGGGCCTAATGTTTGGTCTGCCCTTCATTAGACCGACCTAACAGCTGTCTAGTCTACTTAATGTCACATCACACTTTATTATGTCATATCGTCATTAGCTTAATCATACTTAGTGGCTTGCCTATAAATACAAGGGCTCATTGTAACCTTAAGACGATCAAGTAATATACAAAGCAATCAACACTCTGTCAATTTGTCGACTATCAAGCTTTCTCTTTATTGCTTAAAGTCCTACCACCACTCATCCGTAAACACCACCGCGTGTATTTGATAAAATCACACTTAAAAAGCCAGATATCCTCACAAAACAACCATACCGCTACCGTGATAATTCTGACATTATCAGTTAGGATAATGGACAAATGTGTAGATGATGTGGCACTTTTAATGGGCATATTAAATGGCTTTTTTTCATTGGTGGAGGTATACTAAATCATTTATCTAGTTGGTACATCAGTGATACAATAACTTTTCTCGTTGTAATACACGTTGAGATTAGTTTATTTGGGGAACATCCTCACTAAATTATGAAATTTTAAATTGGTCCTGGACTAAAATTAGATTTTGTGCTCCCCAATCAATAAAAATGATTTTTTTTTTGGGACCATTTTTTTAAGGAAAAAAACTTCTGTTATTAAAATTTTGATTAGATAAAATTGATGAAATGATGATTCAAAACTTACTCCACGGTGTCACTCTAGCAATGCAGCATACCGAGGATCTAAGAACCTATCTTGGGGTTCCCCTTATTCATTCCAGAATTACTAAGGGAAAATATTCTTACATCCAAGACAAGACGAAGAAAAAGTTAACCAGTTGGAAGATTATAAGGCTCTCGAGGGCAGGCAGATTGATCCTTTTAAAAAGCTCTCTTGCCACACACCCCTTTTATGCTATGCAGACAACTAAGCTCCCCTTGGAATCATCTCAGAAATGAAAAAAAAATTTGTAGACAATTTTTTGGGGGAGAGTTTAAGGGTAGTAGGAAAAAGTATTATGTCTCATAGGATGCACTTTGCCGGCCAAAGAAAAATGGGGGTATGGGTTTAAAAAGTTTGCAACTAATGAACTTGGTCTTGCTTGGAAAATTGGTCTGACAGATCCTAACAGATGATTAGGCATTATGGGTCCAGATTCTTGTTCAAAAATATGGGAATCCCTTTCTTAAACGAAGACCACCTTCTCCTCTACCTGAAAGGGAATTTGCACAGCTGCTGCTGTTTTGAAAGATGGGGTTGATGTGGAAAATGAAGAAATCATTTGGAAGGGAGGAAATGACAGGAAATACACTGTTGCTGAAGGCTATGTCTGCATGAAGCTGACGATGATTTGGAAATTTTGTGGAAGCTCAAGGGACCTTCAAGGCTGAACTTTCATTTATGGCAAGCTTCTTTGGTTGCCTTGCCAACCTATTCACTCCTTTGCAGAAGGCACGTCTCCCCTACACCGATCTGTAATGCTTGTAAAGGCGATGAAGAAACTACTCTACATGTAATGAGGGACTGCTCAAAAGTCCTAACAATTTGGAAGAACCTAGTGCCTATAAATGGTGGAACAATTTCTTCTCCATGACTTCAACAAAGGACTGGATCAGACAGAATACTCTGGACGGTAGCAAAGGACATTGTCAATATAAATTTCACAAAAAGGCCTACAACCTTTGGTATTGGAGAAATTAGATCTATCATGGAAATATATTTCTATCCACCGATTAATGGTTACTTTCTAAAATGAAAAAAGCGTTAGAAATTTACGTGGGGACCGAGTCCTTTGTAATTTTGATGACGGTGTTGCATTTATTTTATAAATAAAAGAAATCTCGTTTTAAAAATAATAAAAAAATAATAAAAAAATAAACCCACCTTACTCCACAACCACTAGAAGATATCTCGACTGAATTTGTCAGCGACTAAATATATGGACTAAAAGCCCCGTTTTGCGTCTGGCAATTGAAAGCGTTTCTCCATTGTATTTTTTTTTTTAAGCGGGGGGTGGGGGGTGGGGGGAGGAGGAGGGGGAGGGGGACTGCGGGGATTGGGGGGGGGGAGGGGGAGGGGGGTAATTTTCTTATTTTCACATTTGACTGCGTTTCTCCATTGTCTTTTTTGGGCCGGGGGTTGTGTTTCTTATTTTCACATTTGACTATTAAAGTCAACTAAGTTTTTTGTTTTTTTTTTTTTTTTCTTTGAGGGAAAGTCTCTATGTAGTTTGGAAACAATAAAATTATAATGCTTTCTACTACATAGAGATTTTTCCACAAAAAAAAAAAAACATACGCGTGCAAATAATATAATTTGTAAATAATGCATACACGCATTCGCATATACATACACACATTTATGTGTGTTTTAATGAGAGAAAATACGCGCCTTTTGTTATTCAGTATTCTTTTTATTTTTTTGAAAATTTTATTCAGTATTTAAGCTATTATTTAATGTTAGACAACAAACAGAATCTAGATATGATTTTGTTATTCCACAAAAATCTAGGGAGTGTCCAATTACAAATATATTACAAATATATCTGCACACTCTTAGCTAGGTGTACACAAATAGATATTACCAAAACTACCATTACATAACAAAATATAAAACAATCTATTATTTAACTCCCCCTCTCAAGCTAAATGTCCCAGACATCACATTTAGTTTCCTTCTGAAATTGTGGAACTGATTCACAGGCAAAGCCGAACGCATCTGCTATTTGTGACTCTGAAGGAATGTAACTGACATATAGTTCTTTGTTTATGATCTTGTCTCTGATGAAGTGTACATCCACTTCTATATGCTTGGTCCTGACATGGTAAACAGGATTCTGAGCCAATGAACCAGCTCCTAAGCTATCACACCAAGCCACTGGAGTTTTGAACATCTTTACTCTCATCTCATTCAGAAGTTGTCCAATCCATGCTATTTCTGCTGACAAATTTGCCAAATACCTGTACTCAGACTCTGTACTTGATCTAGACACCACTGCCTGTTTTTTTGAACACCATGAGACTAGAGATGATCCAAGATAAACAAAATACCCTGTAACAAATTTTCTATTTGAAGGAAAGTATGCCCAATCAGCATCAGAGAACCCTTGTAAACACACAGTACCATTTACTGGAATGAATAGATTGTAGTAGGGTTCCTTTAACATATCTCAAGAGTTTCTTTAAAGCTGTCCAGTGTTCCACAGTAGGAGATTGCATGAATTGGCTTAGAATTCACAGAATATGGTATATCAGGTCTGGTAGATGTGAGAAATTGCAAACCTCCAATAGCACTCCTGTAAATGAGAGGATTTTGCATAGGCCCACCCTAATTAGGGCTCAAATGATTTCCAATAGACATAGGGATGTTGTAGGCCTTGATGTTTTCCATGTTCAGTCTTATAAGAAGTTGCCTTGCAAAATGCTCTTGTGAGAGTGTCAGTCCTTCAGTATTTCTGTAGGCCTGTATGTTAGGAAATCAAACGAGTAGTGCAGCGGAAAAAAAAATTGATTTCTGATCCAAGAATCAACTTCGTTTAAACAATAAACATATAACGAGGAGGACATATATTATACCTTTATTGATCTTAAAGATCGAAGCTTTGACCGTCCGGTAGAAGTAGATGCGCGTAAGCCGTCCAAGCGTCCGGCCTCTATCAGTTATCCACACGAACGCCTCGCCGGAACCCTCCCGGATTTCGGAAAAATTCGACTGCTAGGTCGACATTTTTCTCCCTCACAATACTCTCTCTAAGAAGCTCTCTATTTTCTCAAGAACAATTAACTCTTGGAATAATGATATACAAAAGAGCTAGCCAACCCCTTTCTTTATAGATGAAAGTGGCGCCCCTAGGTCTTCCAAACTGATTGAGATTAGCTTCTAGTAGACTGATGAGAGAGAAAAACCTTCTCCTAATAAAATAAGGAAAATCTCCATAATTGATTTACATCTTTTATTTTAATATCTTATATTAAATAAAAACTAAATATTGTCAATATCTTATATTGAATATATTCATCTTATTACCATAATTCTATTTTCCAAAAATAAATTAATATCCATTATTAATATTATGATAATCTTATTAATTAAATTGCACAATCCAAGTGTATCATATACACTAGTGACTTGCGCCCCTTTTGCCAATTAATTGGCTTCCAGAATATTCTTTTATTAATAATATAATTAATATCTTGTATTTAATTTATTCATAATAAATAAATACCTCTATATTAATTTACCACTATGACATTTATAGTCTTGAGATAAAACTTTCCTTATTTGGTCATCAACTGTAACCGCATTTTAATCCGACTCGATATTCATATGTGTGTGACCCGATAGCCTCCCGAATATGTTGGCCGTAGACATAAGGTGCAATTACAAAAATGCCCTTCACCTCTAACGATCATGGATAACGTCTAGCAACACGTCCATGACCCCCAATCATCGGAAGAGTTAATACGCAATGACTACTACCTTTCATATGCTCGGTTAGCGTGTAAATAGAATCATATCGCTGTAGTAATATCCATATGATCGTATCCCATAATCTGGATATCAAGCTCTCTCGGAATAACTTATTTACTCCCACTTTTTAAAGATTCACGAGAACTAGACATTTCTTATGGGAAGACCCTTTCAGATATTCACTCCTACTCTTAAGGTACGCGATTCCCAGACGATCTTACATGTATACTCCGCATGCTTCAATATCACACCCGATCACTACCTCATGATCGCCCCATGGCTAAGGGAAACCTCAATAGTGTCAAAGCATGACAATCCACACCGTGATGCCATGTAGACTCCGGTCCTTAGGATAATTACACAACCGTCACATAGTGTGACACTCAACAGTGTAAGTGGGTCAGTCTAACGTATGCATTCTCTAATACACGTCCACGTACAGTCCAAGTGTCACTACACTTTGATAGACGAGATCTACCCCTGCCTTTAAAGACAGAAGACATCTAATACGTGCTAGTCTGTTCGCACTGTCAAAACCCTATTCAACAGTACATCAGCCTAGAGACATTTAAGTATCAAACTTATTAAAGTGAGTAGAGATCTCATCAACCATAATCGCTATCATGGTTTCTCTATCACCGTTTGAATACTAAGAACGTTATCATATACACAATATCACTAATTGGTCTAATAAATAAACAAAGTATATAATAACAAAAATGGTTTTATTAATCATAATAAAGTTATTACATGAACTTAAATAGACTGTAAATGACCCGATCCGGTCGGATCCGGTCTAACCCGATTGGGTTTAGGACACCTATTCAACAATCTCCCACTTGGCCTAAAGCCAATCACCCATATGCCTAAGCTTATACATGTGAACATGTTTTTCATGTTTAGCTTGTGAAAATGCCTTGGTTTACGGATCAACTAAGTTATCATCCGTGTGTAATTTCTTTATCCTTATATATTCTCTATCAACTATCTCTCTAATCAGGTGAAAGCGCCGTAATACATGTTTGGACTTCTGATGAGACCTTGGTTCCTTTGATTGAGCAATTGCCCCATTATTGTCACCGTACAGCGGAACTGGACCTTCAATAGAGGGAACTACACCAAGTTCATAAATGAACTTCTTCATCCAAACTGCTTCCTTTGCCGCCTCCGAGGCTGCTATGTACTCGGCTTCCGTTGTAGAATCTGCAATAGTCTCCTGCTTGGAACTCTTTTAGCTCACTGCTCCGCCATTAAGTGAAAAACAAATCCAGACCGTGACTTAAAGTCATCCACGTTAGTTTGAAAACTGGTATCTGTATAACCTCGTAATACCAAATTATCATTCCCAAAGACTAAGAACATATCCCTAGTACACCTTATGTACTTGAGGATATTGTTAGGAACATTTTGTTATGTTTTGATGATGGCCATACTAGCTGTTATAGCAAGCCTGAAATAAGTTAGAATTTCTCGTATAAGTCTTTACTTAGAGTCGACATGTTGTATAAGTTGAGTCAGACAAGTATTGTACTAGTTGGAAGGACGGCAAAGCAAAAACAGATCTTCGGCAGAGTGAAGCCCGTCAAGTACCAACAGGGTAGCAATGAAGACATTATGGTCTGACTTATAACCAAGAAAGTCTGTGATGACCTTGGATAAGTCTAAATTATGTTTCAAGTAATGAAACTTAATGTTTAAATATGGTGTACACTGATCTCACCCAAATCAAGATCAGTGAAGTACAAGGATTCTCCCTTAAACTTAAATAATGAAGGAAACAATGAATCGGCAAAGTAAACTGACTTTCGGCTGAGTGAAGACAAAACAGTAAAGGAAGATCTAAGCGGCTGAGTCAGATGGATCACTTGACCATTCGGAGAACGGCTAAGTAAACTTTACCCAATCAGATTATTGAAGTATGAAGAAGATACAGAAGATCAAGCATTAAATGCACAATCAATAAAGGATCAATCAAGGACGGATTCTCTGATAAAAGTTTGAAGAAAAAATCCGATCACTGAAATCAAGGAGAATACAATTAAGGGGGAATCAAGAATAAAATCAAGGATTATTCCCTCAATTAATATAGCCAACGGACGGAAATTCAAACCAAGGATAATCAAGGCTATAAATAGAAGGCATTGACAGAAAAACATAAATACAAGAAATGAACGAAAAATCTGAGCAAAAACTATGTCAAAGTTAAAAGCCTTCTATCTGTGCTAAAAAGGAATATCTAGTGATCAACTCAAAACTGAAAGCTACAATTGAAACATCAAGAATTGAGATTGATAAATAAATTTGTGAATCCAATTCACATAAATCAAGCAATTAATCAGAGCCATCTGAGAAGGAGTTGTGTTTGTGATAGCTGATGAAGGATTTGATCCCAATGAGCAGTGAAAGAGACTGAGTCACTGAAGCTGTTGCAGTCAAGGAGTGATAGTCTTGTAGATTGTGGAGCTTGTGTAGTCAAGGACAATCAGACTATTGTATATGTGAAAACAAAAGTGAATTCCTCCAATCATCATATGAGAAGAGTGGATTAAGGGATTACACCACCCTGAACCACTATAAGCCTTGTGTCAATTTACTTTCAACAATTTACCTTACTGCATTCATTTAATTACTTACATTATATCTTATATCTGTGATTGCCTAAACTACTTTGAGACAACATAGTAAGAAGGGACTTATCCGCTGCCCAAAAGCTTTTAAAAACAAGAAAAGTTTTTGAAACTCCACTATAATCATTCACCCCCCCTCTGACTATAGTTTTACCCTTCTCTGGGACCAACAATTGGTATCGGAGCAGTGTTCCAAGTATCGGAACTTGTTCAGATCTAATTTCTGGTAACAAGGAGATCACATATTTTCAAAATAGTTTTCAAATCTGTGCTTTCTACTCATATACATAAATATCTCTAATCTTTACTTATGGATTCCTCAAACTTTATGTCAAAAGTACATGTTTTCAATGTTAACAATTTTGATGAATATAAAATAAGAATGTTATCTCATCTTGCAGCAACTCATGAGGAGATGCTGGATGTAATTAATGATGGCCCAATCATGATCATGAATGTGATTGCCACAGGAGCAGATCAAGGAAAAGAAGTGGATAAACCCAAGAAAGATTGGACCAAGGATGACAGGAGAAGAGCAAATATGGACTTTGTTGCAAAAGATATGATATTGAAGACCCTGGATAGCAACATGTTTATGAGAATCAAAGACTGCAAAACAGCAAAGGAGATGTGGGACAAGCTGGCACTGATAAATGAAGGATCTGAAGCAGTTAAAGAAAACAAATTATTTGTTGCAAAACAGAAATTTGAGAACTTCAAAATGAAAGTTTGGTGAATCCATTGATCAAATGGATAACAGATTCTCAAGCATCATTAGTGAACTACAACAGCTTGGACACACATATCCTCGAAAGAAGTGTGCTTAAAGATCTTGAGAGGCTTACCTGAAAGATGGAAGATCATAACATCAGTAATTAGAGGAACAACAAATCTTGCAAACACTGACACCCTGACTCTGATGTCCCAACTAAAGGCTCATGAATTTGAGTTGAACGGCGAAGACATTGTACCAACAGAAGGAAATAAGGCCAGTGCACCGGTTGTACCCCCAGCAAAGTCAAGCAGCTAATGCAAATAGCAAAGAGACACGGGAGCTGAAGGAACATGTAGCTTTATTAGTAAAACGTTTTGACAGGTTTAGCAAAAAGAAGATATTCAAAGAAGGATCATCATCTAACAAGAAGTCAAGCACAAACAAAGACACCAAGAGAAAAGATGATGAATACAGATGCTTCAATTGTAATAAGAAAGGCCATTTCAAAGCAAATTGCCCTGAAGACATAGACAAAGTTGAGGATAAGAAGAAGTACAAGACAACTGAAAAGAGGAAAAGCAAGAAGGCACTCAAAGCTGAATCTAGCAGTGAAAAGAATGAAGAATCATCTAAAAATGATTCTGATGATGAGGATGACAGCACAGACAATGAAAAGGCCTATATATGTCTTATGGCTAAAGAGTCAAACGAAACTGAGGTCATGTCTAGCTCATGCTCATCATCTAATGCATCCACATCTAACACTGCACAATCTTCTAATCTCCCCTTAGATACTACAAACATAATCCAAAATCTCATGAGTAAATTTGATGAAATTGAATTGAATCATGAAATTATGGAACAGGAATGTGAGAATCTAAGAAAGGAGAATAAAAGATTAAAGAAAGAACTGGATAAAGCAAAAGCTGAACTAACTAGTAAGGAGACTTACTCAAATGATCAACAAACAGAAAATGATCACACATTTGGTGTTGACAGATCGGTTGAGAAAATTCCCCTACCAGTTAAGATCACAAATGCACCAACTTACAAACCTTCAAAAAGGTATGGATCCAGATCTGGTCTTGGTTGCAATAGTCAGGATTAGAATAGAAAAATGGACAACATAATTCTGAATCTAGGACCAATAATGGACCAAAGTTCAGAAAAGGACAGACCATAATTTCAACCACTCATCTTGTACCGGTGAAGTAAAAAACTAGTGCAGTGAAACAACAGACTAAATTATCATTCCAGTCAACCAAAAACGAAGACCTTCTGAAAGGTAAAGGAAGACTTTATCCTTCAGAGGATGATTGGAATGTTGCACCTCCAAAATACAAGAAGAAACCATTCCATGACATGCATCATGTGTTTAAGAAAAATCAATCTAGGTATGTTCCTAGACACATGAAGCAACATAGGTTTCCCACTGCATTTTCGAAAGTGAAGAAGGATGCAAATGCACCAAAAATTAGAGAAAAGTATCAGGATACCTTCAGTAGAAATATCAGAAGCTATTCTGCCATGCCTTATACATATGAAGTTGATGACTTTAATTACCCAAAAAGAAGATCATTTGGATATACACTTGGAGTAGGAGGCATGATCAAGCTAACAGTATGGACCCAAACAGTGTTGGGTACCTAAACATAATTAACTTGTTTTGTAGGATGTCTGGTACATAGACGGTGGATGTTCCGGACACATGACAGGAAACAAGAGATGGCTCACTGATTTCAAAGCTTTTGATGGACCCAAAGTCACTTTTGGAGGCAAAGAAAACCCTGGCAAGATTAAGGGGAAGGCACAATGCTCAAGAACAATTTGAAGATTCAAAATGTGGCATATGTTAAGGGACTAAATTTCAATCTGCTAAGCATTAGTCAATTCTGTGACAAAGGCTACAATGTACTCTTCAACAAGGAAGGATGCAAAGTGATTCACAGCCAAACCAACATAGTGGTTCTTGCGGGAAGAAGAGAAGACAACATGTATGTGGTGGATTGGAGAACAACTAAAGCGAGAAACATGTTTACTTGTCAAAAATAAACAATCAACCAAAGCTGGATTTGGCATAAAAGATTAAATCACCTAAATTTCAAGACCATCAACACGCTATCAAAGAACAAGTTAGTTGAAGGCCTGCCAGAGATCATGTTCAAGAAGGAAAGTCTCTGTGATGCTTGTCAGAAAGGGAAACAAATCAAAAGCTCTTTCAAATCAAAGACCTATCAATCAACAACAAGAATTATACATCTCTTACATATGGACTTGTTTGGACCAGTCACACCAGTAAGTGTAAGTGGTAAGAAATACACTCTAGTAGTGGTTGATGATTTCTCCAAGTACACCTGGACTATATTCATGAACAAGAAGAAAGAGACACTCAAGAAATTGCCAGATTTGCTGAGAAGAATTCAAAATGAGAAAGAACTAAAGATTATCAAGATCAGATCAGATAGAGGCACAAAATTTCTAAATGAAGTAATCAGAACTTATTGTGAAGAAAATGGAGTATTACATCAATTATCTGCAGCAGGAACTCCACAACAAAATGGTGTAGCAGAAAGAAGAAACAGAACACTTAAAAAGTAGTCAGAATAATGATTGCAGAAGCATGCCTACCAAAGAGGTTTTGGACTGAAGCAGCAAAACAACATGCTATACTTAGAACAGATCAATCATCAACAAATATCATGGAAAGACTCCATATGAAATATGGAATGGAAGAAAACCTAATATCTCATATTTGCATATGTTTGGATCAAAATATTTTGTTTTGAACAGGAATCAGTTACACACCTTTGATGTAAAAGCTGATGAAGCAATCTTTATGGGATACTCAGACACCAGCAAAGCATTCAGAGTACTCAACAAAAGAACATTGGTGATTGAAGAATCAATACATGTAGTCTTTGATAAACCAAACACAAATGGTGAAAATCTTCAGGATCAAGAAGAAAAAGCAACACAAAGGGAAGTATATACAAGTACAACCATACCAGCTTCCATTCTGAATCATCATTTTGCAAATCAAGATGAGCCACATGTCAATACAACAGAAGAAGCACCAGAACTTGAAGCTCATGCACAGTCTGAAAGTGTAGAAGCACCAAGTGAAGAACAACTTCAACCTGACCTCAATTGGCTAAGAGATCATCCTGAAGATCAAGTCATTAGAGACATTCACACAGGGGTCAGAACCAGAAGACAACTGGAGCATATGCTAACATGCTTTCTATCACAAGTGGAACCCAACACAATAGATGATGCAATTCAAGATGCAGACTGGATTACAGCCATGCAAGAAGAACTAAATGAATTTGAAAGAAATGAAGTCTGGGAACTTGTTGACAGACCACACACAGCCAACATCATTGGAACAAAATGGGTATACAGAAACAAGATGGATGAGCAAGGAACAGTTGTCAGAAACAAAGCAAGGCTTGTGGCAAAAGGGTACTCTCAAGTAGAAGGAATAGATTATGATGAAACATTTGCACCGGTAGCAAGACTGGAGGCAATCAGACTCTTTCTAGCTTTTGCTGCACGCAAAGACTTCCAAGACTATCAAATGGATGTCAAGAGTGCATTTCTGAATGGACTTTTGGAAGAAGAAGTATATGTGGAACAACCTCCTGGTTTTCAACTCAAAGGAAAAGAAGATAAAGTATACAAGCTCAAGAAGGCCCTTTATGGACTCAAACAGGCACCCAGAGCTTGGTATGAAACACTATCACAATTTTCTGATCAAGAATGGATTCAACAAGGGAACTATAAATAAGAATCTATTCAAATTAGAGGAAGAAACAAGTACATTACTAGTACAGATCTATGTTGATGACATTATCTTTGGATCAGAGGATGAAAAGCTGTGTGAGAAATTTGCAAACCTAATGAAAAGCAAATTTCAGATGAGCATGATGGGAGAATTAAATTACTTTCTTGGCCTTCAAGTGAAACAAATGAAGGATGGTATTTTCATTAGTCAAGCAAAGTATACAAAAGACTTAATACACAAGTATGGTATGGACACAAGTGGCACAGCAGATACACCAATGTGTGCAAGAGTCATTCTTGGAAAAGATGAAGCTGGAAAAGATGTTGATCAGAAAATGTATAGAGGAATCATTGGATCCCTACTATATCTAACTACAAGCAGACCTGATATAGCATTTGCAGTAGGAGTATGTGTAAGATTTCAAGCTCAACCAAAAGAATCACATCTTCTAATAGCCAAAAGAATAATCAAATACCTGAAGAACACCATAAATGTTGGAATTTAGTATCCAAAAGATGGAGGATTTAAATTGATATTGTATTCAGACTCTGACTATGTTGGATGCAAGATAGATAGAAAAAGCACTTCTGGAACATGCCAGATGCTAGGCACCAGGCTAGTTTCTTGGTTCAGTAAAAAGCAAAACTCCATAACAACATCAATAGCTGAAGCAGAATATATAGCAGCAGGCAGCTGTTGTGCACAAGTACTATGGATTAGACAACAACTAAGGGATTATGGAATGAAGGAGAAGACTATTCCAATCATGTGTGACAACACAAGTGCCATATCTATCACTGAAAATCCAGTGTTGCACTCAAGAACAAAGCATATTGATGTGAGACATCATTTCATCAGAGATCATGTTGAGAAATGAGATGTTATTTTAAGATACATACCCACTGAAGATCAATTAGCTGACATCTTCACTAAACCACTCAGTCATGAAAGATTTAGCATGTTGAGAACTGAGTTGGGAATGATTGAAATTGACTAAGTATCAAAGAGCGACTAACTGGAGTAAACAACTAAGTGACCTGACCAGTTGATTAAACCTTTGCCATTACAGGAGATGTAGCAGGTAAGGCAGTGGTACTCAGCGAAGTTAACTTAACTGATTGTTAGGAACAGTTAAATAAAGCAGCTCAGTGAAAGATTCACTACACCGGCTAAGTGACTAGCCAAGGCACTTCACCGAAATGAAGACTAGAGTCATGGGCAAACTAAAGTGTGAACAAAATCAATGTTTGTACACGTGGAGAATAAGGAAGTTATGGAGGATTATACTGTGGAAGATTACACACGTGGAGATCAATTTACAATCATGGAGGTAACCATATTATCTTTTGAACCACAAACGCCTCGATTCCCGGGATCTATCATTACATACCTCAATCCACTCCCCCACTACACTCGAATATCATGATTTATGTACATAAAATCACACCATTATGTCATAAAATCCTTCCATATTCAACCACGTTCACACTACTGATATACTACTTTTATATGATTAAAAATACGTTATATTATTATGTTTTATCAACGAATTCTATATAAAATATATGAAATTATGATATAAATAGTATGAAATGTTAATCTTTATAATTTAGAGTAGTTAGTAGTAATAATAATAAAAAGTTATCATTTTGTACCGATTTTAGTAAATCGGAGTGTCATGTCAGATTTACGTGGGTATTTGTGGTATTTTATTGCAGATTTATAAACCAAGACCCCGAGAATCGACATATTGAAGTATAATCATATCTCTGGAAGAATTTAGAGAGTGTCACGAGCTTAAATGGTCAATTGAATTGCTTAAGTGGTCAAGTGGTCAATCGAAGTGGTCAAGTGGCTAATCGATTTGATTTAGTGGTAATCAAGAAATATCTTCGACAAATGAATGGCTAATCAAAACGACATCATCTGAAGAAGAGTCCTTCACGAAAGTTGTAGATTTTCCTGAGAGCTTTCCGATGCCTCTTGAATCATGATTTTTGGAGATCCAGAACTCGAGATATGAATTTTATAAGTTATATAAATTATAATTATAATTATATAATCCTCGCACATGCCGAGTGATCAAGGGGGTGGAAGCCATCATTACACCAGCCCAGTCCGGCTTGCTACCGGCCCGGTCCGGCCCCAAGATCCATTTCTATATAAAGGAGCCTCGGTTCAACAGATCGAAGTGTACCAATATATATATATCTACTATATATATATATATATATATATATATATATATATATATATATATATCTTCTCCTCTTATTTTCTTTTTAATTAGTAGTTTGTAAATAGGCCTTAAGCCAAAAATAATAATATCGTAGTATCGTTGTAATGCTCGGGAAATTATCGGAAGTTCGGTGTTGTTGAAGTCGTTGTAATGTCCGGAAGAGTACGACTCTGATTCAGCATTTGTAATCGGGTAAATTTTCTAAAGTATTTATGTTTGTTTTTATCTTTTTCGTTGTTATAATGTTTTTAGGCTAACTCTAATAACTAGCCAAAGTTATGTAATCGTTTTATTTCGATCTTTTCGGTTAAGGAATGCTGTCTAATTAAAATTGATAAAAATTGAGTTAATTGAATCTTTTTCTATTTTGTAACGTATTGATAATATTCGGATTGACGTAATTAACCAAGATGAATCGCACCATATAACCTAACGATGAACTGATCAGAGAAGTTAGGATATGAGATAAAAGATAGAAAAACCGGAGGGTAAAATTGGCCGTGCGAAAGCGTGACAACGGAATCTTATTTCCTACCCGGGGGCAGATTTGTCTTGGGAAAGATTAATCTTATTAAAATTGTGCTCGAGATCGTAATAATGTTAAAATCAACGGTTTAATTGAAACTAACACCGGAAAGTTAAATCGATCCGCCTGACAACCGGAGCCTTTTGAATAACATCGGCCGTCTGACAAACGGAATAACCTCTTTTATCCGGGGTAGATTTGTACTCGGTACCACTGTTCGTACTAACCGAGATTAGCATGGGGCGGTTGTGGAGATTGAAACCGATGACAATGACATATGACAATTTCATACGCTCGTGTGAGGAGGAATTGTTAACCTCGGTGAGTACACCGTTTCATTTACTCAATTGGACCTAATATAAAAGGAAAGATCGAGCACATTCCGTTTGCTGAAAAGATCGTATAAATCAATTATATAAACTTTGGCTAGTTCTATAAAATTATCTGTCTAGTTCTATTTGTCTATTATTATAAACTATATATTGGTATCTATATATTTATATCTATATATATATTTTGCAATCTATGTACATCTATATATATTTTTATATCTATATATATTATATTAGAATAACTTTTAAATTACGCATTTATTTTATGTTAAGTAGAATAGTAGTCATCCGTGTTATAAAATTGCGGTTTAGACCGAGTTAATAATGCTCTTTGGTGTTTAACCACACTTAGAAGAATTACCAAGTTTCCCCGAGGATTCGACACTCGACTCACCACACTAGCACTACAAGTTTGACCCGATACACTCGTCGGTTAAGGACCGGTATAGCACTAGAAAAGGCCACGTCAGCTTTCTGGCGCCGTTGCCGGGGAACGTCGCTAATTTCTTTCTTTGTGTCTATGGTTACTACTTGTATTAGCTCAAAATTCTCGAGAATAAATCAACACTTTTCTTATCTCATTTCTATTTTTATTTTTCGTTGGTACTTACCTAATAGGTAAGTTACCAATTTTTTTTACTACTTTCAAAGTCGAGTATTTTCTATTTTCGTTAGTTGATGACCAGAAGCGGTAAGGCCCCACTCACTCCTTATAAGCCTGACATAAATACTTACGAAAGGCAGTTAAGAGTAGAGAGTAAACGCGGTCATACTAGTCAGGGAAATCCTGACGAATCATCTTCAAACAAAAATACGAGAATGGCTGAAATCAGTGATGAAACACCTGAACAAGGGCTAGAACATGCTCTAGGGCATGGACAAAACCCCGTTAACCCTAATAATAATCAAAATAATAATAATAGAAATAATCAAGATCGGAACCGAATAATCGTAATAACCCACCAAACCCGAGACCTATCGTGATCAAACCGTAAGAAGAAACAGACTAATAATCCCATACTTTTACCCAATAAGGAGCGAATAATTTCGAAATTAAATCTCATCTTTTTGGTTTAATTGACGCAAGAGCCCAATTCCTAGGAGAGGATGATGAAGATCCATATCATCATCTCTATCTTTTTGAAGAACTGTGCAATACAGCCAAAAGTCAAGGTGCTCATAAGGAATTAACGAGGATGACTATGTTTCCCTTTTCTTTAAAAGGACGAGCCCGAGATTGGTTTTTGTCTCTTCCACATCATTCACTTACTAGTTGGGAAGACATTCAAACTGAATTTCTGAAACAATATTTCACTCCTGGAAGAAATTTGGAATTAAAAGTCGAGGTTGCTAACTTTAGACAAGGATCTGAAGAAACGCTTGGGAATGCCTGGGAAAGATTTAAAAAATTGTTAATAGCTTGTCCCGATCATGGTTATTCCTTAGATATGCAAATTCAACTTTTCTGTCGTAAATTAAGAAAAGACTCACGTGCGGATGTAGATCATGCATGTGGTGGCTCTTTAATGATGAGTGAAGCTCAAATAGTTTACGATGCTATAGAAAAGATTTCCAAAAATAATAGAATGTGGGAAACCGGTTCTAGCACCAGAAAAGTAGCTTTTGCAGGAGAATGTACATCTAATACGGAAGTTCTAGCACATTTAGAAAAATTGAGTAGGAAATTTGATGACCTACAATCGAACAAAAACCAAAGTTCAGAAAATAGTACACCAACTGAATACTCAAATCAGGATAATATGTCAATAGGGAATGAAGAACCAACAGGATATTCAAGAGAGGAGGTGAGTTTTCTTCAGCAGCATAGGAATTTAAACAATGCATACTCAAACTCGTTTAATGCTATTAGAAGAGATCACCCTACTTATCGATGGTCTGAAAACCCTAGTAAGCAAGGACAACCGCCGTATCCAGTCCCATATAGGAATATGAATAATAATCAAGTTTATCAAGAAAACACATCTAATCAGAATTTACAATCATTACCTAGAACCTATCCTCAACATACCACTCAAAGTATACCAGTAACTCAAAGTTCAACTCAACCGTGAAGGGGTTGAAAAATGGGAAAAACTAATGGAAAATATGATGGGTGTAGTATCTACTCAAGCTAAGAATATGGAAACAATGATGACTTCTATTGGTACAGTCACTAAAGATATGAGTACATTGAAAACATCTATGAGTGAACATGATACCAGAATGAGAACGATAGAAGCCTCATTGAGGATTATGGAAGATCATTTGAGTAGGGAAGGTGAACGTAATAACAGTAGACCCCCTGGAGGATTACCAAGCAATACTGAAAGAAATCCGAGAGAGGTAAATGTTGTAGTTACGAGAAGTAGAAAACTCTGTGATAGTAATGGAATAGAAAACTTCGGAAATAATGAAGTAGAAAATGATTTAGATGGAAAAAATGATGAAACTAAAGATGAAATTGAATTCACTGATGAGGAAGAAGAAATTATAGAGAATTTCTTGAAAAGGAATAGAAGTTTGGAACCTAAGAATGAAGGTGAGAAATGGGTAAAAATCCCTAGGATTTTGAAAGATCCCATGGATAAAGATTTAAGGAATTTATTCAAGGAACATGTTAGAATAGAGGATAATGAAAATAAGGATGAAAAACAAGAAGAACTGAAGGAATCTGAAGTAGAGATTGATTCAGGGAATGTTTTAAAAGAAAAAACTCAAGATCATGATACTTGGCAATCAAGTAACACTCAAAGGTTTAAGGAGAAAGGAAAAGAGAAAATGACTTTGGGATCGAAGGTTATAGATTTAGAATCTTTACCTTACCCACCTAAGGAGCAAATTAAAAAGATTAAAACTGATCAAAAGTATGCTCGTTTCCTTGATACTTTTCGTCATATTCATGTTAATATCCCTGTTATCGAAGCTCTAATTAGTATGCCTGCTTATGGAAAGTTTCTTAAAGATATTCTGTCAAACAAGAAAAAATTAGAGGAATATGAGAATATATGCCTAAATGAAGAATGTTCATAGTTTTGCAAAGATAAGTTACCACATAAACCGAAAGATCCTAGAAGTTTTACCATTCCATGTGAAATTGGAGGATTTTCGTTTAAGAAGGTCTTATGTGATCTTGGAGCTAGTATAAATCTCATGTCTTATGAGGATTATAGAAAGCTAGGCATAGGAAATCTTACGAAGATCGAAATGACTCGCGGATGGCGAGATAGATCGATTAAATACCCTAAAGGAATTATTGAGGACGTATTGGTTAAAGTAGACAAGTTCTATTTTCCAGTAGACTTTGTAGTTATGGAAATGGAAGAAGGATATTCAGCGCCACTTATCTTAGGTCGACCATTTCTAGCTACGGGAAGAACTTTAATAGATGTCCGTAAAGGAGAGTTAATTCTGAGAGTCAATGAAGATGAAGTTACTTTCAATATTTTCAAAGCTATGAACCATCCATACAAATCACCAGAATCATGTTCTTTTATAGAAGATATTCATTCTGTCTATGATAATCAGTTACCAACTTTTGAAGACAGATTAGAAGAATGCTTAACTCTATCTATCTATAAGGAAGATGAGAAAGACACCAAAATGAAAGAGATAATCCTTTCTCTAGATAAAGGAAGTTTTACTTTTAAACCATCATGGCATAAGTATTTGGAATTAGAATTAGAAGGACCAGTTCTTAAACCATCACTGGAAGATCCACCTAAGAATCTGGAATTGAAACCATTACCTTTAAATCTGAAGTATGCTTTTTCTTGAAACTAATAATCTATTACCGGTTATTATTTCATCATCTTTAACTGAGCATCAAGAAGATCAATTACTTAGAATGTTGAAAAAGCATAAGAAAGCTTTTGGATGGACAGTTGCCGATATTCGAGGTATTAGCCCTGAGATTTGCGTTCATAAGATAATTCTGAAGGAAGATGCTAAACCTTGTATTCAACCGCAACGCCGCCTCAACCCAAATTTGCAGTTAATTGTTAAGAAAGAGGTCATTAAGCTATTAGAAATGGGGATAATTTTTCCTATATCAGATAGTGAATGGGTAAGTCCAACTCAAGTTGTACCAAAGAAAGGAGGTTTCACAGTGAAAGAGAATGAAAATAATGAATGGATTCCGACAAGAGAGATTACAGGCTATCGAATGTGCATTGATTTTAGAAAACTAAATGATCATACTAAGAAAGATCATCATTCACTTCCATTCATAGTTCAGATGTTGGAACGTTTCAGTGGACATAAGTATTACTGTTTCTTAGATGGTTATTCAGGATATTTACAAATATTCGTTGCAGCAGGAGATAGAGAAAAAACTACTTTCACTTGTCCTTATGGAACTTTTGCTTATAAGAGAATGCCTTTTGGTTTATGTAATGCACCAGCTACGTTTCAAAGGTGTATGATGGCTATATTTGCTGATATGGTTGAGAAATTCTTAGAAATTTTTATGGATGACTTTAGTGTTTACAGAGATTCATTTGATATTTGTGTGTTACACTTAGAACGAGTGTTACAACGCTGTGAAGATACCAATCTAGTACTAAACTGGGAAAAATGTCACTTAATGGTATCAGAAGGGATTGTTTTAGGTCATAGAATCTCTGAAGAAGGTATTGAAGTTGATAAAGCTAAAGTCGAGATAATTGAAAAATTACCTCCACCAGTTAATTTAAGAACCCTAAGGGGATTTCTCGGACATGCAGGATTTTATAAAAGGTTCATTGCAGATTTTTCAAAAATAGCAAAGCCTCTAAGTCATTTACTTGAAAAGTAAGTACCTTTTAACTTTGACAGTAAATGTATGGAAGCTTTTCAGACCTTAAAAGCGAGGTTGACTACTGCACCAGTGTTAGTAGCACCAGATTGGAGTTTGCCATTTGAGATTATGTGTGATGCAAGTGATTTAGCTATAGGAGCTGTTTTAGGTCAAAGGTATAACAAAATTCTCAAAGCTATTTACTATGCATCTCACACGTTAAACACTGCTCAACTTAATTATGCAACTACAGAAAAAGAACTATTGGCTGTAATTTTTGCCTTAGATAAGTTTCGATCGTATATTGTTGGTTCTAAGGTAATAATTTATACAGACCATTCAGCACTGAAGTATTTACTGAGTAAGAAAGATGCTAAACCTCGTCTTCTTAGATGGATTCTCTTACTTCAAGAATTCGATATTGAAATTAAAGATAAAAAAGGAAGTGAGAATGTAGTAGCAGATCATCTAAGTAGGATGGAAAATGAAGAAATAGGAATTGAAATTAAAGATTCATTTCCTGATGAACAACTATTTAGAATAGATATTCCTTCAACCATGCAGTTATTAAAGAATAGAATTCCTTCTAAGGAAATGTCACCTTGGTTTGGAGATATCATTAATTACTTAACCTGTGATTATATTCCGTCTCATTGGACTTGGCAACAGAAAAAGAAATTCTTTTACGACTTAAAATTTTATTACTGGGAGGAACCAGACCTTTTCCGTAAATGTTCGGATGGGATAATCAGAAAATGTGTGCCTGATAATGAAATTTTAAGTGTTTTATCATTTTGCCATGATCGTGAGGCAGGAGGTCATCATGGAGGTTGGAAAACTGCTTTTAAAGTTTTACAATGTGGTTTTTATTGGCCTACACTATATAGAGATGCGTATAAGTATGTTAAATCTTGTCAAAAATGGGGAAATGTATCTAAAAAACATGAAATGCCTATGCAACCTATTTTAGAATATGAGTTATTTGATGTTTGGGGTATAGATTTCATGGGACCTTTCCCTATATCTTTTGGAAAAAGATTTATTCTTGTAATGGTAGATTATGTCTCGAAATGGGTAGAAGCTGAAGCTCTTCCAACTAATGATACCAAAGTTGTCATACGATTCCTTAAAAAGAATATATTTACCAGATATGGCATTCCGAGGGCTATCATTAGTGATAGAGGGTCACACTTTTGTAATAGACCATTTACTAAAATAGTTGAAAAATATGGTGTAACGCATAAGTTAGGAACGCCCTATCACCCGCAAACCAGTGGACAGGTAGAGGTGTCTAATAGAGAAATCAAATGAATTGTAGAGAAAACAGTTGATTCAAATCGTAAAAACTGGGCAGTTAAATTAGATGATGCATTATGGGCGTACAGAACAGCTTTTAAAACACCAATTGGTTGTTCTCCCTATAAGCTAGTCTTTGGTAAATCTTGTCATCTCCCAGTTGAGTTAGAACACCGAGCCTTCTGGGCTATTAGATTTCTGAATTTTGATCCTAAGGCTGTCGGTGATCATAGATTGCTTCAATTAACAGAACTAGAAGAATTTCGTCTCGATTCTTATGAAAATGCTCGAATCTACAAGGAACGTACGAAATCTTTCCATGATAAGATCGAGAATCTTTAAACGTGAGTTCCATGTAGGTGATCGAGTGCTTTTGTACAATTCACGTTTAAAGTTGTTTCCAGGTAAGCTTAAGTCAAGATGGACATGTCCATTTACAGTAACACGGGTTTACAAATCTGGAGCTGTTGAACTAACTGATGGAAATACAACTTTTATAGCCAATGGCCACAGAGTAAAGTTGATTGTGGAGGGAGAAGGAA
Organism: Gentiana straminea; assembly: GCA_036785695.1. Lineage (NCBI taxonomy): Eukaryota > Viridiplantae > Streptophyta > Magnoliopsida > Gentianales > Gentianaceae > Gentiana > Gentiana straminea. The sequence goes on from JAVUPR010000516.1 coordinate 7,471,427, forward strand.
TCACACTAAAAGAAGAAGTAATGCTATTGATTGATCCACCGACAAATTGAAAAAGCAGAGAAAAACAAAAAAAAAAAACTGAAAAGCAGAGAAACTGAAATCAGCCGAATACCAGGTGCTATCTATCTTTACTCTACTTTTCTGTGTTTTTGTTTATGTTTAAAATCTTTTCGTCTTTTACCGGACAGACGTAAAAGAACTGGATGCCTTTTTTAGATAGATTAGGAGTTTTTGTTTTACTTTTAAAATTAGGCCTTGATAAAGATGTCGCGTTTGCTATAGAAGCTTTAGTTTTTGAACAAAACAAGAAATTGTTGAGAGAGATTAGATTGGGAGAAGTTTGTAATGGAACATCAAGAAGTGCAATAAAAAGAAGGGCAAAATTTCGATGAGATGCGAGTAACTGTGGAAAAAGTTAACATGTTGACGTCGTGGGAAAAACACAACCAAATCCCGGGATGAGTGTTTGAATATTGTTAGGAAGGGAACGATTAGGTGGTTATCCGAAAATCCCGATGGAATTCCGAGAGATAATTCAAATGCTTCGTTTTTAGGAGTTAGGTTGATTGAACGTTATATCAGAACTCTGGAAGATTTAGAAATCGAAGAATCAGAAACCCCTTAAGTTTCGAGTCTTTTCTTATGTTTTATTTTATAAAATTTTCGCATAACTTCTGAGAATTTTATAAAATTGGATCTTTTTGAGGAGTTTTATAAAAGTTTTATAAAAGTTTTTTTTTAGTTTTAATTTAGATATTTTATTAGAGTTAATTTAAATTTTTTTTAAGCTTTTTATTAAGTGTTATGAAGATTTTATTAAATTTTTAGAAATTGTTATAAAATTATAAGATTTCCTTCAAATTTTATTTCTAAGATTTTATTAAGTTTTAAAAAATTATTATAAACTTATCTTTAAGATTTTAATTAAGTTGTATAAGAATTTTTATAAGTTTTAATAAAAAAAAAACATAAAAAGTAAAAAAATCGGAAAAAGTGAGAAAAATGAACACGGACCGATCCGGCCCTGAACCCGGACCGAGCCGGGTCTAAATGGATAAAAAAACGGGGAATCCATTTTCTTCTTCTTCTTCCCTAATTTTCTAAACAAACAGCCGCACCCCACACAAAACCCCACCACTCGAAATTTTTCTTCAATTCTTCCACAAAAATTCATCTCACACTACACCACCACTTGATTTCTTCCTCTTTCCATCTCTTCTCTTATACACAAATTTGAAAAAAATCAAAAAGGATAAAAAAAACAAGCTACATTCTTTTCCGGCGACTCTACCACTTTTCCGGCCTACTTTTCAACGTTTTCTTCATATTAAGGTATTATTTAGTTTATTTAGTTATCAATTTCGTATTTTTCATAATTTTTTGGATTAATTTCAACTGTTTTGATTTTTTAGTGTGTTGTGACATTTTTATTTTTTTTTTTGTTGTTTTTGTTGTTGATTGGCTTTACCAAAATCGTAGAATGGCTGAGTCGAGTAAGAAAGCCTCTAAAAAGCGTAAATCAAACATTCCTATATCAACTCCGGTCGTAGGCACTATAATTTTATCACCTGAAGAAGAAGCCGTAAGCTTCAATAGAACAGCATCACAAGAGGCTAAGAATGCGTATGAGAGAATTTATAGTAAATGTGATGTGTTGGTTGAAAAAGGTTTAGATTTGAATGACTTAGGAGATGAAGTTAAGAACATTTTTACGAGACGGCAGTGGTTAGAACTAGCAGCCAGAAGAGAAGGGGAGATTAACACGACTTTAGTAGCTGAGTTTTATTCAGTTTTATCTACATTGTCACAAGATGAGCTCACTAAGTCGCAAACTGTACCCCTAAGAACTAGAAATGTTCCTTTTAACCCTGACGTCATAAATGCAATTCTAGGAGTTGAAGTTTTTTCTGATGAGGAGGATTACAGGGTAGTTTGGAATTTAGATGATCCTGCAAGCTTTGAGCAGACTGCCCTGAGAGCTCAGAACGCTTTTGAACCAACCGCTGTGTGGGTTGAAAATCGGTTTAACTACGGGAAGTGTATTAGAGGTTTAAGGGCAATTAAAAGATTTATTAGCCATACTCTCTACCCTTCTAGTAAACATACTGCGTATGGAAAGGAAGATGTTTGTATCGCTTGGGCGATGGTAAATGATGTTAAGGTGGATGTTGGAAAGGTCATATTTAAAAGAGTTTTCGAGAGTATTGTCATCGCCAGACCAGGGAGTCATCTGTACTTCCCATGTTTTATCTCAGATTTATGTCGTAGGGTGGGAGTACCAGTCCTGCCTAATGACAAGTTATCTCTCGCAGATGCAAATCTGATTGGACCAAGTTTGACTAGGCTTCCGGATGGTAGTATTAGCTCTTTGATTAGAAGTCGTCAAACTCAACCAGCTCCACCAGTTTTCACATCTTCCTCTTTTCCATCTTTTTTCTAGTCAGCCTTAACAAACTCATTTCTCCAACACTATCACCTATGATATGTTTCAATCTTTAGTGTCAGACGTTGCACGTGGTCAAGCCAACATGGCTTTGTATGCTGAAAGTAATAGGCAGTGGTGTGATGATATTCGTAGAGGTTTAAGGAGAAACGAGCAGTTGCTTCGTAATCCTACCTTTGATGATCCTGCCTATCCACCTTGTCAGTCAGATCCTTATACCTTACCAGATTGGGTAACACCTATTCCACCACCTTCGAGCTTTCATCCATCGTCATATCCTTTTGGGAGCCAATCTAGTGGAACAGGTGTATTTTCGACAGGTGTTCAGAGACCAGCGATGTCTAGTTGAGGAGGATTCATTGAGTTTGTATCACGACTGGCATGAGTTCTATGGGTCTTGATAGTTCAGTCAGGACCACGACTACAGTTCAGCCACTCGCTTCTCAGTCGTTTCCGAGTTCAAGCTTTCATGTCGATCTTGAGGAAGGCTATGAAGAAGATTAAATTTCATAATTTTGTTTGATTAAACATTTTTACTGTGCATTTTATTCGACATTTTTCATTTAGATATTGGTCTGTTTTCGTTTTCGTTTATTTTTATCGTTTTATCGAAATATGGTTTGCATTCTAAATCGTTTTAATTTTTATAAACTATAAAAACACAAAAATAATTTTGTATCGTTACTAAGTCGTTTTATATATATATATATATATATATATATATATATATATATATATATATATATATATATATATATATATAATGTGTCGTTTTATCGGTTCGTACCGGTTGATACACCGGGTTGTTCATCTACGATTTAGATGGTGTGTTTGTGGTCAATTTATGATGTTTACGTTTTTAATAAGTTAAGTTAAGTTAAGTTTGAAGTTTTTTTTAGTTCGGTTAAGTTTATGTTCTCTTAGTTTGTAATAAGTTTGTATCTTGTTTAATATTTATGTTTCAGTTCGTTATTATTTATGTTTAATTTTAATAATATATTATTTGTTTGTTATTTAATAATATATTAGTATACGCTAAAAATGAACTCAGAATAATAACGATAATAGATAATTTTAATTTTATTTTCAACCTACTTATTTAATACTCATTGAACATCGGGACGATGCCACTTCGTAAGTGGGGAGTAGAGTTAGGTTAGAAAATTCATTAAAATTTTTGAAAATAATTATAAATTAGAAAATTCATTAAAATTTTCGAAAATAATTATAAATTATAAAATTATCAAAAAAATTTATGACTTATTTTTAATTTTTAGATAAATTAAGTAGTTAATATATAAATATGAATAAAAAATGATATAATTTGGAAGAATAAGTTTTTAATTAAGTAAAGTATATTAGATATATTATAATTATATTTTATGCCTAATTTAGATTTTAATAAGATTTTAAGTTTATATAATTAAGTAATTAATATTAGATATTGTTTTCATGAAAGTATATTGATAATTATAAGTAAAATTTTTAGAATCATTTTCTTTTCAAAAAAATGAATTATGAGTTTGGAATTGGACTAGGGATGTCGATTTTTGGCACTACAAAAATATAACTATATCCAAATAGCCTACCTAAATAAATTTCCAATTTTTGTTCCTACCTTAGCCTTGATTAGAGTGATCAAGACCTCACTCGAAATTGTTATTGTGATTAACTAGAAATAACCAACCTTTAGCTAATTTTGGTCTACATTTCCTTGAAAATACCACAAGTTTGTACGTACTTATGAAAATAGATGAAGACATAAAAGCTAAGTTTTGGTATATGCTGAGATTGGAAAAATTAGATAAGTATTAGTATATTCGATCTTACCTCATGACACTTGCAAAATAGTCGATTTTGGCAATGAGTTCGGATATGTTAATATTCTATAAAAGAATTAAGAACGAAGCACCATATCTACACAGAATTAATCAAATATCAGGTATCTTCCTTATCTTTGATCGACAAAATTAAAAATAATAAAAAAGAACATATCGGTTGTAGCTACCAATGATTTGAGTGCAGTAGGGTGTTATCTCGAAATATCCTATATCATTATGAGGTTAAAAGCTCCCGATTGCCTGATGATAGTAGTCCAGCTAGGGTATTATCTCGAAATGTCCTATTGCTGGGAATGAAGGCATAGAATGAAAAAGAAAAAGTCGAATCATAAGATCTCAAGAATGATTACAAGTTTAAGGAAACCGGACTTGTAATTTTCGATCGAAAGAGTAGTACTCTGATCAATCTTGATGAAGCAATGCTTGTAAGTTTGATTTTCTACACACACTCACGCTTTTAGTTCTTGATTGAAAAAAAAAAGATGCTATTAATCAAGATTGTTTTTTATCAAAAAAATTGAAGTTGTAGGTACGTACGACTTGCCTCTTACTTTTTTTGATTTCCTTTTTTCCGATTAACCAACATCTTGAGCCTAAACGTTATAAGCCATTTTTGTCAACTACCTGACCAAGTTTCCGATTCCAAGATTTCATAATAGTTGCGATTAAAAATAATTCTAATATTTTATTTATACTTATTACATATACAATTTCATCTAGATAATATTTAATGTTTAAGTTATTTAAGTTATATACACTTTCTGTCTTCTTATAATTTTAAATTAGAATAAGTAATATATTTATAATATTGACAATATAAATTACATTAAAAATTATAATCTGATCAATTATATTATCTTTTATTACCGCTTATTTTTGCTCGAGGACGATCAAAAGCTAAGTGGGGAGTAGTTGATATACTACTTTTATATGATTAAAAATACGTTATATTATTATGTTTTATCAACGAATTCTATATAAAATATATGAAATTATGATATAAATAGTATGAAATGTTAATCTTTATAATTTAGAGTAGTTAGTAGTAATAATAATAAAAAGTTATCATTTTGTACCGATTTTAGTAAATCGGAGTGTCGTGTCAGATTTACGTGGGTATTTGTGATATTTTATTGCAGATTTATAAACCAAGACCCCGAGAATCGACATATTGAAGTATAATCATATCTCTGGAAGAATTTAGAGAGTGTCACGAGCTTAAATGGTCAACTGAATTGCTTAAGTGGTCAAGTGGTCAATCGAAGTGGTCAAGTGGCTAATCGATTTGATTTAGTGGTAATCGAGAAATATCTTCGATAAACGAATGGCTCATCAAAACGACATCATCTGAAGAAGAGTCCTTCACGAAAGTTGTAGATTTTCCCGAGAGCTTTCCGATGCCTCTTGAATCATGATTTTTGGAGATCCAAAACTCGAGATATGAATTTTATAAGTTATATAAATTATAATTATAATTATATAATCCTCGCACATGCTGAGTGATCAAGGGGGTGGAAGCCATCATTACACCGGCCCAGTCCGGCTTGCTACCGGCCCGGTCCGGCCCCAAGATCCATTTCTATATAAAGGAGCCTCAGTTCAACAGATCGAAGTGTACCAATATATATATATATCTATATATATATATATATATATATATATATATATATATATATATATATATATATATATATATATATATATATCTTCTCCTCTTATTTTCTTTTTAATTAGTAGTTTGTAAATAGGCCTTAAGCCAAAAATAATAATATCGTAGTACATTGTTGTAATGCTCGGGAAATTATCGGAAGTTCGGTGTTGTTGAAGTCGTTGTAATGTCCGGAAGAGTACGACTACGATTCAAAGCATTTGTAATCGGGTAAATTTTCTAAAGTATTTATGTTTGTTTTTATCTTTTTCGTTGTTATAATGTTTTTAGGCTAACTCTAATAACTAGCCAAAGTTATGTAATCGTTTTATTTCGATCTTTTCGGTAAAGGAATCTTTGTCTAATTAAAATTGATAAAAATTGAGTTAATTGAATCTTTTTCTATTTTGTAACGTATTGATAATATTCGGATTGACGTAATTAACCAAGATGAATCGCACCATATAACCTAACGATGGGCGATCGGAGAAGTTAGGATATGAGATAAAAGATAGAAAAACCGGAGGGTAAAATTGGCCGTGCGAAAGCGTGACAACGGAATCTTATTTCCTACCCGGGGGCAGATTTGTCTTGGGAAAGATTAATCTTATTAAAATTGTGCTCGAGATCGTAATAATGTTAAAATCAACGGTTTAATTGAAACTAACACCGGAAAGTTAAATCGATCCGCCTGACAACCGGAGCCTTTTGAATAACATCGGCCGTCTGACAAACGGAATAACCTCTTTTATCCGGGGTAGATTTGTACTCGGTACTGTTCGGACTAAGCGAGATTAGCATGGGGCGATTGTGGAGATTGAAGCGATGACAATGACATATGACAATTTCATACGCTCGTGTGAGGAGGAATTGTTAACCTCGGGAGTACACCGTTTCATTTACTCAATTGGACCTAATATAAAAGGAAAGATCGAGCACATTCCGTTTGCTGAAAAGATCGTATAAATCAATTATATAAACTTTGGCTAGTTCTATAAAATTATATGTCTAGTTCTATTTGTCTATTATTATAAACTATATATTGGTATCTATATATTTATATCTATATATATATATATATTTTGCAATCTATGTACATCTATATATATTTTTATATCTATATATATTATATTAGAATAACTTTTAAATTACGCATTTATTTTATGTTAAGTAGAATAGTAGTCATCCGTGTTATAAAATTGCGGTTTAGATCGAGTTAATAATGACTCTTTGGTGTTTAACCACACTTAGAAGAATTACCAAGTTTCCCTGAGGATTCGACACTCTGACTCACCACACTAGCACTACAGTTTGACCCGATACACTGTCGGTTAAGGACTTGTATAGCACTAGAAAAGGCCACTACACAAATCATCCTATATAAACAACACTTAGAGGTTTTTTAGAAATCTTTACGCTCACTTGCAAATTATAAACCTTTTCTCTTCCCTTGAAAGATCGAAACTTTTCTAAATATCAATCACATTCAACAATGGCTTCATCCTCTACAATATCTCCCCAGAAAGATTCTATGAAAAATCGATCATCACTGGATCGTTTTTCAAACCTGAACCCTATCTTTCTTTCTGTGATAATGATGCACAAGCTCAACGCTTGGTTGATTCCTGCTCAAATCTGGAGTTAATGACCTTCCTAAACCCCCCAATCAACGGAATTTGCTATGAAAATCTGATTGCATTCTGGAAAAATGCAAAGTTTGTGCCCAGCACAAAGAAGACTGATATCGACTGCATAAAAAGTTCGATCTTTGGGAAAGAAGTAGTCATTACGCCTGGCCTTCTCAATAGATTCCTACACCTACCTATGATAGGTCCGGCTAATGTAAAGTTTGTAAAGATTGACATCAAAAGGTTCTGGTCTGAAATAGCCAAGAACCCTAAGAAAAATAGCAAAACATATAACCTCCCTAGATCAGCACTCAAACTCCCTTTTGCTGAATTCGCACCGGTCATCACTAAGAACATCGAAGGCAGAAAAGGGTCGATGGAAAACTTGACCGAGTTAAGAGTCAAGCTAATGGCAATCATCTACGAAGGTACTAAATTTGACTGGGCAACATTTGTATTCAATAGGCTGAAAGACTAGATTCAAAAGGAAATTGATCTGTCAATCACAGCACCAAGCAAGGGTTTGCGCAAGAAAGGTGATTTCTTGGAGAGGAAATCATATGGGTTCCCTCTTCAACACATGTTTGACACTTTGAAAGTGAAACCCACAAATCTGCAGGCTCCACACAAGTCCAAGGTAATGTTTACCTACATCAAGGCATCTATGAAACCCAAATCCACTGCCGGGAGAAAAAGAAAACAACCTGAAAGCAGCAGATCAGGAGTGGGTTGAAGAACCAGATCTCAGAAGGCACAAGAGAGCACATCTGTGACTGGTACCAGCAACTTGAACAAACCTGTGGTAATTAGTGATGATAAAGCAATGGAGGAAGAAAAACCCTAAGAAGACATCACCTATTTGGAAGAAGGTGAGGAAGGATATGTTCTCACTTCATCTGAAGAAGAAGATATCTGACGATGATCTAACTATTCAAGAGGCACTTTTCAAGAGTCTCAAGAGGCACTTTTCAAGAGTTGACAGTTGAAAGCCGAGTGAGCCAGCTGATCAAACTCACTCCGCTGAACCTGTCAACTCCCCCATTATTGACCAAAGGGGAACAACAGCAGAGAAAGTCACATCTCCAGCAGATAAAGAAGCCAACACCCCCAATAACCCCTTAATGACCCTGAGTCTAATGAGGAAGAAAGAGAAAAAGAGGCAGAAAGTGAAGAAGAAGATGAGGTGGAAATAGAGAAGGAGGAAGATGAAGATGATGAAAATTTTGAAGTGGCACCAGAGGAAGTTGATCCATAAAGAATCTTCAATTTGGACATTCAACCCCTGATTGTAGACATGGAGAAACAGTATCACAGCATGCAAAACCCGAAAGGCTGCTTTAAGGAGTGAAGCAACCTCCTTAAACCACAAGATTGAAGCCCTCATCAGTCACATCAAGATACAAGATGAGGTCATGGAAAAACAGGGAAACTTGCTTTGCAACTTACAACATCTTATTCCCTACCATGTCCAAACCAACCTTGAGTTTCATGCTGAAAAGATTGACAACAATCTCAAACCTTTGGTGGACACTCTAAATGCTCACACTCATCAACTTCAACACCTGGATGAGGTTATGGAATTTTCTGGCCAGCAGCTTGACACTCTAATAAACATTAATACGGCTAACAACAAAATTCTGGAGGAAAGGTATGGTCCTCTCCCTGAGTCTGAAGAAGCAAATGCAAATCTCGAAGCATGTTTTGGTGCTGCCAAAAAAGGGGAAGGAAACTCAAAGCCTGAGAGCTCCAGTGGAAAGAAGGCAATCCCAACAGATAAGGGCAAGGGCATCAAAGGCAAATGCATCAGGTTTGAAGAAAAGAAGAAGTAGCTCTTCTTGTTTAACTGAATTAAATGAATTGAATTCTACATGCCTTTTTTTTAAATAAAAAGATGCAATATCTTACTGCCCTTAAATGGATGAATAAAATCATTGGCATCATCAAAAAGGGGGAAATTGTTAGGAACATTTTGTTATGTTTTGATGATGGCCATACTAGCTGTTATAGCAAGCCTGAAATAAGTTAGAATTCTCTGTATAAGTTTTTACTTAGAGTCTGACATGTTGTATAAGTTGAGTCAGACAAGTATTGTACTAGTTGGTAGGACGGCAAAGCAAAAACAGATCTTCGGCAGAGTGAAGCCCGTCAAATACCAGCAGAGTAGCAATGAAGACATTATGGTCTGACTTATAACCAAGGAAGTCTGTGATGACCTTGGATAAGTCTAAATTATGTTTCAAGTAATGAAACTTAATGTTTAAATATGGTGTACACTGATCTCACCCAAATCAAGGATCAGTGAAGTACAAGGATTCTCCCTTAAACTTAAAGAATGAAGGAAACAGTGAATCGGCAAAGTAAACTGACTTTCGGCTGAGTGAAGACAAAGAAGTAAAGGAAGATCTAAGCGGCTGAGTCAGATGGATCACTTGACCGTTCAGAGAATGGCTGAGTAAACTTTACCCAATCAGATTATTGAAGTTTGAAGAAATACAGAAGATCAAGCATTAAATGCACAATCAATAAAGAATCAATCAAGGACGGATTCTCTGATAAACGTTTCAAGAAAAAATCCGATCACTGAAATCAAGGAGAATACAATTAAGGTGGAATCAAGAATAAAATCAAGGATTATTCCCTCCATTAATATAGCCAACGGACGGAAATTCAAACCAAGGATAATCAAGGCTATAAATAGAAGGCATTGACAGAAAAACATAAATACAAGAAAACAACGAAAAATCTGAGCAAAAACACTGTCAAAGTTAAAAGCCTTCTATCTGTGCTAAAAAGGAATATCTAGTGATCAACTCAAAACTGAAAGCTACAATTGAAACATCAAGAATTGAGATTGATAAATAAATTTGTGAATACAATTCACATAAATCAAGCAACTAAATCAGAGCCATCTGAGAAGGAGTTGTGTTTGTGATAGTTGCTGAAGGATTTGATCCGAAGGAGCAGTTAAAGAGACTGAGTCACTGAAGCTAGTTGTAGTCAATGAGTGATAGTCTTGTAGATTGTGAAGTTTGTGTAGTCAAAGGCAATCAAACTATTGTATCTGTGAAAACAATAGTGAATTCCTCCAATCATCACAGGAGAAGAGTGGATTAAGGGATTACACCACCCTGAACCACTATAAGCCTTGTGTCAATTTACTTTCAGCAATTTACCTTACTGCATTCATTTAATTACTTACATTATATCTTATATCTGTGATTGCCTAAACTACTTTGAGACAACATAGTAAGAAGGGACTTATCCGCTGCCCAAAATCTTTTAAAAACAAGAAAAGTTTTTGAAACTCCACTATAGTCATTCACCCCCCTCTCTGACTATTGTTTTACCCTTCTCTAGGACCAACATATATTCTTGACAGCAACCCAGTGACGTACCTACTTGTCATACTAAGAGGGTACGAGACATCTGGTCTTGTGCACAACATGGCATACATGATAGACCCTATAGCCGAAGCATAAGGGACATTGGTCATGCGTGCCCTTTCCTCCTCTGTCTTAGGACACATTTTCTTTGACAGGTGGACCCCATATGACATGGGCAGCAAACCTCTCTTGGATTACTCCTTGCTGAACCTTTTCAGCATCTTGTCTATATAGATGGATTGTGACACACCAAGCAACCTTTAGGACCTATCTCTGTAGATCTTAATCCCCAAAATATAAGCTGCTTCTCCCAAGTCCTCCATAGAGAAGTTCTTGGATAACAAAACCTTAACCGACTGTAACATGGGTACATCATTCCCTATCAGCAGTATGTCATCTACATATTGCACCAAGAAAACGACTGCACTCCCACTAACCTTCTTGTAAACACAGGGCTCATCTTCATTCTTGATAAAATCAAACTGTTTGATTGTATCATCAAAGCGAAGATTCCAACTCCGAGAAGCTTGCTTTAGTCCATAAATGGACCTTTGCAACTTGCACACCATACTGGCGTCATTGGTTGTGAAACCCTCAGGTTGTGTCATGTACACCTCCTCAGACACGTTCTCGTTAAGGAAAGTTGTTTTCACATCTATCTACCAAATTTCATAATCATGGTATGCTGCAATAGCAAGCAGAATTCTAATGGACTTTAACATGGCAACGGGCGAAAATGTTTCATCATAGTCAATACCTTGTCTTTGCTTATAACCTTTTGCCACTAACCTAGCCTTGTAGGTGACTACGTTACCATCCATGTCGGTCTTTCTCTTAAAAACCCATTTGCACCCTATAGGAACTATTCCTCAGGTGGATCAACTAAGTTCCAAACTTGGTTGTCTTTCATGGACTCCATGTCAGAATTCATGGCTTCTAGCCATTTCTCTTTGTCATGCCTCATTAGCACCTTATCGTAAGTTTTAGGGTCCTCATCTTCCTGAGGTATACGTCCGTGTACCTATCGGGTTCATGGCGTTCCCTGGTGGATCTTCGAGGTGCTACTGTGTTCGGAGCAGGGACTTATGCCACCTCATTAGGTGGTGCTTGCTCTAACTCCATCAACTGATTGTCGTCCGTAAGTGGTTCTTGAATTTCTTCAAGATCAATTTTACTCCCATTGGCCCTCTCCAGAATGAACTCTTTCTCTAGAATGTGGCTAGTCCTGGAAACAAACACCTTTTGTTCTCCAGGGTGGTAAAACTGGTATCCTCTAATTTCTCTTGGATAGCCCACAAATAGTCATTTATCAGATCTGGCTTCTAGTTTGTCAGGCATCATCCGCTTCACATAAGTCGGACAACCCTAAGGTTTAAGATATTCCATATTCGGTTTCCTCTTGGTCCATACCTCTTATGGCATAGATTCAACCGTTTTTTATGGAGCACGGTTAAGTACGTAGTATGCTGTTTCGAGAGCATACCCCCAAAACGATTTTGGAAGAACTGCATATCTCATCATAGATCGCACCATGTCTAACAAGGTGCGGTTCCTCCTCTCAGATACGCCATTCATCTGTGGTGTCCCGGGAGGGGTCCATTCAGGTAGAATCCCATTCTCCTTCAAGTAATCGTGAAACTCTCCATCTAGGTACTCACCACCTCGATCGGATCGAAGTGTTTTAATTTCTTTACCTAGTTGTTTCTCAACTTCACTTTTGAATTCCTTGAACTTTTCAAAGGCTTCAGACTTATACTTCATTAAGAATAAATAACCATAACGAGAATGGTCATCAGTGAAGGTGATAAAGTAAAAGTATCCTCCTTTGGCTTGAATTGACATTGGGCCAAACACATCAGTATGTAAGAGCTCAAGCAATTCATTGGATCTTATCCCTTTGCCACTGAATGGTGACTTTGTCATCTTGCCAAGTAAACAAGCTTCGCATGTGTCAAACGATTCATAATCGAAATGATCCAATAATCCATCTTTATGGAGTTTGGAAATGCGATTCTTATTTATATGGCCAAGTCTACAGTGCCATAGGTAGGATTCATTCAAGTCACTTGTTTTAGCTTTCTCATTGTTTACATTAAGTATGTCAACATTCACATCTAATATGTAGAGACCATTGCTAAGTATGACGATACCATAAAACATTCCATCACGTTAAAATGAACAACATTTATTCTCAAACGTAAAAGAAAATCCTTCAACATCTAATGCAGAAATGGAAATAATGATCTTCGTAAGAGCAGGAACAAAATAACAGTTATTAAGCTCTAGTATTAGCCCACTGGGCAATGAAAGAAAATGAACTCCTACGGCTAGTGCAACAACACTTGCTCCATTCCCAATGCGTAGGTCCACCTCTCCTTTCTTCAGATCTCTAGTCATTCTTAGTGCCTGCATATTCGTACAAATATGAGAGCCACAACCAGTATCTAATACCAGTGGTTAGACTTAGAAGAAGCAATATTGATCTCAATCATAAACATTCCTGAAGTTGAAGCATATGTATGCCTCTTCTTCACGCTTAAGAAAGCCTTGCAGTTGCGCCTCCAATGACCAGTCTCACCGCAATGGAAGCAAGCATCCTTCGACTTGTCTTTAGCTATCTTAGGCGTGGCTTAGGGGTAGCCTTCACTTCTTGGACTTCTTTTGGGATTTTCCTTTGTCCTTTGAAGAAGTGACGAGCAACACTTGCTTGCCCGTTTGCACGGTGCCCTCAGCAGTATTCAACATGTTCAATAACTCCGCAAGGGAGGAATTTATCTTGTTCATGTGATAATTCATCACAAACTGCGAGTATGAATCAGGTAGATATTGCAAGATTAAGTCAATACTCAACTCGCGTTCCAACTTGTGGCCAAGCTTCTCAATGTACTCGATCATCTTTAGCACGTGCGACCCCACAGCAGTCTTCCGGGCGCCATCTTACAACCGAACAGGGCCTTCAAGACCTCGTACCTCTCAGTGCGAGACGAGAAGCATAAAGCTCCTTTAGGTGAACCATGATCGTGTAGGCATCCATAGACTCATGCTGTTTCTGCAATTCAGGTGTCATAGAAGCAAGCATGATACATGTAGCATCAGAACTGTCAGAACATTGCTTGTTGTACTTCTCAACAGCATCTGTAGCCACGCCCTCTGCGGGCTTTTGCGGTATGGGTTCGTCAAAGACATAGCCAATCTTTTCATGCCTCAAAACGATTTTGAGGTTTCTTTCCCAGTCGAGAAAGTTGGTTTCGTCAAGTTTGTTATCGATGATAAAACGAAGGTTCAATTTGTTCGACATTCTACAACAAATAAATAAAGATAGAATAAGTAAAGTTCATGTATACAAAACCTAAAATTTGCACTTTAAATTTTATAAGGTCTTTCTCCCACTAGCCAACTATTCTCAATTGGCTTTCAAAAATTCGATTAATTCTTTAGTGGCTAGAATCCATCTAGTTGACTCGATCCCCGACGTGGGCCGATCGACCGGGTCAATTTCGACAGGTAGGTACAACTTACCAATCGCGTCCAACGCAACTTATAGTGGTTTGACTAGTCAAATCTTTGACAACTCACATCGTCTATGTGATAGCCAACCTCATGTCTCTAAAATCAAGCGGTCCTGACGTTGGTCAATCACCGCAAGATTCTTAGTCGAGTCGTAACCCAAATATTCGTGAGATCTCATAACGATCATATCTCGATAATAACGATATACCCGAGGTTGGTCAACTCCCGACGTGGGCCGATCAGTTGGATCCGAACAAGGGCTCTTCACCGTTATTATAATATTGGGAGACATATTTATGACTCGATTTTTTTTCGTGGGAATAATTTTAAATTAATTCTCTTAATTAATTTTATTTAATTACGGTCTCATCTATTACGTGCATATTACTACGATATCGAATAAAGTAAAGCATACACAACATTCCGCGCATAAAATAACCGGTATGATCATGGACTTTTCCTAAATGCGGTTTCGAATACAAACTGACGATACCGCGGGTCACAAGCTAAGGGAAGCCGCAACCACCAATGGATCTTTGACATGCACCATCTCCATGGATCTTTTATTTTTCTTTCCTTCTTTGGATCTTTTTCTTTGTCTTCAATGCATCATTACATAAAATCTAACTATTAAATTTTACACCCGCCGCACACGGGGAGAGCTAACGGGATTGGGATAATGCAAAAATTAAAACTAGGTCACGTTCTTCATAACGGCCTAGGACAACAATAAAATCCAACAGAAAAATAAACCATTCACATCTATCATATTGGTCGAGTCCATGATCAATCGGGGTCCATATAATCGAATTATATCTACTATCTAATCCATACAATCATATCTTATGAAAAAGATTAATTTTTAAACTACTTTCGTCTTTATAACATCCAATCAATTAATTAATTAACTTTTAATCAATTAATAATTCATTAAATAATCATGTACTATATTGAAATCAAAATACACAAAACAAAAACGAAAAGAGGTGGCGTCGGCCGGCAGCCGCCGACAGTACAAGGCCGCCGACGCTGCCGGCGTGATTTCGGGTGCCGGCGCCGCCGCTAGTCGGCCCAACACCGCCGCCGCCCTTTTTTTTGTTTGTTCTTCTCTTTTCGTGCATCTTTAATTATTCAATATCAAACATGATTTAATCTATTGGATCTATTTACTACGCGAATAAATTATGCTTATTGCTTAAGCTTGAAGTTGTCTCCGATACCAGTGTTAGGAAATCAAACGAGTAGCGCAGCGGAAAATAAAATTTTGATTTCCGATCCAAGAATCGACTTCGTTTAAACAATAAACATATAGCGAGGAGGACAAAGATTATACCTTTCTTGATCTTAAGATCGAAGCTATGACCGTCCGGTAGAAGTAGATACGCGTAAGCCGTCCAAGCGTCCGGCCTCTATCAGTTCTCCATACGAACGCCTCACCGGAATCCTCCTGGATTGCTATTAGAAAAGTTCAACTGCTAGGTCAACCTTTTTCTCTCTCACAATACTCTCTCTAAGAAGCTCTCTATTTTCTCAAGAACAATTAGCCCTTGGAATAATGATGTACAAAAGAGCTAACCAACCCCTTTCTTTTATAGATGAAGGTGGCGCCCCTAGGTCTTCCCAAACTGATTGGGATTGGTATCTAGTAGGTTGAGAGAGAGAGAAAAACCTTCTCCTAATAAAATAAGAAAAATCTTTATAATTGATTTATCTCTTTATTTTAATATCTTATATTAAATAAAAGCTAAATATTGTCAATAACTTATATTGAATATATTTATCTTATTACCATAATTCTATCTTCCAAAAATCAATTAATATCCAATATTAATATTATGGTAATTTTATTAATTAAATTGCACAATCCAAATGTATCCTGTACACTAGTGACTTACGCCCATTTTGCCAATTAATTGGCTTCCAGAATATTCTTTAATTAATAATATAATTAATATCTTGTATTCAATTTATTCATAATAAATAAATACATCTATATTAATTTACCGCAACAACCTTTATAGTCTTGAGATAAAACTTTCCTTATTTGGTCATCAACTCTAACCGCATTTTATCCGACTCGACATTCATATGTGTGTGACCCGATAGGCTCCCGAATATGTTGGCCGTAGACATAAGGTGCAATTATGAAAATGCCCTTCACCTCTAACGATCATGGATAGCGTCTAGCAACACGTCCATGACCCCCAATCATTAGAAGAGTCAATACGTAATGACTACTACCTTTCATGTGCTCGGTTAGCATGTAAATAGAATCATATCGCTGTAGTAATATCCATATGATCGTATCTTGATCGTATCCCATAATCTGGATATCAAGCTCTTTCGGAATAACTCATTTTCTCCCACTTTGCAAAGATTCACGAGAACTAGACATTCCTTATGGGAAGGCGCTTTCGGATATTCACTCCTACTCTTAGGGTACGCGATTCCCAGACGACCTTACATGTATACTCCGCATGCTTCAATATCACACCCGATCACTACCGCATGATCGCCCCATGGCTAAGGGAAACATCAATAGTGTCAAAGCATGACAATCCACACCGTGATGCCATGTAGACTCCGGTCCTAAGGATAATTACACAACCGTCACATAGTGTGACACTTAACAGTGAAAGTGGGTCAGTCTAACGTATGCATTCTCTAAA
Source organism: Gentiana straminea (assembly GCA_036785695.1). Taxonomy (NCBI): domain Eukaryota; kingdom Viridiplantae; phylum Streptophyta; class Magnoliopsida; order Gentianales; family Gentianaceae; genus Gentiana; species Gentiana straminea. The sequence goes on from JAVUPR010000516.1 coordinate 7,488,549, forward strand.
ACACGTCCACGTACAGTCCAAGTGTCACTACACTTCGATAGACGAGATCTACCCCTGCCCTTAAACACAGAAGACATCTAATACGTGCTAGTTTGTTCGCACTGTCAAAGCCCTATTCAACAGTACATCAGCCTAGAGACATTTAATTATCAAACTTATTAAAGTGATTAAAGATCTCATTAACCATAATTGCTATCATGGTTTCTCTATCATAGTTTAATACTAAGAGCGTTATCATATACATAATATCACTAATTGGTCTAATAAATAAACAAAGTATATAATAACAAAAGTGCTTTTATTAATCATAATAAAGTTATTACATGAACTTAAATAGACTGTAAATGACTCGCCCCGGTCGGATCCGGTCCAACCCGATTGGGTTTAGGACACCTATTCAACACTGCATTCCCAAGAAATGTAATATAAGTCCCAAGTCCTTTAGGGCAAATCTGGAATGCAGCATCTGGATGAACTTTTGTATCAAGACATCAGAGATCCCTGTCACTAAAATATCATCAACATATACATCAAGTGTGAATCAGTCAGTATAATAAACAATGAATTATCAGCCCTGGACTGAGTGAAACCCCACTGGAGCATTTGAGATCTAATAGCATTGAACCAGGCTCTTGGGGCTTGTTTGAGACCATACAAAGCTTTATTGAGTCTGTACACATATTGAGGTTTGGCAGCATCTTCAAATCCCTCTGGTTGTGGCATAAAGATTGCTTCATTAATTGGACCATTTAGGAAGGCATTATTAATGTCTACTTGCCTAATGGACCATTTGAACATCACAACAACAGTTAAAACAATCCTGATTGAGGAGGCTTTAGCAACTGGACTGAATGTCTCAGTAAAATACACACTATAAGTTTGCAAGTACCCCTTAGCCACAAGTCTTGCCTTATGCTTCAACACAGACCCATCAGGCTTTAATTTGAGTTTGAAAATCCATCTATTTCCAACTAGATTTTGTCCTGGTTCTGCAGGTACCAGATCCCATGTGTGATTCTATTGAAGAGCCTGTAATTCTCTATCATAGCATGCTTCCACTGAGGATTACTCAAAGAATCATATACTTTAACAGGTTCAGTTAGGTGAGCAGGTGTGTTGGATTTAGTGATGGATGAGTGATAGGCTTTAGGTTTAAAAATCCCACTTTTGGATCTAGTTTGCATATGATGACCAGTAGGTTTAGGAGGTATCACTTGTTGTTCAACACTACTTGGTGAAGCATGTGAGGATGGGCTTTCAGACTCAGAATTTAGGTCTTGGGAAGGAGTATGAGATGTTTGAAAGGGTGTCTGTGTGGATGAGCTAGGAGACTCATTGGAAGTGGATGGCACAGGACTGGAATTAGGACTGTAACATGATTCATCATGAACAACCACTGTGTCAGACAACTCAAGATAGGGGTTTTTCTTATTGATTTTAGTAGGTGTATGACAGTATTCCTTTTGAGAATCAGGATCAGAAGTTGGCATATTCAGAGACAGTTGGTAGGTGTTAACAAGTTTAAGGTCAACAAGGACAACTTAGGACCTTGTGAGAATCCAGTTTTGAAAGGGTATTCATGTTCATTGAAGACCACATCTCTACTAATATAGATCCTTCCAGACTGATCAAGACACTTATAATCTTTATGTAGAGTGCTCAACGCTAGGTTCACACACTTAATGGAATGGTAGCTAAACTTATGATTGTTAGAAGGTCTACGATTAGGATAGCAAGCACACCCAAACATCTTGTATCTAGTATAGTCAGGCTTGGCTTTTAGAAGGATTTGAGAGGGTGACTTGTTATTTAGGAAAGGTGTGGGAAGGTCATTTATGATATGAACAGCCTGATCAAAGCTATGCCACCAGAATCTAAGTGGCATGGAAGAATGGGCAAGAAGAGTCAGACCCGTCTCTACAATGTGTCTATGTTTCCTTTCAGCCCTATCATGTTGACCATGAGCATAAGGACAGGGATGTCTAAAGGCAATCTCTTGTTCTTTAAGATAGGGCTCAAAGATTCTACACTCCCCCCAGTCTGTCTGAATGCATTTGATAGTGGTCTGAAACTGATTTTCAACAAGTTTCTAGAAAACAATGAAAGCAGACAAGGCTTCAGATTTGTGTTTCAGTGGGAATATCCAGGTGTATCTAGAGTGGTCATCAACAAAGTGAATATAGTATTGATAACCAATAGTGGAAGTAACATGTCTGGACCCCATAGGTCAGTGTATATCATAACTAGCACAAAATTAGCATGAAAAGTAGACATAGGATAAGGTAAATCATGCAATTTGCCAAACTGACAAGCCTCATAGAAAGATAAATCATCCACAAAAGTAACATTACAAGAATTCAAAATGGTTTTTAACACAGACTTGGAAGGATGACCAAGTCTTTTATGCCAAATATCAAGATTTTTGTCTAAAACAGTAGAACAAGCAAAAGCATTACATAGAGATTTATTGGATTATGTCTGCTTCTTGGATTGAAGGGATATCTATTGGCTAGATCGTTGAATGATAGGAATCTAGTAGAGGCCATGTCTAAGAACTCCTATTTGCAGTAGGGTCTTTGTTTCCTTGTCCTTAACATAACAACAATGATTGTCAAACTCTATGGTAACAGGATAATCATTAGTAAGTTGAGAAACACTAACAAGATTTTTTGTCATATTAGGAACATGTAAAGAGTTTTTAAGTTGTAGGTATTGATTGTTATGTGTAGGAAGAAAGCAAGTTTCAACATGTTTGATAGAAAGCTGCTCACCATTTCCCACTGTTAAGTTATCTGAACCAGTGTGATCTCTAGTGATATGCAAGTTGTTGATATCAGAAGTGATGTGATTGGTTGCTCCATGTCTAGATACCATGCTCCATCATTAATGCTTTATGGAGTAGCAACCATAGCTTGTTTGGAGAAGCTGTTGGAGTTGGGGGGAACAAAATCCTGCTCAAATCTGTGCCAACACGCAGTGACTATGTGTCCACTCTTTCCACACAATTGACACACAGGTCTGTTAGAAGAGGTATTGTTATTGGAGTTCCTTCCTCCACCTCTGCCTTTGTTGTTTCTACCACCCCTTCCTCTATTGCTATTGCTGGAAGAATTTCCAGGTCTGGTAGTGTAATTAGGCCTGGGGTTATTATGAAGGATGCAGGTTCTTAGATCTAAACGAGTTAGATCTATGCGTAGCGGATGGATCACGACTTATACAACACAATACATAATTAAAGGACTTAAACTACTACAAGGGGGTTAAGATCATGTTACCAATATCGGGAAGAGACGCCTTGATGTTAGGATGAGAAGCCTTGATCTTCCAATGTGTTCTCCAAACGGTGGTTGGTGGACACCGATTCTTGGAATTGGAACCTCCTTGATATGCAACACCAAGAAAAACTCAAAGTTTTTCTCCAACCGGGTGGAGCTAAGGATCGAACTCCTTAGCCTTTTTTCTTTATGAATTTCGTGCCTTGTCCTTCCCCTAGGGCTCGGGGAGAACTCTCTTTTTATAGGCAAAATCCAAGAGAGAAAACCTATACCCAATCGGTTTAACAAAATAAAAGAGATAATTCTAATTATTATTATCCAATAGAAATAAGAGATAATTATAATCTTATAATAAGAAAATATAATTATCCTCATAGTTAAGAGATAAATAATAATAACTTATTTTCTTTTATTTATTCAATTAATTATTTAACAAATAAATAACTAATTACACAATATGTCATTATCCAGGAAAACTAATTTCTTGGAAAATCCAAGACATATTGGTGCCACACTAAGCCCACCAGGCCCACAGAAAATGTCTTTTCTGTGTATTATATTATTAAGCCCAACTAAATAATATCCATGCATATCAATTAATCAGCCCAGCCAATTAATTATCACTGAGGCCCAAGTAACAAGATTATTAGTCCGAATTACAGAAGCCACATCGGGGACCATGGACCTATAACCAGTACCTCCAATAATTAATTATTCATCGAACGAATAAGTACATTAATTATTAATTCCGGGATTACACCACCATAAACCCGAAACCGAACTCTACCGATTATAGATGTATACTTATACTCAACCCATAGAGTGAATAAGCGTCCATTGATATAATCACTACATACGGATTAACCCTCCATAGATCGTCCATTCCGAGTGGGAAGTCTCCGTGAACCCGACTCGAATATCTTATCCTTATTTACCATCAACCCCCGATGATCAATTAGTACACATATCCGACTAGTAGCTAATTAGTCAAATGTGAACTCCCGGGATCGATCACTTTCTTAGGGCTAACAAATAAGGGACGTCTCTCTACTTCCCGCAGGAAGGAATGGATTCCATGTCTGTGAAAATCAGAACTACTCACTCATCTGGAGATAGTGACAATGAGAAGTGGCTTGGAACACATATTTAAGTGAACCGTAACTAACACATCAAACACTACCCCGGGACAAGCAGCACCCTGTGATCACCTCAGGATTAAGGTTGATCCATATATGATCATCTAATGATTTAATAAGATTCCTCGATTACGGAATTATATCGAGAAATTCAGATTAAATCGGTCCAAGTCCTATATGAATGCCATCATATATAAATGCCCCACGTAGGTACCCTCTACCGATAGTCCGGATAAGACTATCACACCCTAAGGTGTTCTGGGCGCATTATTGGTGTTTTAATCAAGAGACCCTAAACTCTGATTAAGTTCACCACGGACTAACAGTTTAAGTACATCACCACTAACTCAACCCTAACGTGCATGCCATACACTGATTTAAGCGGTTACATACTGATATACTTAGGGTTTGCAGCAGTGTATTACTTTACAAGCACAAAGCAAGTAATAAGGTGAGATAAATTCTGTCATTCATTAAAAACAATTACACAAATTGTCTTTCGGGCACTACACCTAACAATCTCCCACTTGCACGAAATGACAAGTAATGATTGTTTTTAGAGCACACCCTTTCTCATCTTATTCACAACACTCTCCCACTTGCTCTAAAAGCGAGATGAGATATATTCCTCAATGCCGTACCCTCCAAGCACTCGACTTGGTACAGTGATCAGTTTGGTTGTCGGCCCGAGACGATCTTTAGGATCGAAACGTTGCCGGTCCATCTAATCAGGCGGTACTCTCTCTCAATATGCTTTTGACCTCTTGTGACCGAGAAGATCCTTCTAAGCTATCTCTTCACTGTTTTCACAATGAAGTGATATCGGCTTATCAGACCTGGAATTACTCCCAGACCAAAAAGAAAATTCTAAGCACTATGAGTAAACACTGAGCCCGAGATCAACTTAATGATCATCCTCAATCTGACTACAAGTCAGAATCAGTGTAGTCAACCATATTCAAGTTTGCACCTGAATATACAAGCATATGATTCCTCGTTCTCTAAAGACACTTGAGGACGTACTAAACCGCTATTTTATGCTCGAATCCGAGATTCGACTACTATTGACTTGTGACAACCTGACTTGCCATTATCCAAGAGAGACTCTATCCCATTTTCTCTTTATCCGAAGATTTAGAGAATCATTCCTGTGAGGTAGGGTAGGACAACTCTCGATGAATGCTGCAACCATATATGCATAATCATCTTATTCAATAAGATCAGTGGGATAGCCAATGACTCATTCTCGTGAATTTGACCGAATCAAATTCTTAGAATATAGTCCAATTCTCTCATCCAGAGAATCTTGGCGTGTCGATTTCCGACTTCGATAGCACACCCATGTTGTTTCCAACCGTTTTAGTGTTATCATTTATGAACACTAATGCTACTACTTTACCAATATTGATATCCAGTCTACGAAAAAACTTATCAATATTTTGGTCAAGTCCACATATTTTAAAACATGTGACTTTTAAATGACCGAGAGGTTCTCTTAAATCCACAAAGGATATAAGCCATGGCAGGCCTCCTACCAAAGGTTCTTTCTGAATGAATTAAGATATCGTTTGTCTCGCAAAAAAGGTTTTAGGGAATCACCCCTATCTTCTTCTTTGTAACGAATCCGTTATTCATTCTTAGCTAAAACCCTTCTGTTCTGAATGAATTCAGATTCCGTTGTTCGGCAAGAAAGTCTCAGGGAATCACCCCTATTTTCTGCTTTCTAACGAAATCTAGCAAGACTGAGTGGTGAGAGAGTTCAAGGTCTGGTCAACTCTCTACTTGTCAGGGAATCACCCCTATACCACTCAACTTTGCGCTGAAAGTTTAAACTTTCCTATTCATTCGTTTCTTTTCTATGTAGATCCAATTGCTCCCACTGGGCCTGAGACACTCAGGTGGTTCTACAATAGACTGAACAAAACTGGAGTACAAAAACTCCATTCACAGGGTTAAGGTTTTCAAACCAACCTCTATAATCAGAATCCTATACACCCCACCAAGAGCCATAGGTTATCAATCACCCCAGAAGATTATAAAGTCCACAAAATCACAATGGGTCAACGGTTAAACCATACTCCCACTGTGTCTTGGGTGGATTGACATTCTGATCTAGTAGTATTTATTAGTGTAATCACCAACAACTAATGTTGGACGTGGTCCGATTAAATCGATAGTAACTACCTTTGGGTAACCGTACTCCAAGGTTTAAGGTCGTTTCTTATAGATTCTATCGAAGGCTTGTGACAGTTCAACCGTCACTTTCGATCTCAAGAATCTTATAATCAACCTTCACTCGTCTCATTAAGATATTTCACGAACAAGTACAATCGAACGTATGCGCAAAATCCCAAAGTCCTACCTTCAAGCATTAAATGCTAAATGCCTACATTTACGGATGTGGTGTGAACCGAATTCACTCCTTATCCATAAACTCACTAGCATCTTCTAGGTAGACTTCTCGGTTTACATAATAATGTTAACCGTTATTTTGCAACGAATTATCTTAATCGAGTTTAGCAATGTATTGTAGCATATCAATAACTATATATAGGGTAAGTCTATGGTTTCTTCCTCAATGAGAAACATTCCACTAGGAGCGGTGCCGAGCATCGGTCCCAAGACTATGCGATAGCCTATTTCCGAGCATGGAATACTCTATTCTCTCGCTAAAATCGTAGACACCTCCCGTATTCTTTCGATAAACCAACCGGTGTTTTGAGTAGTTATCGACAAAATGTCACCACTCAAAATCTCCCACTAGCTTGTATCTCTCACTAGACCCCGAAGGTCATGGTGAACAAGCTATGTTACCCTTCAAAACTATTACCCTTTCCCGATTGAAAGGAAACTTAGTCATTGTTCCTTTGAGATAGTGTTCCAAGACCGGGAGATAGGAATCACCCTTAGCCGTCGTCGGGTCTTGTCTCTAGGATATATGCACTAATTAATAGATATTGAAAGGTCGTTTATCTTAATACGGAAACCTTTTACCTTTAATAGTTTTAGATGTGTTACACATACTTATTCAAACTTTTCTAAGTGGTTCGACTTTATCAAACAAAAGTCCGAGTCTCGGATTCGTACTACAAATGTCATATTCACTTTCTATGAGGCAACAATATATCGAGTTGAAAGTGAATCCATTTGTTTCAACGAATCTGTAAACAGAAAAATAAATTTTTTTTGTGATATTCAAGGATAGAATCCGAAATTCATTTCCTTATATCACTCCCACTATTCTAGCTGAAATTACTGCCCGTTGTTACTCTATTAATCGTTAATGCACAACTTCCTTGTTCTTCCAAAGAACTAAGCTATCGAGTCAAGTTACTCGGTTATGAAAGTCGCTAAGGATTCATTGGTTAGTGATCTGAAATCACTTTCCTTATCCTATACTTTCTTTAATTAATATTTCGGTTTAGCCTTAAAACTTTAGTTAAGATGATTAACACTTATAGACATTCTTTCCCATTCTTAACTTTCCTTAAAAGGAAATAGTCTTGAACTAGCAGTTCGTTTGAGTAGACACTACTCGTGAACTGTGGGATGTCTAATGAAAGTGTTACCCAGTGGGACTGATTTTCTAATAAATTAGAAAAACATAATATAAAAGCTCCCACTAGTTTATCGGTTCCAAATACCATCTAACTAGCGACACTTTAATTTATGATTCTCCAATTTTTCTATCAGAAAATTTCTCGTGTAAACACTACACAATTCACTAGAAGAATTTTATCGTCCCAATCATCTTTCAAACTAACTACGGTTGTCTCTTGTTCTGCACGAGTGACAGCAGTGACATGTCTATTTACGTCACTTAAGTTTTGAAGGCTTCAAGAGAAATATCTCTTCCAAAAATTAATTGCATTTAAGATTAATAAGCACAACGTTCTAGTTACTTACCACTTTTTAACGAAGTCATTACTAGTCAATTTTACACTAGCAGTCTAGCACCTTAGAGAGATATATATAACAGTTGTAAATAAAATTGACAGAATAAATCCAAATCATACACTACTAATAAATTTTAGGAACATAAACTAAGTACTTATAGTATATCCTACCGTTCCAAGGATTTAATCTAATGCCTCAGAGCCGCCTTAGGGTAGGTCAAAGAGGTTTCGATTAATATTGAAGATCAGATTGAGAATCGAACATCTCATTTGTGATCGTCAATCACCTTTCCTTTTTCAGCCAAGGTACTACCAAAATTACCCTTTATGAGTGTGACCTACTATCTCAGATTTTTAGGTAGACCCCGAGTGTGCCGCCTTAGGGTCGGTCAGTGACCCGACGAGTACCCAAAATCCTATCCTTTCGGAGACCAAGCCTTGAATTTTGATAGCGGTGAAGGCCTTCCTTAGGGAGGCCGGTCAAAGCCGGCACGAGGCGTCACCATTCTCTCACGTTGCTTGTGTCAACAAGTAGAGGCCGTGGGGTCGGCCGTCGCCTCTCCCGCTCCCACTCAATATTTTGAAAAAGTGGTGGGTTTACCGATCACGTTTTTGGACTTGATGTTACATTAAGGAACAATAAATCATAGGCCCGAATGTTGTCGGTTATGTGGGCTAGCCCACCCCCCTATTCGTTAGAACATATGTGGCCGTCGGACGGGTCAAGGCTAGGAGAGGTCCGTTGAGCCGTAGTGGCTCTTCGGATGGCTCGCATTGCCGGACCCCGTGCAAACGCCACACGTGGAGGGTGAAGTCGATTGAGCCGTAGCTACCGTTGACCACCCAACCGTGGTTAAACCACTTTCGAACCCGTTTGCCCGTGATTATCCAATCCTTAAACATCAAACTTTCACGTAGACACTACGGAACAAAAACGTAATCTCGTCTTAGGTAAGGTGGAATTCACCGAGAATCCAACACCTTAACCACGAGGTTTCGGAATTTTACTCCTTATGCTTTCGCGAGTGGGATTCACCGAGAATCCATCACCCAACCTCGACGATTGAAAAAACCCGTGTTCCTCGGTTTTTACCCTAATTAGTTTCTAATTAATATCAAACAATTAATTAAAACTAATCGTGTGTTTTATACATGCCTAACTAATTCCTCGAATTAATTTCTACATGTATGCATATGGAGTGTAATTCATGATATGATGCATGTCATGGCAATTTTCCGGTTCTACTCATACAATCTACACATGTATACTAGTGCGGAAAATAAACACCGAGATGGACCGTTGGCACCCCCGTAACTAATCTATTCGAAAATAAATTAAAACCCTAATCTGCAGCTGTTAGGAATCTTCGACGATCGGCATATCAAACGAACTTGGATCGGGATGAAACTTTCCAGATCTGATCTTCATTCTTCGGACTTCAAGATGGACGGTCGGATCGGAGCTTTGACTTGTCAATCTTCCTCAGTGAGCCGCCCAACTTGCTGCTGAAACAGACTCTCACAGCAGCGCATCATATACTTCCCGAGATTGATCGGGGATGAAGATAAATCCCGATCATCCTGAAAATTTTATCTCACGTCCAAAACTCCATGATTATCGATCTGACCGGTCGGATTTTAATTTGAACGGTCCAATTGTTCCCATAAAATCGAAGAAGTCACAGTTAGGGTTTCTGTGAATCCTGCGTTTTTTCTGTTACAGCAGCCACTTCGCAGCAACGAACGGAAACCCAAAAGGACTCTGATCGACACCAAACTTTGTGGGATTGTTCATCAACTTCCAATCTTGATTCTGACCGGAGGGATCTTTGTTTTAACGGCTCAAACAACGGAAAAAACGAAAACACTATACAGCTACTAAACAGATCTATTTACAGGAAATTAAACTTGCAATAATAAATAAATTACATAATTTCTTATACTCATATGAACGAATTTTCATCGTTTATATGAGTTTACAATAGATCTAACGGGAAAACGGTGCCAACCCCAATCCATCTCTTCAACCATAGCAATTTAAAAATTATTAATGCATAATAATAAGTAAAATATCATCAAATGCAATTCCACTCCTTTAAATCGTTTAACTACGATTATGATTATATAAATCGTGGAACCTGTCTCTGATACCACATGAAGGATGCAGGTTCTTAGATCTAAACGAGTTAGATCTATGCGCAGCGGATGGATCACGACTTATACAACACAATACATAATTAAAGGACTTAAACTACTACAAGGGGGTTAAGATCATGTTACCAATATCGGGAAGAGACGCCTTGATCTTAGGATGAGAAGCCTTGATCTTCCAATGTGTTCTCCAAACGGTGGTTGGTGGACACCGATTCTTGGAATTGGAACCTCCTTGATACGCAACACCAAGAAAAACTCAAAGTTTTTCTCCAACCGGGTGGAGCTAACGATCGAACTCCTTAGCCTTTTTTCTTTATGAATTTCGTGCCTTGTCCTTCCCCTAGGGCTCGGGGAGAACTCTCTTTTTATAGGCAAAATCCAAGAGAGAAAACATATACCCAATCGGTTTAACAAAATAAAAGAGATAATTCTAATTATTATTATCCAATAAAAATAAGAGATAATTATAATCTTATAATAAGAAAATATAATTATCCTCATAGTTAAGAGATAAATAATAATAAATTATTTTCTTTTATTTATTCAATTAATTATTTAACAAATAAATAACTAATTACACAATATGTCATTATCCAGGAAAACTAATTTCTTGGAAAATCCAAGACATATTGGTGCCACACTAAGCCCACTGCCCACGTAAAATGCCTTCTTTTCACGTATTATATTATTTAGCCCAACTAAATAATATCCATGCATATCAATTAATCACCTACCCAATTAATTATCACCGAGGCCCAAGTAACAAGATTATTAGTCCGAATTACGAAGCCACATCGGGGACCATGGACCTATAACCAAGTAGCTCCAATAATTAATTATTCATCGAACGAATAAGTACATTAATTATTAATTCCGAGATTACGCCACCATAAACCCGAAACTGAACTCTACCGATTATAGATGTATACTTATACTCAACCCATAGAGTGAATAAGCGTCCATTGATATAATCACTACATACGGATTAACCCTCCATGATCGTCCATTCCGAGTGGGAAGTCTCCGTGAACCCGACTCGAATATCTTATCCTTATTTACCATCAACCCCCGATGATCAATTAGTACACATATCCGACTAGTAGCTAATTAGTCAAATGTGAACTCCCGGGATCGATCACTTTCTTAGGGCTAACAAATAAGGGATCGTCTCTCTACTTCCCGCGGGAAGGAATGGATTCCATGTCCGTGAAAATCGAACTACTCACTCATCTAGAGATAGTGACAATGAGAAGTGGCTTGGAACACATATTTAAGTGAACCGTAACTAACACATCAAACACTACCCCGGGACAAGCAAAGACCCCGTGATCACCTCGGGATTAAGGTTGATCCATATATGATCATCTAATGATTTAATAAGATTCCTCGATTACGGAATTATATCGAGAAATTCGATTAAATCGGTCCACCCTATATGAATGCCATCATATATAAATGCCCCACGTAGTACCCTCTACCGATAGTCCGGATAAGACTATCACACCCTAAGTGTGTTCGGGCGCATTATTGGTGTTTTAATCAAGAGACCCTAAACTCGATTAAGTTCACCACGGACTAACAGTTTAAGTACATCACCACTAACTCAACCCTCACGTGCATGCCATACACTGAGTTAAGCGGTTACATACTGATATACTTAGGGTTTGCAGCAGTGTATTACTTTACAAGCACAAAGCAAGTAATAAGGTGAGATAAATTCTGTCATTCATTAAAAACAATTACACAAATTGTCTTTCGGGCACTACACCTAACATATTACAGCTGGCATAGTTAGCAACATGTCCTCCATGATTATCACTGCCAATACCACTATTAAACCTTGCTAGAAGTCTTTCATGGACAAGAAGTTGAGATTGAACTTCTTGCCAGTTCATAGATCCCACTCTAGCTGTTAAATTCAATTACCGCTTCATATTCCTTATCAAGTCCACCAAGAGTAGCTAGGATTAGATATAGGGTACTCAGTAGCAGCCAAGTTGTCTGCATATGACTTCATTTGTGCCAAATAATCTGCCATAGACTTTGATCCTTTGGTAGCTCTAGTCAAAGCACTCTTGTATTCCAACATTCTAGCTTCTGCTTGACTGTTAAACAAAGTCTCAAGATTTAACCAAATCTCTCTGGCAGATGTACATCCAACCACGTCTTGTAAAGCTTTAGTGGTCATGGAGCTCATGGACCATCCTATCAGGAACTGATCAGTGACACTCCATTCTTCAGCTGTCTGTGGTCGTTGAAATGGTGAAGGTGACACAGACAGAGAGGTTGTTCCAAGTCTGGGATGCATTTCTTCACCCGAACATGACTCTCCAAACGGCGACCCCTAATAATAGGCAGAACTGTTGATTTCCACAACAGATAGTTGGATCGATCTAACTTAACAATGCAAACCTGATTCAGATTTCCAGTAAATGGCAGATTCGACATGGATGAACCCCTCCAGAGGATTAAACGATCTAAGATTGGGTGCAGGTGGTAAGGTAGAAAAGCCAGTGTTGAAGAAAGATGGATTATTATCCAATCTACCAAAACTCAAACCTGATATGGGAGGAAGATTGCTTTCTGAGATAAACCCCGGCTGCATGTAGCTTCTGGGTGCAAAGGTAGTAGTTCCAAACAAGGCCGAAGTCGGAATACCAGTTGGCATCACTCCGGCAAGACTTGACAGAGAACCATGGGTGAATCCATGTCCTGGTGTTCCTGAAGGAGAATCAACTATTGTTTGAGTGTTTGATGGCAAGACGCTGTTGTTTCAGTAGCTATTGTGATGGCTGCAATTGTAGAAGACTCAGACGCTGCGGTGGTCATCGGCGGTGATGACTACACCGGCGAACCGGACTCCGATACCAAGACAACAAACAGAATCTAGATAAGATTTTGTTATTCCACAAAAATCTAAAGAGTGTCCTATTACAAATATATCAGCTGCACACTCTTAGTCAGGTGTACACAAATAGACATTACCAAAACTATCCTTACATACCAAAATATAAAACAATCTATTATTTAACTATGTTATATAAAATCTGTAAAAGATTTATAATGATTTTATATATATATATATATATATATATATATATATATATATATATGATGTTTGATCTGTAAAATAGATAATATGTTAATAAAATCTTACGCAAATACTTGTCTAAACAGGATTGATCATAGTCCATGTAAAACAGATAATATATGTTAACAAAATCTTACGCAAATACTCGTCTATGCAGGATTGATCATATATATATATATATATATATATATATATATATATATATATATATATATATATATATATATATTATTTGACATAATAAGGACTTTTGAAATAATAGTTTGTTCAAAGTCCATATTATATTGCCTAGAAACAAATAATACTATAAAATTTATGAAAACAATTACACATTGGTTGCCAAATATTAATAGATTAATAATTCAAGACAAACACGCGTTGTCACAACGAAAGAATCATATACCGTTGATAATAATGCGCCTTAATCGATCGATGTAAATTCCTAACGTAATCACGATCAACGTCGTGCATCACCGTTGTATCACTAAATACGCGCACAACCGTTGTGCCGGTATCATTATTCATATTAATACACACTTTCCGTTAAACATGCATAAACAAACTACGTGGATAAGCATTTCAGTGTGTTGTGTACTATTAACATGGACTTTTGGGACAACGTTGGCCCAAAACTACCTCTTAAAGTTGAAAATCGGACAAAAAAGCAACCAAAATAAATAAAATCCACTTGGCACACTTCTTGATATTTATTTTACATACAACACCACAAATGTATTTTTTTTAAATTCCGACACCACACTATGAACGAAAGTGCCATCGACGTTCATTTTCAACATAACATCAGTAGACTAACGTTATTCACCCGTGACAGTGACGTTATAATTGAAAAGGAACGTTAGTACTACTAACGTTATTTGCACAAAAATAATCATGATGCTCGAAATTGTTTTTTAAATTTCGGGAATAATTGTGGTGCCGAATTAAAAATGTTGTGCCAATAAAAACCGCATATATATATATATAAATAAATAAAAGTGATATGCCATCCGACAAATTGTCCGTGAATCTAAGAACTGGCCCACTCATAAGCCCAGCAAAGGATAAAACATGTGGCCCAACTAGCTCCCCAATCATAAGCCGAGTCGCGCCAAGGAAGAAGAGCCCTCCTTACGTCTCACGTGCTCTCGCGACATGCCGACACATGCTCAACCTGCATACGGCACAACTCAGATACCGGGGGCCGATCAAATCGCCCTCATTTCGCCATCCCAGCTCGGAAAACGCTCAAGCGATCATTAACATAGAGCTCACAGCGGCCTCAACATAAGTCCGCCTATCAGAGCTCGCCGAGCGACACACAAATCTTAGCGGCCCATAACGGCGATTATGTCATCTATAAATAGTGGTGTCCCCTTGCACATCATAATTACGTTATGTGGCTTGATCCTATACACTGAAGGGTACGTAGCTAGTTATCCCGGCTCAGTCACAATCCCCCAAAAACACCCATTTTCCATTGTAATTGATATTCTTGTTGTTCTTGATATAAAATGACATAAAAGACACGACTTTTCACATAATTAGTTAGATATTCACCGCATCATCTTGTTTGTGATAATTCCAATATTATAGATGGAAAAAAAAAAATGAATGTAGATAGCACTTGTCTCGTGATAATCAAGGGCATATCTATTAAGACCAAGTGGCAAGGTTTCCCCCAAATTATTTTTTTCATAATTATTAAAATACCATTGGAGATTATTATAATATTTAACGAGGCGAAGGTCCAATAAAATATTGGTCTCTTATTTGCTGGAGTTGAACTTTTATATTTTTCTTCCTGCAACAAAATTTCTTATTTAACGAGGTTGTTAAGTAATTGGATATGTATATTGGTGAAGCACTAGTTTCCATTTGCAAAAGTTCACGGGTTTGATACCGCTGGATGGATCCTTTTTTTTTTTTTTTTTTTTTTTTTTTTTGTTCCATTATTTAAAGGAATTAGGTTTAAATACATTTCGGTTTATTGACCAAGTAGTAGTCAAGTAGTCGAATTTTCGGGTAAATGGCCGTCGATATGATGATCCAAATAGCTTTTTGATGAATGAACACACACGACATTTGAGGTTTCGAAACTTGTCTCTCCAAGACATTCTGACGCTTAAATTAGTATTTGATAGAGAAATTTCTATTTAAGACAATAAGCAAGAGTATTGCAAGCATGCATATGTTGTGCGTATGAATAAGCGTACCTTGATAATGAGGATGTAACACCTCGAATTTTTAAGAGGGTAAAATATTGAATGAGATTAAATAATATTTATTTCCTATGTATGTTTAACCTAAGGGTTTATTGTCAAAAAGGACAATTTGAACATAAAAATATGCAAAAAGAGCAGTGAAATATTTTTCTGGATAAAAAAGGCATATCCTTATCACACTGTGATTTATATTCTTTCGTATTCAACTACAAAAACGAATATATCTTTTGATCTGATTGTCGAAATATGGTAATTCTTTCATCATATTTTTCCTCTTCACGTTTAAACAGTGGAACAGTGAAACATTAGATTTGAGGTCAATTCCACTGCAACAAACAGTGGATTTGGGGTTATGAACAGTAGATTTGTCTTTATCACCCAATTTACCTTTCCACTGTCCTTGTTCCTATTTTTTCCCTTTTTTTTGTCCTTTTAAACCACTCCCCCTTAACCTAATTAGATAATTAAAAGGAAATTAATTATTAAAGAGGATAAATTATGAAAATGATTTTAATAATAAGTATTTAAGGAAATAATCCTCATTATTCCCTCATAATACAACGTTTGAGCATGGGGGAAGGAGAATGCGCGGCTCATCCGTTGTTCGTTTGTGGATACCGTAGTAGGAGAAAGTAATAATCTCATCGCAACAAACGTTTCTACTCAACTATTCCTATTACCGTAAATATCTCTTTTAGCCCTAAAATTTGATTTTTTTTTTTCATTCTTCAGAAAAATCCGAGTTTTAACAGAATAAATGGTTATAATGATCGTAGTACATTGATTCTGACTCATAGATTGTTCGTAGAAGTCATGAATCGAAGGATTCAAGTTGGTTTCTTTCAATTTCGCTTTTGGATTCACTTTTAATCACAACTAAGGTAAGGGGGTGTTCTTAAATGGATTTTTGGGTGTTTTGGTTATGGTTACTGTTCTGAAATTTCAGGTTTTTTGTTGGAATAAGGTTGGGAAATCGTTACGAAGGAGTTCACACCATTTTCGCCTTGAACAAGGTTGAATCTGCATATTTCCGTCACGTTGGCGGGCGCCAAGTCAAACAGAAATATTCAGGATGGATCAGTTCAGTGTTGGCGGGCGCCAATGATGTTGACGGATGCCAATAAGCTTCGGCAGGTGCCAATGATGCACATCAAGTTACCAGGATGCATTGATAAGGTTTGGCGGGCGTCAATGGGGTTTGGGGGACGCCAAATGGAAGCAGAGAGTTCTGTTCATTCTTGGCGTGTTGAAGTTTGTAAAATTACAAACAAAACGTGAAGAAATGCAAAAGGATTATTATTGAACTAAAATCAAGAAGTTAAGTTACAATTTTGCTGATCATGGGGTATTTATAACTTCATACACCGCATGAATCAGTTAAAAGTAAGTTACAAACGGTTACAACAAACTACAAATGAATAACCGTTTTATGTACTAAACAAACTCAGCAGACAGCTGATTCTTCATGTGGTTGCTCAGTTCCTCGGCAAACTGCACTCAACATTCCCTTCAACAATTATACTGTAACACCCCCGCACAAGCTGAGAGTGGTACATGAACAACTTGCACTCAGAATTCCCTTCAGCTACTGGAACTCTGAAATATCTTTGAAATTCCCAACTTGTCTAGCAGATAGTTAAAGATGGGTGCATCTAAAGCCTTGGTGGGAATGTCAGCTATTTGTTCCTTTGTGTTGACTGGAAGAAGTTTGACAAGTCCAGATTTGACTTTGTCTCTAACAACCTGACAGTCAATCTCAATATGCTTGGTTCTTTCATTAAATACAGGGTTGTGAGCAATGTGCATAGCACTCGCATTGTCACAGAATAACAAACCAAGCATCTGAACAAGAACCTGCAAATCTTGTAGGATGTAAATCAGCCATTAGAGTTCACAAACAACATTTGCCATAGCCCTGCACTTAGCCTCTGATGAACTTGTTGCTATAGTGGTTTGTTTCTTTGCCTTCCAAGAGATGGGAGCATCTCCTTGAAACATCATGTATCATGATACTTATTTTCTTGTTTCAGGACAGCCTGCCCAATCATTGTATGTAAAACCTTTCAAGACAAGATTATTCTTTGTTGGAAATAAGATCCCTTGAGCTGGATTAGCCTTACAATATCTTAGCAATCTATGTGCTGCTTTCATGTGGTTTTCAGTAGGGGTGTCTAGAAATTGACTTAGCTGCTGACTGCAAAAGCTATATCTGGTCTGGTAAAAGTGAGGTAGATAAGTTTACCCACTTGTGATCATTATGTAGTGTTATCTTCCAAAAGTGGTGAATCACCATGATGTAAAGTCTGCTTGGACTTCATAGGTGTCTTAGCAGGCTTAGCTCCCAATTCTAGGAGGTTTAGTGTGTACATTCTCTAAGAAATTGATATGCCTGTAGGAGTTCTAGCAGCCTCAATACCTAGGAAATATCTCAAATTTCCAAGATCTTTAATAGTGAATTGCTGATGGAGGGCATCCTTGACTTGTTGAATCAATTGCTCATTAGGTCTTGCTGATATTATGTCATCAACATATACCAGCAAGGCAATAAAAGACTGTCCTAGCCTTTTGTGAATAAACTATGGTCATTTTTGGAGTGAACAAATCCTTGTGCTTTCAAAGATTCAGTCAACTTGCAAATCCACTGTCGTTTGGCTTGATTTATTCCATACAAAGATTTTGTTAATTTGCAAACTTAGTTTGGTTTGGTTGCTGCAAATCTTGGGGGTAGCTGTATATACAGTTCTTCATGTAAATCTCCATGTAGGAAAGCAGTGTTGACATCCATCTAATGGAAATTCCAATTATTGATTGTTGCTGCTGCAAGTAAAGCACTAACTGTAGTGATCTTGACAATAGGGGAAAAAGTTTTTTGATAATCAATCTTATGTGTTTGAGTATATCCTTTTGCCACTAATCTGACTTTGGATCTCTCTATTGAACCATCAGGATTGTACTTGAATCTATACACTCATTTGCATCCAATAGGCTTCTTTCCTGGAGGCAAATCAACTACTTCCCAGGTGTGAGTTTTTTTTTGTAGAGTTTCAATCTTTTTTTGCATTGCTTCTTTCCATTCATCAAGCTTGATAGCTGGATTTAAGTCTTAGGTTCTTTACCATCATCAATAGCATTAATGAATCTGGCATATTCTGCTGAAAGTTTTTCTAGATTCATTACCTCACTCAGCAGATGTAGGGTCTGCCGAACTGTATGAGCACCACCTTGATAAAAGGTTGGTGACCTCCTTGTCCTTGTGGATCTTCTCAATTGTGTAGGTAGATATGCCTGGCTGACAGGAGCATGCTCATCATTAGATGCCTCAGCTACAGCTAATCCTATGTTTGGTTGGTATGCTTACTTATTCAGCAAATCACCATAATTGTCCATCACCGGTAATAGCACTGGTATATCAATAAGATATCTAGCTTTACCTAGTACCTATGAAAATAGAGGAAAATAAGTCTCATGAAATTTAGCATTTCTAGCAACAAAGATATCTTTGTTGGTGATGTCTAAAAGAATAGCACCCTTGGAGGTGTTTGAATCTCCAAGATAGACACAAGTCCTACATCTAGAATCAAATTTTGTCCTATACCGCTGAAATGTGCAAGAAAAAACTAAACAACCAAAAACCTTAAATATAGAATAATCTGGTTTGATGCTATAAAGCACCTTATATGGAGTACTTTCCTTCAGTAGTGGTGTAGATGTGGCATTAATCAATTTACAGCATGTAACGGGCTTAAACCCCAATATTCAATGGGTAAATGTCTCTGGAACCTCAGACCCCTATCAACATTCAGCAAGTGCTGATGTTTCCTTTCAACAATATCATTATGCTCGTGTGCTGACATAGAATGTCTGATGTATGATGACCTGATGAGCATAAAAGTCAGTAAGCTGAAACTCAGCTCCATTGTCAGATCTAATTACTTTAATAATTTTATGAAACTGAGTAGAGACAAATTGAACAAAGGATTTAAAAGATCAGAAGCTTCATATTTATGCCTCATAAGATAAAACCAAGTAAATCTAGAAAAGTCATCTACAACAGTAAGAAAATATTGATGTCCATTCATAATATGTTGTTTTACAGGACTCCAAATATCCATATGAACAAGATTGAAAACAGTATTTACATCAGTTGACTTAATGGTAAGGGATTTTTCTTCAATTTTGCCATAAGGCAGACATAACAAAGATCATGGTCACAAAATTTGACTTCAGCAGACTGTGAACTATAATGACTTGCAGTCTTTTATCTAGGAAGGGAATCATCTAATCTATTAGACAAAGTGTGATTTTCCACATAAGAGATTTGATTGGCTGATCCATGACATATAGTCCTCTACGTAACTCAGCTGAACCAATCACTTTCTTGTTCTTGTCTTGCAAAACACACTTGTTAGCAGAAAAAACAACTACACCTTTTGTATGATTAATAAAGAATTGTAAAGATAAAAGATTGTATTTAAATCCAGGAATACAAAACACATCATGTAGGACCAACTGAGGGTTCACCCTTACTTGTCCTATTTGTGTAATAGAAACATCTTTTCCATTAGGTAATCTCATTTTTATACCAGATAAAGGTTCGGGATTACTTAACGGTCATCAGATCCTACAATATGATCTGTGGCACGAGAGTCCAAGATCCGTTGTATAAATCTTACTAAATTTAGATCACATGTCTTTGTATGAGGTGAATAATGAGTAAAAATCTCAGCATGTTGCCCAACAGCAAACCCTGCACGTCGAGGAGGATCAGAACTTAGCAGAGCCATCAACTTATCAAGTTGTTGTGCAGTAAGATTGGGAAACCCTGGTCCGCAGACCTAGTCTGGCCCTGATCTTCTTCTGCTGACTGCTTATCTTTTACCAAATTAGCCCTCTTTGACTTGAAACCAAGAGGATAGCCATGTTTATTGTAACAAGTCTCTTCAGTATGACCATTGAATCAATAGAAATTTCACCGTACCTTCTTAGGATTCCTAGGCCTGTCATTTACAGCAGTCACAGATCTGGCCTGCTGACTGATTGATTTTGCTCTTGTACATTCTTTTGAGACACGACAACCATAGAATCTTGCTTCTTGACCTTGTTAGCAACTTATAACTTTTGTCTTTCAAATTTAATGGCCATTGCAAAAGCATCATGGATTTCTAGAAAAAGTACCATCAGCATTGCCTGTGAAACCATCGGCTCAAACTCATCCCTCAAACCTTAAGGAATTTTAAACATGTTCGCCTCCACATGATCCATCAGAGTGCTAATCACATTGCAATGATATTGAGGATCACAAGAACAAACTAGCATAGGCCTGATGGTCTTGATTCTTCCTACGGAACCATTAATTTTGTGAAATATTGATTGATAGAATCAATACAGACGTATCTCTTCAAAAAGATTTGAAAGTCTCAAGGCAGCCGCACTAAACAAATATAGCATCAAGATTCTTCCAAACTGCATGTGCACTTTTGAAATACATCAAACTCTTGGCAATGGTGTTCTCAATAGAATTCAAGATCCATGACCCAACCATTGTATCACACTGTCTCCATGCATGGAAATCTATTGAACCTGCTTCTGTGTTTTTTATTGTGCCGTCTATGAAGCCAATTTTGTTCTTGGTGATCAACACCATCTCCATGGATATCTTCCATAGATTATAGTTGTTGCCATTCATCAATGGCTGAACAAGAACCAAAGATGGATTCTCATTAGGATGAACATAGAATGGACTGGAGGGGCTTACTTATTGTTTATTTGCTGCCATGGCTATCAAGAACTCTAGAATATTTCAAAGATCAATAAGAGAATGGAAAAAAAAAGTCAAGAAATGATAAATAAATAAATAAAAACCTTAGAAAATGATTACATTTTACTCTCAAGAAACTAGAAAACGTGGAAAAGATGAAGAATTCTCTCAAGATTCTTCAATAACCAGAGAAAATGCAGGAAAACATTCAAAAATTCTCAAATTTATGTTGCGATACCATGTTGAAGTTTATAAAATTACAAACAAAACGTAAAGAAATGCGGAAGGATTATTATTGAACCAAAATCAACAAGTTAAGTCACAATGCTGCTGATCATGTGGTATTTATAACTTCATACACCTCATGAATCAGTTAAAAGTAAGTTACAAACGGTTATAACAAACTACAACTGAATAATTGTTTTATGTACTAAACAAACTCAGGATACTGTTGAGTCTTCATTTGGTCTGCTGAGTTCCTCAGCAGACTACACTCAGCATTCCCTTCAGCACTTATACTGAAACATGGCGGGCGCCATGGTAAACTAGAGTGCTCTTTTAATTTCTGAACAGGGTTGGCGGGCACCAAAAGTTCTTGGCGGGCGCCAAAAGGGCCAGTTCACCCTGTTTTGATATTTTTCTTGTGTATAACATGTTATTGTGTTGTATAAATGCCTTTGACGTCATTATTTATTATTTTGCAATGTCTAAATTTGACTTCTGGTAGTTTTGGCTCATCACCACAACTGAAACCCTCTTCGGGAGA
Organism: Gentiana straminea; assembly: GCA_036785695.1. Lineage (NCBI taxonomy): Eukaryota > Viridiplantae > Streptophyta > Magnoliopsida > Gentianales > Gentianaceae > Gentiana > Gentiana straminea. The sequence goes on from JAVUPR010000516.1 coordinate 7,510,847, forward strand.
AGGTGGGAGCACCAGAAGGAAATTGTTTAGGCCTTGTAGAACATTGACTTAGTAGCCAATGATTCTTTTACAATGTGCTAGGTAGCATAATTAGAATGTCTAGGACTAGACGTCTCTAAGAAGTATTTTTATGTGAATGAATCAGGTGGTTAGACTTAAACTCGTAATACACGTATGTGATGTGTCTAAAAGCTGAAATACCTTTATCATTGGTGAGGCAAATTTATTCTTATTAGCATGGAACTATTGCACCTCTCCACTTGGTCGGATTCCAAGGAACTCGTGTAACTTCCTCACGGTATTTTTCGTGCCTTTGAGGTGCTAACCGTGTTGTGGTTCAGTGTTCACCATGCGTAGTGTGTTTTGATCTTGGTGTAGCAAACCTACTTGAGCAAGGTTGTACTATGTGAACAAGTAGAGGATGAGTGTGGTCTCCTTTTAAAACCTACGTGGTAGTGTTCATGGAATTATCTTGTTATTTATGTCATGCTATATATTCTTTTGCATCCGTTTCTTCTACCCATTACTGTGTACAATTGAACTTACCCCTTGTGATTGTTCCCACCCCGAGAAGGTGATTGGCAGAATGACGACTATGGTTATGAGGATGACCATGAAAGATCTCATGTTTGAGCTCTAGAGTTATGATGATGTTATCCATTTAATTTATGCATTTTATATTACTGTTGGAGAGATAAACATTTATTATTTGAGAGTTAGATGTTATCATTTCATTATTTATTTTGATTGTCATAAGTTGAACAACATTTATTTCGTTGTTCAGTCTTTTCAGTTTCTTAGACGTGGAGTGGAACGGTTGGCCCGTTTTGTTTTGTCTTTTGACATTCCCGAGTCATTTTTTTGTTTTGATTTTCCGCTTTACTCTGATGTAATTGTTACGAGGCTTACATATATATTAATTTTGTGATTTAAAAATATACATATATATTACGATATATATATATATATATATATATATATATATATATATATATATATATATATATATATATATATATATATATATTTGTATGTATATGTATGTATGTATATGTATGTATGTATATGTGTGTGTACAGGGCGTTCTTTCCGAATAAGGACTTGGTGTCCGGAAACGGGGCGTCACAGTTGTTATCGGAGCGAAAGTTCCTATCTTACGTCTAATTTCGTAGTTTAAGTTGAATCTATATAAGTTTCTCTATCATCTTAGCTAACTTCTTTCAGATGGTTAAGAAGACTACAATAAGCACTGGACTTTAAGTGAAGGTCAGGAAAGTCAAGGTTTGCCAGTTTTTGAGCAGTTAGGGCAGAGTCAAGGGTTGAATCACGAGGAACATAGACAGTTGGATAGTCAGAACAATTAGGGACTGCCAGAGCAGACTTCTGGGGAATATACTATGCAAGTTACTGTTGCAGCATCCGAGGGTACATGTACGTTACCATTATCAGCAGCTCCCTCTACCACTACCCTCACGATAGGTGAGATTACAATCTCTTCACTAGCTCCACCTTCCATCTCCCTTAATGCTTCAATAGCCATACACACTCATCCCTCATCTTACAAGACTCACCCCACTTTCTTTCCACCACTGAGCTACACTACACAACCACCAGTTATTCCTGCATACTACCCATCATTTCCACCACCACCATAATTCTATCCACTATCGCCATCATATGCTTACCCCACACAAACATCTTATCATCCACCCACCATATATGAACCGACCTCGGGGCCATATACACCCTATCCAACTTCTTATCTACCACCACACCAACCAGAAAGGTCATTACCACCTCAGCATAGATATCACCACTATCATCCACAACCTGATGCCTATCCCTACCCACCTAAAGAACCACCTGTTTATCCTACGCCTAGAGAGCATACCCATCACCATGTACCCCAAGCCCTACCCCTACTACTGAGAGGAACGGGATGATGTCAGAAGGTTTTTAGATGTTAAGAAGGCAGGGATCAAGAACTTCAATGGAAGGACCATCAACAGTGAGGCTGACAACTGGTTCAGAACCGTTTGAAAGGTGGGAAAATTTTGCAGGATCACTTCTGACATGAGCGGCCCAGGAGTGTGCGGATATGATCGAGAACACGCATGGTAAGATAACGGATTGGAATGAATTCAAGGTGGATTTTATGGATGAATTCTTCCCAGTAGCTCAGAGGTAAGCCAAGGAAAATGAGTTCTACCACCTTCGTTAGGAAGGTAAAAAGATCATGGAGTACCAGAGGAGATTCCATGAGTTAGGGAAATATGTACCCATAGTCTTGGCATGTGAAGCAAGTAAGGTGTCCCGTTTCATGGAGAGATTGTCTACAGATATTATGGACCATCTGGCCGGGGATAGGCCAAAGACTATGGCCAAGCTATTGAATAAGTGTTTGGAGATGGAGAACCATAATGAAAAATATACAAACAAGTTTTTTAAGAGACACTTCAGCTCGAGGCCTTGGGCATTGATAGGCACCTGCGCCTTAGAGATTTAGGAGAGCAGCCCCAACTAAAGGATCAGCACTACCACCTATGTGTTCCAAGTGTGGAAAGTCACATTTATGAGAGTGCCTATCGGGCACAAGAGCTTGCTTCTGATGTGGAAGCACCGCACACATGGTCAAGGAGTGCCCATAATGAGGTACAAGTCAGAATTCAGCAGCAGCTTCCAGACCCCTAAAAGGGAGAAGCAGGGCTAGCGGCCCGAGTAAGGTTTTGGCCATAGATGCTGCAGTCTATGAGACAGAGCATGGTGTTGTGACAGGTGACCTAAAGTTTTTTTGTTTGGGTTTTGTTTCTTTGCTTAAGATGTCTTATGCTTCTTGAAACACTTGTTTACACACTTGCTAGGTACTATACTAGTAGGAGGTACTGTGTATGATTTGTTTGACAAGGTAGTTGAGCAACATATGATGTCTTTTGGAAAGTTGAGAAAACCTCTTTCTATTATGACACCTTAAGGGAGACTTTTAAGGTTGATAATATGATACCTCAGTGTCAGATTCAAGTTGGAAGTACATGTGTCAGTATGACTTGTAGTGTTGGACTTTGCGAGTTTTGATGTTATCTTGGGTATTGATTGGGTGTCAAAGAATCATGTTCACTTAGACTACAAGGATAAGAAAGTAAATTTTAAGACAGCAGGAAGACCTCCATCACCTATCAGGGAAATGCTAAGAATTCTATAAGAAGGCGTTACCCCATCATCTCATCTTTTAGGACATCCAAGGAAGTGCAACAAGAATATGATGCTTTGTTGTTCTTTGCAATAGACACGGCTAAGGAAGGCCCAGAGTTAAAGGATATCCCGATAGTGAATGAGTATCATGATGTAGTTCCTGAGGAGTTACCCAGAGATATGCCAGACGGGGTGAATGACTTCACCATAGACTAAGTTCCAGGAGCAAAACAAGTTCTAAGGCACCGTATAGGATGAATCTAGCAGAGTTGGTTGAGCTGAAAGAGCCGCTGGCAGATATGTTGGAAAATAAGTTAATCAGGCCGAGTACATCACCATAGAGAGCTTCAATCCTATTTGTGAAGAAAAATGATGGAAGTGTGAGGATGTGCATAGACTAAATGGAGTTGAATAAGTTGACCATTAAGAATAAATATCCACTCCCGAGGATAGATGACCTATTTAATCAACTTCAGGGGAAGTAGTATTTTCTAATATTGACTTAAGGTCAAGTTACCATCAGCTGAAGATTAATGAGGCAGATATTCCGAAGACAACATTCAACACTATGTATGGGCGTTATGAGTTCATAGTTATGCCATTTGGTATTACAAATGCACCTTCAGCATTTATGGACCTTATGCAATGAATTTTCATGCCATACCTAGATAAGTTTTTGATAGTTTTCATCAAAGACATCCATGTTGTATGGGAAGCCCAGACGGGCCATGTAATTTTAAGGGAAGGGATTAAAGTGGATCCAACAAAGATAGAGGCGGTGACTAAGTGGCCTAGACCTACTACATTTATAGAGATAAGAAGTTTATTGGGTTTAGCCGGTTACTACAGACGGTTTGTTAAGGACTTCTCGAGGATTGAAGCACATCTCACATGGATCACTCAGAAAAGTGTAAGGTATGAGTGGAGTAAGGAACGTGAGGATGCTTTTCAGACTCTTAAGAAGAGGCTCACCACAGCTCCAGTTTTAACCCTACCTGAAGTATTTGATAATTACGACGTGTATGGATGCTTTAGGGCAAGGTCTTGTTGTGTGTTAATTCAGAATGAGAAAGTGATTGGGTATGCATCTAGACAGTTGAGAACCTTATGAGAAGAACTATTCTACGCATGATCTTGAGTTGGCCGCAATTGTGTTTGCTTTGAAGACTTGGAGGCATTATCTGTATGGAGTTAAAGCAAGGATTTTCACAGACCTTCATAGCCTTAAGTACTTATTTAAGCAACAACAGTTAAATATGAGGCAAAGGTGATGGTTGGAGAATGTTAAGGACTATGAACTGGACATACCGTATCACCCAAGAAAGGCAAATGTAGTGGCAACTGCCTTGAGTAGAAGGCCGGTCAACGCACCCTTCTCAGTGTGCCAGATGTGGAAGATCAGTTGGAAGGTTTAAGCATTCAAGTTATAGGTCAGCAAGAGCAAGTAAAGTATGTTGCACCACTGATTGCTAGGTCTGAGATAATTGATGATATCATGTAGAAAAAAAGATGAGGACCCGGTATTGGTTGATTACAAGTGAGCAGCTAGAACCAAACCAGCCAGTGGTTATGAGTTAGAAGTAGATGGAAACCTTTGGTAACGAAATCGGCTCTATGTTCCGAATGTGGGAGATTTAAGAGAGACAGTGATGAATGAAGCCCACGAGATAGCTTTTGAGGTTCATCGCAGGGCAACCAAGATGTATAGAGAGTTGAAACAATGTTAATGATGGCTTTCTATGAAGATAGAGATAACAGAAATTCGTCAAAGTGTGACATTCGTCAAAGAGTAAAGGTTGAGCATAAAAGACCGACATGGTTGCTGAAGCCTTTGGAAATTCTAGAATGGAAGTGGGAAAAGATAACCAAGGATTTCATTAGTTTTGTACCGAAGACAAAGTCAGGGTATGACAAGATTTGTGTGATAGTTTATCGGTTGACTAAGTCAGCACTCTTTTTGCTAGTCAAGAAGAACGTGTCATTGAAGAAGTTAGTTAATCCTTACATCAACTACATAGTGAAGCTTCATGGGGACTTATTGCTATTGATTCAATGATTCCTATAGGCAGGGGCCAACGAGAATTAATTTCGGACGGGGCAATCGTAGCCACGGATACGATTCTCAATCAACAAGGTCAAAATGTAATATGTGATTTGTAGCTATTGGTCAAAAAGCATCTTCGTAGCTCAAAGTAACTAGTTTGGGACTAAGCAATGGACTATTTGGTAGCAAAACGGCTTTTCATAAATTCCGGGGCAATCGGTTTGTTGGATTTTATATGAGTCTTCAGAAATAGTTTGGGACTAAGTTGGACTTGAGCACGGCTTTTCATCCCCAGACAGATGGACAATCAGAAAGGACCATTCAGACTCTTGGGGACATGTTGAGAGCATGTGCCCTAGAAGTATGAGGTTCTTGGGATGAATACCTCCCAGTAGCGGAGTTTGCATATAACAATAGTTATCATGCGAGTATTAAGACGCCGCCTTTTGTAGCTATGTATAGGAGAAAGTGCAGAACACCATTGTTTTAAGATGAAGTGGGACGGAGGCATATTACAGGGCCATAGTTGATACAGCAAGCCAAAGAGATTATTGAAGTGGTATGTTGCAACTTTATAATGGCTCAAGACAGGAAGAAAAGTTGGGCAAAAGTGAGAAGAAGACCAATTGGAGTTTGAGGTTGGTGATAGAGTGTACTTTAAGGCGTCTCCAATGAAAGAGTAAGACGGTTTGGGCAGAAAGGCAAGTTAAGCCCCAAATATGTATGTCCTTTTGTGATCTTCGTTAAATTAGGACCTTTAGCTTATCGGTTGGAGTTACCAGAATCCTTGTCACAATTGCATAATGTCTTTCATGTATCAATTTTAAAGAAATGCGTATCCGACATTTATGTGGAAGCAAGAATTGACCTTGAAATGGTTGAAGAAAACTTGACCTAAAAGGAAGAACCGGTTTGTATCTTAGAGAGGAAGGTGAAGACAGTCAAGAATGAAGAGGTTCATTTGGTTATGGTTCAATGGAGTAATCACACACTGGAAGAGGCAACATGGGAGAAAGAACGACATGGTTTGTGAGTTCCCATAGTTCAAGCACCTTCCAGGTATGTCCAGTTTCGAGGATGAAAATTTTCATAAGGGGAGGTATGTAACGCCCCAAATTTTTAAGAAGGGTAAAATAGTAAATTGGATTTAAATTATATTTAATTCCTAATTATGTTTAACCTAACTAAATAATGAAAAGGAAATTAATTATTAAAAATGATACATTATTAAAAGGGTTTTAATAATAAAGTATTTAAGGAAATAATCATCATTATTCCCTCATAATAGATCACACGACAGATATGCTCAGAAGAATTTTATAAGGAAGCATACAATTGATGATCCTATAATATCAAATCTAGAAGAATTTGAAGACTGTTTCATGAAAAAATTCTTTGGAAATATGAACAAAACAATTTCATGGGGAATCTGGAAATCAATTAATGAAATGGTTCATTCTGCTGTGGATAAGAAAATATTTGAATCAGCAAATGCATATGATGAGATGCAGAAGATGTTAGCTGATCAAGAACTTTAGAAAAAGACACCAGAGTAGAAGAGAAATCCTTAAAGTGTTATTTTCAGAATTTTTTTGTATTTTCTTTTTGAAAATTTTGTATACAATCTAAAATCAAGTTTCAATGAATAATATCGAGACATTTTTCAATTTTCTGTTTATCTTTTTTGCTTAGCTGGGTATTAGCATCATCAAACGGGAGCTTTGCTATTTTTCAAGCCATACCATTCCATTGGATATACCACTATTTTCGCGCAGGTGTTTTTCATCTAATTGGGAAGGGGGAAAAAGGGGAAATTGTCATTTGTGAAAAAAATGGGAGAAAATCGCGTTCCAAAATTGGTTTGGGTGGTATATGATCACCCAAAAAGTTCCGAAAAAATCCCTCATCAAAAAGGGGAAATTGTCAAAAATAATTAGGTTTTGATGATAAGTTCCAGGACTAACTATTATAGATGCAAGCAAACTGATGTCTAGAGCTGAATGTATAGGTTTTACTATAGTCTGATATTGTATATGTTCAATCAGACTAGTACCGTAATAGAAATCATGTAGGACATAGTGGGGTCTAGGATATCTTGCTGAATATCCAATCACAGAGCTGAGTAAGTCTATCAGCTGAGGGTTCAAAATCAGTTGATCAGTCAGAGAGATGAAGAGCTGAAGGACTGAGGGATCAAACCCAGTTTATGAAGATTGAAGACTGAGGTTTCAATCTCAGTAATGAAGACTAAACCGCTATAAAATTAAACTTCAGGTAAGTCTGTGATGGCCTGAATTCACTTTATAGACATTGTATTTAAGGTTTAAGATTCAAAGGAAAAATGATGAAGGATCTCAATTAATATTAAAAATGGTGTACTCGGACCACATCAAATATGATCAGATGAATTGAATCTGCTGATCAAGAAAACCAAACAGATCAGCAAGATGTTACAAGCAGTTAGCTGAGTAAAGACTGAGATACAGTCAGCTGAGCCGAATAAAACTTAGCAGATCAAGACAATTTAAGTGTTAAGTTAGTACAAAATATATTGATCGACTTACAAGGAATATTCGAAGGATATTTTTTCACAAGATAAGGGTCATATATTCTTAGCTAGAATCAATGGTGAAAATTTGAATAACGGTTATATTTTACAGAGATTTAAAGATGCAAGAATTCCATCGGTTGACAGTCTATCATTGTCAAAAGTACACTGACAACAACAGAATAGACAAGCAGAGAATGTCAAAATTGTTATCAGAAAAATCCAAGAAACAGCTACAAGAATTCAAATTTGAACGTTGGATTTTCTCTTATAAATAAGAGAATTAGCAACCAGAAGAAAGTGTCTGGTGTATGAAATAGTGTGATAAATCAAGAGCAAGTAACAAGAAGAAAAAGTGAAAGAAATCTTGTTCACACTATTGAGTCGTACGGGCTGTAATATTTAACTGCATTATCCAGAAATCTTCAAGTGCCAGAATCTTTCAAGACTTATCTAGCATCTCAACACTTAGAGAACTTGAGCATCCGAACTATATCATACATATCCAGATCAAAGCTCAGAAGCAGAATCACTTTCTTGATTCAATCTAAAACTTTGTTTTCAACAAAGGTTTTCCTAGACAGTGAAGCACAGCTGAGTGTGAAGCACTGTAGTGGCAGCTGAATCAGAGGATCTGAGAAGGAGGTGTGTGTGTGCATATGGTGGAGCTGTTGAAGAGGCAATCCTACCATCGAAGGAACAATGGAACAACTTTAGTGAAGCAGCAATTCTACCTGCCAATGACTAAGTGTTCAGATTGTGAGGCTGTGAAGAATCAGTGAAGGACGATCATTTTAATTTGTTGTATCTTGTAACTGTACTTGAAGAACAATAATGAATTCCTCCAACATCACAGGAGAAGGGGAGACGTAGAGGATTACACCTCCTCAAACTTCCATAAACAAATTCTAGGTTATTTACTTTTTGCATTAGCATTCAGTTTTACAGTTTATAATTTGTCTGCTTACCAAAACACGGCACTGCTCACAATACTCAAAGCACTGACACTGCATCTGCTGAGTATTCAACACTTTATCATAAAGCATAAGAACAACATTTATAAAGGCTTCATTTTAATCCGCTGCATTTAACATAGATGAGCCAATTAAGTAGTCAGTAGACTAATCCCTCAACTGAGTTATCAACCTTCAGAAAAAGTTTTGAGTATCAAGTTTATTCACTCCCCCCTATAAACTTGATCAAAGATTTTCCAAGGGACCTAACAGCAACATTTATTTCGTTGTTTCCAGTCTCTTGGTTTTCTTAGACGTGGAGTGGAACGTTTGATCCGTTGTTTGTCTTTTGACATTCTCGAGTCGTCCTTTATTTTTATTTTTTTCCGCTTTACTCTGATTAAATTGTTATGAGGGTTATGTATATATTACATTTACGAATTAAAAGTAAATATATGTGTGTCGGGCGTTATTTCTAAATAAAAACTCGATGTCCGGGAACGGGACGTCACAACCGTTTTTGTATAAGCACAAGGATGCATTTGAATCATTCAAATTCAATTCACAGGACGACTATAGTGACAAATCTGCTAATATTTGAACATGCTGAGTCAAAAAGATTGATATGTTCAAGTCCATTTAGGGATTCGGCTTAACCACCCTCATTTGAACTTTTTTATTTTTTTTATTTTTTAAATTTCAAATGATTTATTTATTTTCATATGTTTAAATTTTGATGTATATTTTTTGACTACTACAAAGTAAACGAGAGCAACCCCATCCCCCCTCTGGAGCAAATGAGACGTTATTTCCAATTTTCCAATCTGGGGCCAAGTCCTCCGATCGATATATAGGAGGAGAAATTAAGCAGTGCAAATCTTCGGGAGTCAACGTTACAATTCTACCAAGGATTTATCGAACACGACAACCCTAAATTGACTTAATTATTGCTCCGATTTATCAAGTATAATCTGATACAAATATCATAATTACACCGATGAACAAAAAGGAAATGAATTTGACTTGAACTATAAAATTATTAACAAATTAATGGATGTAAGTAATTAAAGCATTTAGTGCCGCCTCGGGCCTGGGCGATACGAGCGAACCCGATGACGTATGATATAACGAGGTTAAAAATTGCATGTTATTATAATAATATAAGCTAGTGAAGTAAATAAGCAGTGATTATATAATCCTATTGATGTGAGTTCGACTTTTGATACACGGAATTTTTTGAAAAGGAGCTCGTCTTTTGTCACAGAGCTAGTAAATGCTAGGAATGACCACGAATGAATCAATCTCTCGTATAGTGGTAACAGAAATAAAGTGAAAAAATATAGGGAAACTTGACATTATGCCCCGTATAAAATGAATTGAAAAATATGCTTTTGAGGCATAAAATGTCAAGTTAATTTCCCAAAAATATAATGCATCAAATAACTAGAAGTTTTGTTTGTTTCTTTGGTTTTTTTTATTTTATAGAGGCATTATAGGACTACGCTCTAGCGTCGTCGATCCCGCGCACTATTTAGATTATTGTGTTCATTGGAATTGCATCATATACAATAAAAAAAAAATAAAAAAAAAAAAAAAACATCGATAGCAATGAAAAACGTAACAAATGTCATAAGTATAACATTTGCTAGCAAAGTATAACATGTAAAACATCATTGTTAATGGCACCACACTAAATTTTCTGCACAAAATTCGATTCTTGAAAGGTTGAAAACAGATTTTGACATCTGTAAAGTCGAAATTTACACGAAGTGTGCTGCCTCGAATAGATCAACTGTTGTGTCATTAACTATGTCATAATGTAGATTGGTACATGCTTGATCAGTGGCGGATCCACGTACCTCGGGGGGTCACGTGACCCCATTGGATTTTTAAAAATTAAAAAAAAAAAACTTTTTTTAGTATTAAATTTTGATGTATATTTTTTGACTACTACAAAGTAAACGAGAGCAACCCCATCCCCCCTCTGGAGCAAATGAGACGTTATTTCCAATTTTCCAATCTGGGACCAAGTCCTCCGATCGATATATAGGAGGAGAAATTAAGCAGTGCAAATCTTCGGGAGTCGACGTTACCAAGGATTTATCGAACACGACAACCCTAAATTGACTTAATTATTGCTCCGATTTATCAAGTATAATCTGATACAAATATCATAATTACACCGATGAACAAAAAGGTAATGAATTTGACTTGAACTATAAAATTATTAACAAATTAATGGATGTAAGTAATTAAAGCATTTAGTGCCGCCTCGGGCCTGGGCGATACAAGCGAACCCGAAGGCATATGATATAACGAGGCTAAAAATTGCATGTTATGATAATAATATAAGCTAGTGAAGTAAATAAGCAGTGATTATATAATCCTATTGATGTGAGTTCGACTTTTGATACATGGAATTTTTTGAGAATGAGCTCGTCTTTTGTCACAGAGCTAGTAAATGCTAGGAATGACCACGAATGAATCAATCTCTAGTATAGTGGTAACAGAAATAAAGTGAAAAAATATAGGGAAACTTGACATTTTATACCTCAAAATCATATTTTTCAAATCATTTTATACGTGGCATAGTAAAAAGAGAGTTTACTTTTGAGGCGTAAAATGCCAAGTTTCCCAAAAATATAATGCATCAAATAACTAGAAGTTTTGTTTGTTTGTTTGGTTTTTTTTATTTTAGAGGCATTATAGGACTACGCTCTAGCGCCGTCGATCCCGCGCACTATTTAGGTTATTGTGTTCATTGGAATTGCATCATATACAAAAAAAAAAAAAAAACATCGATAGCAATGAAAAACGTGACAAATGTCATAAGTATAACATTTGCTAGCAAAGTATAACATGTAAAATATCATTGTTAATGGCACCACACTAAATTTTCTGCATAAAATTCGATTCTGGAAGGATTGAAAACAGATTTTGACATCTGTAAAGTCGAAATTTACACGAAGTGTGCTGCTCTCGAATAGATCGACTGTAGTGTCATTAACTATGTCATAATGTAAGATTGGTACATGCTTGATGGCTGATGGCAGGGGCGGCGGCCGGAAAAATCCTTCAGCTGCGCAGGCATTGCTCACTCGATCATTGTCGAAAAAATTGGCACTGAAGACGAAAAAGAATTTCAGCTTGTGAAAATATATGCTTCCGTCATTTATTAGATGATGATATAGGCAAATATAATTTCGTCTGCATCCAAAAGACAAAACTAAAAGTTGTGAAAAAAGAAAATATCTTTGCGTATGGAAATGCAAATATGCGAAATCTTAGTTTTTATTCGGACATTAATTCTTCATAAATACATATACTTGGATATTACTAAGTCAAGAACACCCACAGTTCATCCACTCATCAAGTAAACAGGCTTAACTAAATTCCTACCCACTATTCTTGTTTAATTATAAAATGTACTTAAGTCTTGTTTTAATTTCCGTCGGTTCACACAAAAAATCACAGAGGTTTTCCATTCTTTTTGTGTATTGTCATGTACATTTATTGCGAGCTATTCACACATGCAAGGTCAAATTTTGACACTATCATACCTTCAGACCTATAGTTTCTTATTTTTTTTTTTTTTTTTTGAGAAAGACCTATATCTAAAACGATCGACGAAAAAAAGTGACGTTTACCGATTTCTTAAAGAGACTTTATCTGTCATATATTTTAGGAAATGAAGAAAATGTTGAAATAATTTAGAGTTAAAGTCTAAAATACATGTGATACGTCAAACCCAAAATGTGTTGAAGAACAAACGAAAAACGAAAGAAAAATGCGGAAGTTTATTATTAAAAAAATGATCAACAAGTTAAGTTACAACGTTGTTGTTAATGAGGTATTTATATCTTCATACACCTCATTAATTAGTTATAAGAAAATTACAAACGGTTATAACAGAATCTAACTAAATAACCGGTTTCTATTGTGCTTTATTGACTAACTCAGCAGTCTACTGTGTTTACATGTGATCAGTTGAGTCTTCAGAGTTCAGTTGACTTGCACTCATCACTTCCTTCAGCACATATACTGTAACACCCCCCTCAAGCTAAGAAAGGTACATGATCAGATTGAACTCAACACTTCCTTCAGCCACTGGAACATTGAAATATCTTTGAAATTCACAACTTGTCCAGCAGATAAGAAAAAATAGGTGCATCTGTGTTTGAGTATTTATGTTTTTCCATGTTTACCCCTTGTATTAAGTTGTATTGTGATAGACTTGATATCTAGTACTAGCCTGTGGGTGCTGGACAAGTGTCCAGGTTGTTAGGGTTCCTAGAAATATATAAACAGTGTAATATTCATTGGAATAGTGTGTAAGAAAAATATATTACATATTCCATTAAATCTATCTTGGTATCAAAGCCGCTATGGCCACTGCCGGAGCACCGGCGAGCTCCACCGCACCTACAGAAGATGCTATGCCGCAAGGTATTGTCTCCTCCACTGGAGTAAGTTCTGTTCTCGGTAATACACCGGCATTGACAATGATTCCGTTGCTCTCAACCAATATCCCAGGTCTTTCTACCGGAGCGGCAGCGTACTCGCAACTCCTGAGTTCTCCTGGGTATGGCACCTCCCTTCCTCCATTGTACTCCGGTGCTCCAATCTTTGGATCTATTGCACCAAATTTCTCATTTCCTCGACCTGGAGAATCCTACCTGCCAAATGCTACTCTCTTCTCAGGTATGACACCTTCATTCCTATGCTCTGGGCTAGCTCATTTCAGCAATAACATGAGTCAAAGCTTTAATATTAAATTGGATCGTAATAACTACCTCATTTGGCGGTATTCCATCCTTCCGGTCATAAGGGGTCATAAACTGAAAGGTCATCTATTTGGTACAATCCCTAGACCTGATGAGTTTATTTATCTGCCGTCCACCCCTACAAATCCTATTCCTGCACAGAGAAATCCATTGTTTGATGAATGGAACACTGTAGATCAGCTTTTACTAGGATGGCTGCTAGGGTCAATGATTGAACAAGCCCTACAGGAAGTTGTAGGATATGGAACTACGTCCAAGGTTTGGCACACACTTGAATCACTCATTAACAGCCAATCTGAGGCTAGAATTATGGAATATAAATATTCTTTAACCAAGACATAGAAGGGCTCCAAGAACATGGTCGACTATCTTGCTCAGATGAAAGGCTTCGCTGATGGGCTTGCAGCAGCCGGCTCTCCTATTTCCAACTCATAACTTGTCTTGGCCACTCTAGGAGGTCTATCTAGGGAGTATGAATCCGTCATTGTCAACATCACCTGTCGAATTGGCTCCCTGTCCTGGCCTGAAGTCCAGGCTCAGATCACAACTCATGAAAGACTACTTCAAAGGTTCAATCCCTCCACTGGTGTGGATCTTTCTGCTACCACTGCTAATACTGCAGTCAAAACTGATAGTGGAAGACCTAAGAATCAAGGAAATTCTCAAGGCAACTTTAGAGGCCGGGGAAATAGACAGTACCGTGGTGGAAGAGATAGAGGTAGAGGTGGTAGAGGCAATGGCAGGAACACTGATCCAAACTATAGGCCACCAACCTGTCAAATTTGCAGCAAAGTAGGCCATGTAGCCTCTGCTTGTTACTTCAGATATGAAGGTACCCCAAACAAACAACAAGAATATCAGCAACAAAAGCAATTTTCAGCTTACCTTGCTGCTCTTGACATGTCCTCTGATGGTGGTTGGTATGCTGATAGTGGAGCCTCCAATCATGTCACCTCTGATATTGGCAACCTTCACATGAAGTCTGAGTAGGATGGTAAGGACTATTTGATTTTTGGTAGTGGTGAAAACCTTAAAATAGCACACACTGGGCATCCACCTTGTCCTATAGCACAACACACCTCAATTTGCACAATGTCCTTCATGTTCCTAAAATCACAAAAAACTTATTAAGTGTATCAAAACTGACCTCTGACAACTTTGTTTTTGTTGAATTTTCTGCCTCAAATTGTTTTGTTAAGGACACAGTAACAAAGAAGGTGCTTAGGGCACTCCCAGCAGAAGCCCTATACGGTGCCCTATCCCTAAAATGAAGATAAAAAATAGAGTTTTGCCTCAAATAGCTCCTACAGCAGAGGCCATGTCCCTATTTATTTTTAGGGATATGAACAGTGCATCCCTACTTGTGGGGATGCACTATTCACTGCCCTAAACATATTTAATTGTTAAAAATTATAGGGATAGGGATAGGGATGCTGCTGGAGTGAAATAATAAATATTTAATGTGTATAAATAGGGTTGTGAGGTAGAATATGTATTATTTAATATTATTTAAAATGTTATAGGGATAAGGATAGGGATGTTGTTGTAGATGTTTTTGAATTGAGATGTTGTAAAATAGGGATATGTATTATTTTATATTATTTTAGGGATAAAATTTGGGGACTCTGCTGGGAGTGCCCTTAGGAACTCTCAAAGATGGCCTGTACAGGATGGTTGCAGCTCAGCACCTTAGTTCAAAATCCTTCCACAAAGACTCCCTTCCAGCCAACTCGTATTCCAGCTATGTCTGTACTGCTAATAATAGTTCAGTTGTTTGGCATAGGAAATTAGGTCACCCTTCCCCAAAAGTTCTTGAACTTGATGGAAAAGTTTGTAACCTGAATTTCAGTAATGCACTTGTTTTTTGTGATGCTTGCCAACTTGGTTAGATGCATGCTTTACCCTTTCCTAATTCTGTGAGTCATGCCTCTCATGTTCTAGATCTTATTCACACAGATATGTGGGGACCCTCACCCATACTATATGTCTCTGGATATGCCTACTACATAATTTTTGTTGATGAATTTAGCAGATACACCAGGATTTATCCACTAGAACAAAAGAGTGATGCATGTTCTGCCTTTAGTTTATTTAAAAACTGACAGAAAATCAATTTCAATCTAAAATTAAGGTTGTCCAGTCTGATTAGGGAAGGGAATACAAACCTTTCAAAACTTTGCTTGATGATTATGGTATTGCTCTTAGATTGTCTTGTCCTCTCTCAGCAAAATGGGAGAGCTGAGAGGAAACTTAGGCACATCACAGAAGTTGGTTTAACCATGTTAGCTCAGGCTGGGTTACCCTTAAAATTCTGGTGGGATAGCTTTGAATATGCTATCCAGTTGATAAATGTCTTACCTACTCCTGTGTTGAGTCATAAAACTCTTTTGGAACTTGTCTATCATAAACAACCAGACTACTCTCTCCTTAGGACCTTTGGATGTTCTTGCTTCCCCTTTCTCATACCTTACAACTCTCATAAGTTTTGGTACCATAGTGAAAAGTGTGTGTTTCTTGGACCTAGTCACTCTCACAAAGGGTATAAGTGTCTTAGTTCCTCAGGCTAAATATATGTGTCCAGACATGTCAAATTTAATGAAGATGAGTTTCCCTACAAACAGTTCCATCCCACTTCTACCACACCTCAAGTCACACAAACACCTAACTCCAGAACCCTCAATCAACTCCCTATTCAGCAGTATACCAACCAAAAACATCCTGGGCAAGAAGGCCATCCTAAGAGCTGCCCTACCACTGGAAATGTTGATGCTCCTGCATCAGGTATGACTACTCATGTTTCTGACCTCCAAGCTTCACAGTACTCACATGTACAACAGTCACCTGCACATCCTACTGATTTCACTTCCACCAACACTACACCTGAGTCAGCCAATCCCTAAGGTACACCCTCACATCATCCTTTCAGTCCTCATTCTTCCAGTCCCTCTTCCTCAAGCAGCTCTTCACCAGGTCAATCACAACTTGTCCATCCCATGCAAACCAGATCAAAGTGTGGTGTCTATAAACCCAAAAAAATCTTCACCTTGATAGCCTCACAGCCTTCCCACACCACTGAACCAACATCATTGTCTGAAGCACTTGCACAGACTTCTTGAAAAATGCTATGATTGAGGACTTTCAGGCCCTATGCAAGAACAAAACCTGGGACCTAGTTCCACCTCATCCCAGTCAACACTTGGTAGGAAATAAGTGGGTGTAAAAAGTAAAACTCAAACCAGATGGATCAGTTTTGAAACACAAAGCTAGACTTGTAAAGGGTTTCACCAACAAGAATGAGTTGACTACAATGAAACATTCAGCCCAGTTGCTAAGGCTGCCACAATCAGGGTCATACTTGCTCTAACTGTTGCTAAAAATTGGGATTTGAGGCAAGTTGACATCAACAATGCTTTCTTAAATGGGCATTTACAAGAGTCTGTTTTTATGCCACAGCCAGTTGGATTTGTTGATCCCACCAAACCTCAGTTTGTCTGCAAACTGAACAATGCCATCTATGGACTCAAACAAGCACCTAGGGCTTGTTTGATGCTCTAAAATCACAGTTATGTAGCTGGGGTTTTAAACAATCCTTTTATGATACATCCTTTTTCATTTATTGCAAAGGTGGTGTGTACCTATATGTACTTGTCTATGTTGATGATTTTTTTATTACAGGAAGCTCTTCAATTGCTATAGAGAAGTTTGTGCAGCTGCTGAATAGCAAGTTTCCCCTGAAAGATCTAGGTTCACTGTCTTATTTTCTTGGAATGGAAGTTGTCAGAGACTCTGATGGTCTGTGCTTAAGTCAGAAGCAATTCGCTGAGCAACTGTTTGTAAAACTTGGGATGACAAACCTGAAACCTGCTTCTACACCTATGACAACTGGTAAAACCTTTGAACCTAATCAAGGGCCTTTAATGACTGATCCTTCCCTGTACCGGTCTGTGGTAGGTGCTTTACAATATCTTGTCTTTACAAGGCCTGATATTGCTTACTTTGTGAACTCTCTAAGCCAGTTTATGCACACTCCTAAAGAACCTCACTGGAAGGCACTAAAACACTTGTTCAGATATGTTAGAGGAACCACTGATAATGGCATACACTTTAAGGCAAATTGCACCCCAGATCTAGTTGGTTTTTCTAATGCTGATTGGGGGTGTTGTCCTATTGATAGAAGATCTATTGCTGGCCATTGTTTGTACCTTGGTGATTCACTTATTGCATGGTCCTCAAAAAACAACAAGTGGTGTCCAGATCTTCAACTGAGTCCGAATATAGGTCTCTTGCTCATGCCACTGTTGATGTTATGTGGCTTAAAACCTTGCTATTAGAACTTGGACTGAGGACCACACAGATCCATGTTTTATACTGTGACAACACAGGAGCCAACTCTTTTGCCCACAATCCTGTGTTCCATTCTCGAACAAAGCATATAGAGATTGATGGACACTTCGTGAGGAGAAAAGTTCTGAAAGGAGAAGTTAAAGTTGAGTTCATATCTTCTACAGAACAACCGGCTGATATATTGACCAAGTCCTTACCTAAATCTAAGTTTGAAATCTTTAGGTCCAAACTCAATGTGGGTGTTTTCCCATTTCGTTTGAGGGGGGTTGTTTGAGTATTTATGTTTTGCCATGTTTACCCCTTGTATTGAGTTGTATTGTGATAGAATCGATATCTAGTACTAGCCTATGGGTGCTGGACAAGTGTCCAGGTTGTTAGGGTTCCTAAAAATATATAAACTGTGTAATATCCATTGGAATAGTGTGTTAGAAAATTATATTACAGATTCCATTAAATCTATCTATCTGAGGCCTTGATGAGAATGTTAGCAACTTGTTCTTTTGTGTTGACTAGAAGGAGTTTGACAAGTCCAGACTTGACTTTGTCTATCACAACATGACATCAATTTCAATGTGCTTGGTTATTTCATGAAATACATGATTATGAGCAATGTGCATGGCACTTGTATTGTCACAGAATATTAGAGAAGGCATCTGAACAAGAACCTTCAAATCTTGTAGGATGTAAATCAACCATTGAAGTTCATAAACTGCATTTGCCATAGCCCTATATTCAACATTTGAAGAACTATTTGCTATAGTTGTCTGTTTCTTGGCTTTCTAAGAGATGGGAGCATCCGCTAAAAACATCATGTAGCCTGATATTGACCTCCTTGTTTCTGGACATCCAGCCCAATCACTGTCTGTAAAACTCTTCAAAACAAAGTCATTCTGGGCTGAGAAAAATATGCATTACCCTGGATTGGCCTTCAAATATCTCAGCAATCCATGTACAGCATGATTTTCAGTGCGAGTGTCTAAGAATTGTCTCAACTGCTGAACTACAAAAGCTATGTCTGGTCTTGTGAAGGTGAGATAAATTAGCTTACCCACCAGTGATCTGTATACAGTATTGTCTGCCAATAATGGTGAATCTTCATGTTGTAAAGTCTTCTTGGAGTCCATATGTGTCTTTGCAAGTTTGGCCCTCAAAAATTCATATTCTTCTAGAAGATTTAGGGTGTATTTTATTTGAGAAATAGAAATGCCTTTTGGAGTTCTTGCAGCCTCAATAACCAAGAAATATCTCAATTTTCCAAGATCTTTGATGGTAAACTGATGATGCAAGGCATCTTTGAGTTGTTGAATCAGTTGGTCATTAAGACTTGCTGTTATGATGTCATCTATATAAACTAGCAGGCCAAGAAAATACTATCTTGAGCCTTTGGTGAATAAACTATGATCATGCTTTGGCTTAACAAACCCTTGTGCCTTCAATGATTCATTTAATTGCAATTCCACTATCTATTGGCTTGCATTAGTCCATACAATGATTTTGTTAATCTGCAAACCTACTTCTGTTTGTCTGTTGCGAAACCCGGGGGCAATTGCATGTACACTTCTTCATGAAGGTCAACATGCAAGAAAGTGGTGTTGACGTCCATCTGATGGAAATGCCAATTAATAGTTGTTGTTGCTGCAAGTAAAGCCCTACATGTGGTGATCGTGACAATACGAGAATATGTTTCTTGATAATCAATACCATATGTTTGAGTATACCCTTTTGCCACTAATATGGCCTTGTATCTCTTTACTGAACCATCAGGATTATACTTGATTTTGTACACCCATTTGCATCCAATAGATTTCTTTCCTGCAGGCCGGTAAAACAACCACTTCTCAAGTATGAGTGTTCTATAAAGCTTCAATCTCTTTTCGCATAGCATCTTTCCACTCATCATGTTTGATGGATTGATTATAAGTTTTAGGTTCTTTGACTGCATCAATTGCATTAATGTATATGGCATACTCTGCTGAATGATTCTCCAGATTCATCACTTCACTCAGCAGATGTGGTGCCTGCTAAACTGAATGTGCACCACCTTGGTAAAAGGTTGGTGCTCTTCTTGTCCTTCTTGATCTCATCAACTGAACAGGTGTATGTGCAGGTACAACATTGACAGGAGCAGTTCCTTCACTGGTAAACTCAGCTGCATCTGATGTTGTGCCTGACTGCTCTACTGAGTCACTCAACATATCATCAAAAGTGTTCATGACTGGAAATGGGACCGGCATATCAGAAAGATATCTAGCCTTTCCTAGAACTTGCTGAAACAAAGGAAAATAAGTCTAATTCTGCAAACAAAGATGTATTTGCTGGTGATATCCAAGAGTATAGCACCCTTGGATATATATGTGTTTCCAAGGTAGACACAAGTCTTGCATCTGGAATCAAATTTAGTTATATACTGTTGAAGTGTGCAAGAAAAACCTAAGCAACCAAACACTTAAAACACAGAATAATCTAGTTTGGTGCCATAAAGTACTTTATGAGGAGTGCTTTCCTTCAGCAGTGGTGTAAGTGTTGCATTAATTAACTTTATAGCATGTAAAAGACAGAAAACTAAAATATTCAATGGGTAAGTTACTCTGGAATCTTAAACCCCAGGCAACATTCAGCAGATGCTGATGTTTCCTTTCAACTATACCATTCTGCTCAGGTGTGCTGACACAAGATGTCTGATGTATAATGCCATTTTGGTCATAAAATTCAGTTGTTGAAATTCAGCTCCATTGTCAGACCTAATCACTTTAATAATCTTATTAAACTGAGTAGAAACAAACTTAACAAGCTTTAGATTTATGTCTCATAAGAAACACCAAAGTAAATCGAGAATAATCATCTACAGTAGTCAAATAATATTGTTGTCCATTCACAGTAAAGTGCCTAAAAAGGCCCTAAATATCAATTTGAACAAGATCAAAAATATCATTCACATTTGTAGTGCTTAAAGGAAAAGTATTTTTCTTTAATTTTTCCATAGGGCAGACATAACAAAGGTCATGTTCACAAAATTTCACATCAGCGGACTGAGAGCTGATAACTTGCAGTCTTTTATCTGGTAGATGTCCTAATCTATAATGCCACAAATGGGCATCATCTAGTCTATCAGACAAAGTGTTGTTTTCTACAGCATTAACAACAGAAATATTGATTGGTTGATCCATAACATAGAGTCCCATTTGCAACTCAGCTAAACCAGTCACTTTAATATTCTTGTACTGGAAAACAAACTTTTTAGCAGAAAAAATAGCTACACCTTTAAAGATAAGAGATTATACTTAAAACCAGGAATACAAAATGCATTATGTAAGACTAGTTGAGAGTTCACCCTCACTTGTCTTATATGTGTGACAGAAACATTATTTCCATTAGGTAATCCCATTTTTATACCAGACAAGGTTTGAGATTACTTAATAGGTCTAGTGAACCTACAATGTGATATGTGGCACCAAAGTCCAAGATCCATTGTACCCATGTTACTAAATTTAAGTCAAATGTCCCTGTAGTAGGTGAGAAATGACCGGTAACTGCACTAAGCTGCCCAACAGCAAACCCTGTATGCCTAGAAGGATCAGAACTCAGCAGCGCCATCAACTTCTCAAGTTGTTGTGCAGTAAGATTAGGAAACCCTGGTCCAGCATACCTATTATGGGGCGGATCTTCTTCTGCTGACTGTTCCTCTTCTACCAAGTTAGCCCTTTTTGGCTTGAAACCAATAGGATAGCCATGTTTCTTGTAACAAGTTTCTTCAGTATGACCAGTGAATCCACAAAAACTACACTGTACTTTCCTAGGATTCTTAGGCCTGACACTTGCAGCAGGTACAGATCCTGGTCTCGGACTGCCTAGTGTTGCCCCTGTCCATTCTTCTGAGACAAGAGAATCAGAGAATCTTGATTCTTGGCCTTATTAGCAACATATAACTTCTATCTTTCAAATTTATTGACATTGCGAAGGCACCATGGATCTCTAGGAATGGAACCATAAACATTGCCAGGGAAACCATAGGCTCAAATTCATCCCTTAAACCTTTAAGAAACTTCATGACATGTTCAGTCTCCATATGATCCACCAAAGTATTGATGGAATTACAGTGACATTGAGGATCACATGAACACAATGGCATGGGCCTAATAGTCTTGATCTCTTCCCAAAGGACCATCAATTTCGTAAAATATTGATTGACAGAATTTGTACCTTACTTCAGCAGATGCATTTATTCAAGAAGATCTGAGAGTCTCAATGCATCTACATTAGAAAATCTAGCAGTAAGATTAATCTAGACTTCATGTGCAGTCTTGAAGTACATCAAACTTTGTGCAATGGTGTTCTCAACAAAATTCAAAATCCATGACCTCACCATTGTATCACACTGCCTCCAAACATGAAAATTTGTTGAATCTGCTTCTGGCTCTTGATTGTGCCGTCTACGGAGCCAATTTCATTCTTGGTGATTAAAACCATCTCTATGGATATTTTCCATGGATTATAATTTTTGCCATTCATCAATGGCTGGACAAGTACCAAAGACGGATTCTCAATAGGATGGACATATAATGGACTGGAGGGACTTAATTCTTGCTTCTTAGTTGCCACAGCTATAAGAATATAAAAGGAGAACGATAAGAAATGATCAAAACACAATGAATAACCGCAGTTTACTCTCAGAAAGAATGAAGAACACTCTCAAGATTCTTCAAAAACCAGAGAAAACACTGAAAAGCATCAGAAACTCTCAAGTTTATGCTCTGATACCATGTTGAAGTTTGTAAATGACAAACAAAAGCGGAAGTTTATTATTCAAAGAATAATCAACAAGTTAAGTTGCAATGTTGTTGTTCGTGGGGTATTTATATCTTCATACGCCTCATTAATCAGTTATAAGTAAGTTACCAATGGTTATAACAGAATCTAACTAAATAACCGTTTTCTATTCATAGTTGCTCTAGTGACTAACTCAGCAGTTTGTTGTGTTTCATGTGATCAGCTAAGTCTCCAGAGTTCAGTTGACTTGCACTCAGCACTTTCTTCAGCACATATACTGTAACTAAAGGCAGCGACAGTTGGAGCATAAAGGTTTCCTTGAAGCCCAAGAATACATGACCAATCAGAGAGTAACACATCATTTACATTTCTCTTATAATAGAGGCATTTTGTACCCATTGAAGGACAACTTATTGACAATTGCAATAAAACTCTGTCAATTTGTCGACTCATTTTACTTTCTCTTTATCTTGTGATATTTTGCAATATCAGTTTGGCTCCTTTATCGGGAAATGATTTCTGATCTAGTTTTCTGGATAGAAACATCCCCTCTATATTTTCCGATGAGAAAGCCACCACCTTTGAACAGTTTCTCCATTTTCCGGCGAGAAAACTCTCAAGTTTAAGCAGTTCATCTTCATCTTCATGAAGAACGTCATCTTCATGAAGAACATCATCATGACTAACACCAGGAATTCAACGTCTGCTCTTCATGACGGTCTCCCTCCTAGAACCCAAAGAACCATGGCGCCGCCGTCCTCACCGGGAGGACCGACGGAGAGCATGCACCATCGCACCAGGTTCCAAGTGACCAGACCTCTTATCTTTCTCTTGTGAAGTGTTGATGTAATGCCCTAAACCCAATCGGTTGGAACGGATCCGACCGGGTCGGATCAAATCCAGTACGTTTTTACGTATATACATATAATAAATGATTTTTCTGTTATTATATATATTTGTTCGTCTAACGAACCAATTATGAAGTTGTATATATGATAACGTCTCAGTGTCAACTATGATAGAGAAATCAGCATAGTGATTATGGTTGATGAGATCTCGATTCACGTTAAATGGTTTGATACTTAAATATCTATAGTCGTATGTATTATTAAATTGGATATTAATAGTACTGTTAGACTAGCACGTATTAGATGTCTTCTATCTTGTGAAGATAGTGATAGATCTCATCCATCAAAGTGTAAAGACACTAGGACTATACGTGGACGTGTATTAGAGAATTTGTATGTTAGATTGGCCCACGTACTTTATTAAGTGTCGCACTATGTGGCAGTTGTGTAATTATCCTTAGAATGTAGTCTTCATAATATCACGGTGTGATTTGTCATGCTTTGACACTATTGAGGTTTCGCCTAGCCACGGGGTGATCGTGTGGTAGTCATTGGGTATGATATTGAAGCATGCATAGTATTTATGTAGCTCATCAGGAAATCGTGTTTCCTAATAGTAAGAGTAAATATCCTAAAGGGATTCTTATAAGGAATGTCTTATTCTCGAAAGCCTTTGTAAAGCGGGTGTAATGAGTTACTTTGAGAGAGTAGGATGTCCAGGTTATAAGATACGGCGTTAATGACCAGATTTGAAGACTCGGGTCAGATAAGGATTAATGTTTAAACTCAGATGAAGAAGAAACTGAGCAAGCATTTAATGCGGTGCAGAGTGACAGGTAACCAAAGAGAGGACTCTATAAAAAGTATTGTTTTGTTACAGAATGTGAAGACGAAGGACAAAAAGATGTTTATTCTTTGTACAAGAAACACCGTCATATCAACATCAATATAAAGATGAACGGCTATTTACTGAAGGAATCAAACGGCTATTTACTTAAGGAATCAACAGTTATTTATCGAGAAAAATCTTAATATCCATTGATACAAGCCAATGGTTATTTTATCAAATGGGATGAAGAAGCAGGTCAATAGAGAAGACACATAAGATATAAATACAAGAAGATAGAGAATAAGACACATATTTTGAACTATTATGCCATTCACCGAACCCAAGGGGAAATCCTACTGAAATCAATAAGCATTCAAAGAAATATACAGCATTCAATAGTTAGCAAAATCAGAAGCTAACCAGAATCAATCAAGCACATACTCTTGAATTTGAGAAGCTCTGAATTTCATTGAAATATCCAAAAAATCTCAAAGGATCAAATCTGATCCATCTCTACTCCAATCTTAATTCAATCAAAGGATTTAATTTGTGAAGCAATTGAGGCTGTGAGGGACAGATAATCAGTGAAGCAGTGTGTATATGAAGGACTGAGTTAATTGAAGTAGTTGAACACTATCAAGGAACTGAGTTGAGATAACAAATGAAGTTTCGCTTTGAAAGAATTGTGGAGTTAATCACTGAAACAGATAAGGGTTGTGAATGATTGATATATAACTCATACAGTGAAGCAACTGAGGGTGTCAAGGACTATTGTAACCGGTGTAACAAATCTCAATAGTGGATTCTGACGGAGGTCGGAATAGCCTCGGCCACGTGTCATCCCGTATGTAGCCAAGTAATAAATAAAGACAGAGAAGATTAGCGGTTCAGGGTCAAGGGCCCCATTAACTGTTCAATGGTCAGCCCCACACCCCTAGGGGAGGTCAAATTGATCACCTTAGCCTGTTTCCTAACCCAG
Source organism: Gentiana straminea (assembly GCA_036785695.1). NCBI lineage: Eukaryota > Viridiplantae > Streptophyta > Magnoliopsida > Gentianales > Gentianaceae > Gentiana > Gentiana straminea. The sequence continues at coordinate 7,536,132 of JAVUPR010000516.1, forward strand.
CGTATGTCGCTCAGGGAATAGCGAGGTCAGGGCAGTGCAGCTTGGACCACAACATTGTCCAGAGCTCTCCGCAGGTCGGATAGCGCTGATTACAATCTTATCCCATGTGGAATATATGAATGATAACTATGGAAAGAATCCATCGTAATAAAGACTCTGATCCTCTCAGTTAGTCTGCAGTAATTATCTCCTATAATCACGGAGATTGATGTGCATGAACTCACGGTCGGTTACAAACGAGAGTCCTTGAAGGACACGGCTCAACCATCTCCTAGGGTTTACGTGTTCCCTATATAAGCAACCCATAGAACTATGGCAGACTTGATTCCTGAATACTCTAGGATACGTAGGCAACCTGAGAATGAGAATTCTCAATCTCAATCTAAATCACCAACCAACACCCCCCCATTTCATATTGTTTACAATTTTTTAGGATCTTGATCATTGTCTCTAGATAAAATCGGCTCGGATTAACATATTGACGGTATCTAGAATTGTCAAATTGGCGCTAGACGGAGGGCCTTCTATCGACAATCATTTTAAGATCCATAATTACATCATGCCATCGAAGTATCACCCACAAATTGAGGAGGATCACTAGGAGACGACACAACAAGGCAATCAGAATAAAAGTGAGGAAAAAGAGGATTGGTTTGAAATAGTGGATTCGAGCAATTCTCCTAAAGTTGACACAGTCAACACCATATCCGACGGTCCAAATAGTTTGACCGTAAGGACGGATGAAGGGGGTAGCAGGGTTATTGATCATCCAACCCCTACAAACATTTTCTGGAGAAGTAACTTATGGTCCTAGGGATGTGCTCCCTCTGGTCATCAACAATAAGGGATTGGTGATCGAAGCCGTAGTCAATCAACACCTGGTAAAACGTATTTGCGTTGATACTGGAAGTGCGGTAAATGTGCTATACTATCCAGTCAATGAAATTGAAAGATTCTGAGCCGACACCCGTATCAACTTTGTTGTTCGGATTCACAGGACCGCCAATTTAACTCGCGGAAATGGTCAGGCTGGTTACCACTTTTGGGAAAGGACCCAAGGGCAGGACCCTTATGGTGAGTTATGTTGTGGTTAAAGCTCCCTCAGCATATAATATAATTATGGGCAGACCCGCATTGATCAATCTCCGAGCCGTGATCTCACCAGCTCATGATAGCTTAAAATTCCCTATGACGGACGGTTCAATGGAGATTAGAGGGGATGTGGAAGAAGCCAGGAGCTGCTACATGGCTACAGTTAACGGGAAAGCAATGGTACCTCAAGTTCTCATTGAGGAAATACTCCTGAAAGATGAAGAAACGTGGTCCTCGAAGGACAAAGTCGAGGAAGTCAGTCTCTGGGATAACCAAGAAGAATAAACAGTTAAAATCGGTGTTTGGATCCTAAATCAGCATAAAAAAAACTACTTATCGAGTTTCTCAAAGAGTTTAGAGACATGTTTGCATGGAAAACCGAGGACATGCCAGGTCTGTCCTCGGACATAACTCTACACCGATTAAATGTAGATCTAAATAGAAAGCCAATTTGGCAAAAGAAAAGACATTTTTCTCAAGAGCGGATACTAGCTATCGAGAAGGAGGTAACAAAGCTGCTTCAAGCTAGGATAATTAAGGAAGTGACATACCCAGACTGGTTGGAAAACCCCATCTTGGTCAAAAAAAACAGATGGAAGTTGGAGGATGTGTGTGGATTTCACCGACCTCAACAAATCTTGTCCTAAGGATTGCTACGCTTTGCCAAAAAGTGACAAGCTTGTAGATTCTACAGTAGACTTTGAAGGGTTTGCATTTTGTGACACCTATACAGGTTACCATTAGATTTTCATGGACCAAGAAGATGCAGAGAAAACCGTATTTAACATGGAGTTCGGGACATTTTGTTATGTCCCCATGCCTTTCGGACTCAAGAATGAAGATGCTACGTATCAAAGAGTAGTAAACAAGATCTTCAAATCGCAGATCGGTATATGTATAGAGGTTTATGTGGATGACCTCCAAATTAAGAGCATGACTCTTGATCAATACTTATCCGATGTCAGAGAAGTTTTTGAGGTACTCAGGCGAACCCAGATGAAACTTAACCTGAAGAAATGTACATTTGGAGACAGGTCAGGCAAGTTCCTAGGCTACATGATCTCTAAGGAAGGCATAAAAGCCAATCCGATAAGATAGATGCCCTGTGGACCATGCCTCCACCTAAAAGCATCAAGGATGTCCAAAGATTAACTGGGAGAATGGCTGCCCTGAACAGATTTTTATCCCGGTCAGTGCAGCGTGCGTTACCCTTTTTCAAGATCTTGAGGAAATTGACCCCATTCCAATAGGACGAAGAGTTCCAAAAGGCTTTTGAAGAACTGAAAGTATACCTTGATAAGCTACCAACACTAACTTCTCCTCAATAAGAAGACACGTTGATGGTCTATCTATCAGTTTGTGTAGAAGTTGTTAGTGCCGTCTTAGTCAAAGAAAAGGCAATGCCCAACGCCCTATCTTCTACGTAAGCAAAGCGCTCCATGGGCCCGAGGTCCGGTACTCTAACGCAGAAAAACTGACTTTGGCCTTAGTCCACGCTTCAAGAACTTTAAGGTCTTATTTTCAAGCCCACCCAATAGTCGTGGTCACTGATCAACCACTTTAGCAAGCATTGGCCCGACCTGACACTTCTGGCCGGTTAGAAAAATGGGTGATCGAGCTGGCGGAGTACGAGCTTGCGGAGTACGACCTGGACTTCCGCCCATGCACGGCAGTAAAAGCTCAAGCCTTGGCTAATTTTCGAGCTGAAGGTGCAGCCTTCACTACCGATCAAGATCAGCCAAGCAGTACATCAGAAAAATGGTCTTTGTATGTTGATGGAGCTTCAAGCAAAGAAGGAGTGGGGTCAGACCTCCTACTAATCAGTCCAAAAGGGGAAGAATTCCCGTACGCACTACGTTTAAGTTTTCAAGATACTAATAACGAGTCATCATATGAGGCCCTAATTACAGGACTCAATCTAGCAACTAAGCTCGGGGCGCAGGACTTGCAAGTGTACAGTGATTCTCAGTTGGTTGTAAACCATGTCAGCGGGGAATACGAAGCTAAAGAAGAACCGATGAAGAAGTAATTGGCTAAGGTTCAGACCTTGTTAAAAGGGTTCAAAAATGTTCAGATTGAGTAGATTTCCCGATCTCAGAACAAGCGAGCAGACACTCTCTCTAAGTTAGACTTCCGATCGGATAAAAAGGTGTTGGTTGAGCTACTCAAAGAACGAAGCTATAGCACGAGCGAGGTCCAACCAATTATCCAGAAAAACACTTGGATGGACCCCCTCACATCATATCTAAAGGATGGGATCCATCCCACTAAAACTCAAGCTCAAAATTTAAGGTTACAGGCAGCCAAGTACGCGCTATTTAATAATATCCTTTACAGAAAGTCTTTAATAGCACCATGGCTTAGGTGTGCAACTAAAGAAGAGGGGAATTATGTTCTTCAGGAAATCCACCAAGGCATATGTGGTAACCATGTTGGAGCTTGGACATTGGCTCACAAATGCCATTTATTTAGGTATTATTGGCCAACTATGCAAGCAGACGCTATGGAATTGGTATAAAAGTGCAGATCTTGCCAAGTCCATGACAACTTGTCACACCAGGCTTCCCAACCAATGGTCCCAATTGTGTCCCCTGGCCATTCAACCAGTGGGGGTATATCTTATTGGTCCTTTACCCCGAGCTCCGGGCAACAACAGGTTTTTGGTCATTGCTATCGATTACTTTACCAAATGGGTGGAGGCTGAGCCCTTGACGACGATCACAAGTAAAGCTATCAAAAACATTATGTGGAAAAACATCGTGTGTAGATATGGCATACCAAAGGTCCTAATCTCAGACAATAGGACGCAGTTCGAAGATAGAATTGTCCAAGAATGGTGTTCTGAGTTGGGAGTTACCCAACACTTTAATTCTGTAGGTCATCCGCAAGGGAATGGCCAAGTCGAGCAAGCAAACAGACAGATCTCAAGAAAAGACTTGAGGAAGAAGGATCTGATTGGGTGGATCATTTACCCAATATATTAGGGGTCTACCGAACTACACCAAATATTTCCATGAGAGAAACTCCCTTCTCCTTATCTTATGCATGCGAATCGGTCATCCCAGCGGAGATCGGACTCCACACACCCCAATCTGAACTTTATTCGGAAATGGAGCAGGATATTGAGCTCAGACACGCAAAGGACGATCTGGAAGAAGCTCGGGAAGTTGCCTTTATCAGAATGGAAAAATATAAGCAGCAAATTTCTCAGTATTACAGCTCTAGAGTAAAACACTCTTACTTCAAAGAAGGAGACTTGGTATTAATAAAAAATGAATTCAGACGGAAAGGACCTCAGAGAAAGATCGACCCTAACCGGGAAGGTCCGTACAATATAGTAAATGTACTTGCTAAAGGCGCTTACCAACTAGCCGATTCAAGTGGCAAAACCGTTTCTTGAAGTTTGCACAACAACAATCTACGCCTGTTTTACATATGAAGCAGGTTCTGAATTACAATTATTTATGCTCCCCGAATTTCATTATTGTTAAGTAATTCTTTGCATTTAACGCTCTAATAAAGTTCTACTTTTTTGCAATGGGAATATTTTTGTTGGTTCGCAAGATGAACATGCATACATTAGAACGAATTCGCTAAGTGCAAGACAGACGTTAATTGAGATATACATGTCGGACTCAACAAAAAGGACAAACTCCTAAAGTTTGTAGGACGGACAAACAGAGATCCGCATGTTGGAGTCAACAAAAGTTTGCAAAAGAAAAACTATTAAAGCTAGCAGGACGAACCAACCTAAGTCCGCAGGTCAGACACAATGTATGAAATTCGTAGGATGAATCCAAACCGTTGAGTCTGCAGGTCAGATATCAAAATGAGTTCCGCTGGACAGACTAAACATAGTAAACTAAGCTTAATAATCTTGGGAGGTCGGTTTAAAAATCGACATCTCAGGTATCGAGGATAGACAAGTAAAAAAGCTAAACATCCGTAGGACAGACACACTGAGCTCCGCAGGTCGGACTTAGTCCAAAAAACAATTAACTCAGCAGATCAGACTCAAAAACACAAGAAAAAATAAGTATGCCATTCAAAATCCAAGGCTTATTAAATGGCATACTCGGGGGCAGGACGCCTGACCACCCAACCACTAATCAATCACAATACTAGAAGGTGCTAAAAAGCGTTGAATGTAAGAAAAATGTCATTGAAAAGGTTATACAAACATTCATAAGAGCCGGGAACAGGCCAAAATTTGAATTTTTTAATCAAAAAATGACAGGTTACAACTCAAGGGGCGTCAGGAGCCTAGTTTCATCCAGACCCTGCACTCGGGGTGGCACCAGCTGAAGGCAGCTCGGTCGAAGGAGTGGAAGTTGAAGGCTGGGCAGGCTGAGCTGCAGTAGGGCAATACTTCGCTACGATATCCTCCTCTTCATGGAACTCCCTCAAGTGATTGGAGTAGACAGCATATGCGCCCAGTTGATAATACCTTCTTTTAGCCATGCTATCGATAGAACAATCGGGAAAATGATCCTTTGAATCAATCACCCACATGACATAGCTACTCTGCACCACAGGGGCCAGGATCAAAGTTAAGGCTGGGATGAACTCCGAGGAGGCCTTGAAGTCCTTAACCTCTTAGGAAGAAGTCGCTTTGAGACGGTCGGGACAAGCCTAAACTGCCGCCTCCAGCTCCGTCGTTTCAGCCTGAAGCTTTGCAATGGCCACCTTTAACTCAACTTCCTTCTCCGAAGAAGCCTGAAGTTGAGAAGCATGATCAGACTTCAGAGTCTTCATTTGCTTCTTGAGATCTTTGACCTATTTTTCTGAAGCCTTCAGATTTTTACCCGGATCAGAGGCCTTCTTCTTCAACTCGGAGATCTTCTTTTCTAGCTTGGCCACAGTAGAGTCGGAAATGGCCGGACGGTTGAAAACTTCTTGACCAACCCGTGCTCCCTACATAAGGCAAAGTTTAGGACAAAAGTCATAGACCACAAATACGGTGACAAGAAATTAAAACTTATGTATTTCATGGCCAAGATCAGCGGCAGCCAGCTCCTGCTCCGACATGTTGTGAAGTGCCTCATGATCGGTGGCAACGTCTTCTTCACCCTTTTGGCCCTGAATGGCCAGATTCAGATGAGTATTGAAAGTGGCATTAAATTGGCCTCTCTTGCTAGACCTCACCTCAGAAGTGGCCTTGGTCAGCTTAGCCTTGCCTCTTTTTAGGGCAAGTGCGCTATTGTCAGTAGATTGGGGAATCGAGATTCCTCTAGGAACTAGGTCCTGTAGAAATGATTTATTCTCATACTCGGATAGTATCCGGGCAGAAGTAGAAGCCAAGGGAGAACCTGCAGTTCGGGCTGCAAAACCTCCAGTACGTTCATCAATTTGGGTCGAGACGCCATGTTCGTTGTGCTGTATTGTCCCTTCCTCACCAGCAGCACTCAGGAGGTCAGCAAAGGCATTCACTACGAAAAACACCAATAAAAAGCAAGTGTTGGAAACTGAACTGGAAAACCTACACAAAATAATAGATACAGAAAATAAGAACCCTACAAGCTCTTTGAGCCAGGGGATCAAGAGCAACATATGGATCTGGCTCAGCCTCAACCAACCAAGCAGCCTCAATGAGCTGCGAAGGAAGCCTGACATATCTCAAATAATCTCTAGAGCCCCGAATCGTCTGTAGCGCTTCAGCATCAGTATTCTCAGGGAGAACACCCTTAGGCTTCTTCTCTACATTCCATCGACTCAACCTAGACGCACCCTCGTGTCACACAAAGAAAAAATGGTCCTTCCATCCATTGTACAAGGTTGTTCCATCTGCTAGAAAACGGATTTCTTTCTGCTTTCTTGATCGGAGGGGGAAATAGTAAAATATGGGGTTGTCTTTGACCGATTTGACTTGGTAAAAGGACCTGAAAAGGTTCACGGTGAACTTCACCCTCACCACTTGGTAGATTATTGTGAATCCTACTATGCTCCTTACCCTATTAAGGGCTATTTGGGCAGTACCAAGACCATAATGGTCAAGCACTTCTAGGTAAGCCGGACACAGCGGAAGCCGAAGACCCCCATCAAATTGGTCTTCATGTACGGCGCAGTACCCCTCAGGCGTCTGGATGAGTAAAGGTAGGAAGTCATAGGGATCTGAGGGCTATAAGTGTCCAACTCTACCTCATACTTGCTACAAATTTTGATCACTTTCTCCTGTTTCAAAATAGATTTGATTATGGGGCCAGCCATTGAGTTTTCTAAGGGTTTCAGGGTTCGAATCACAAAAAATCAAAGACAAGTGATTACCCTATAGGTGTATTTGATAAATAACACAAGAAAAGAAAAGATAGTAAGGAGCTTACTTGCGATAAATCGAGGTTTGAAGAAAAAGACGGAGAGGAGTCAGAATAACAGCGTTGGACTTTCGGTTTAAAGACATTAGTGTTGAGGAATGTTGATATGACAGGGTTATAAACCCAAGTACTACCTCGGAAACCATCCCACAAAGACGTGGGTGTATATGCCTTGATTCCTGGGACAACCATAACAGAGTTATAATGTTAATGTTGCCATGTGGCAGAGCTGGAACTTTTAGGGGCTCTCAAGTCATTTGACAAAGGTCGATCTCAAACCAAGGCAGAGTTGACCAGCTAGAAAAGCTTAGGCCAATTTTGGGGGGCTTGTGACGGAGGTCAGAATAGCCTTGGCCATGTGTCATCCCTTAAGTATCCAAGTAATAAATAAAGACAAAGAAGATTAGCGGTTAAGGGTCAGGGGCCCCGTTTAATGTTCAATGGTCAGGTCCACACCCCCAGGGGGTCGGATTGATCCTAGCCCGCTTTCTAACCCACCACAGGTCGGTCAGGGCATAGAGAAGTCAAGGAAGTGTAGCTTGGACCACAGCATTGTCTAGAGCTCTCTGCAGGTCGGATAGAGCTAATTACGATCTTATCCCATGTGGAATATACGAATGATAACTATAGAAAGAATCCATCGTAATAAAGACTCTGATCCTATCAGTTAGTTTGTCGTAATTATCTCCTATAATCATAGAGATTGATGTACATGAACCCGCAGTCGGTTACAAACAAGAGTCCTTGAAGGACACGGCTCAACCATCTCCTAGGGGTTAAGTGCCCTATATAAGCAACCCATAGGTTTATGGTAGACTTGATTCTTGAATACTCCATGATACGTAGGCTGTTACAGTATAGAGACTGAATGGAATGTTGAGTGCAGTCAGATGATACACTATGCTGATTGTATGAAGACACATCAGCCTGCTGACAGTATGACACAACAGCATACTGAGCAATCTAGTGAAGCATGATGTAGAAAGCGGTTATTCAGTTATAGTTTGTTGTAACCGCTTGTAACTTACTTCTAACTGATTCATGAGGTGTATGAAGTTATAAATACCCCATGATCAGCCATATTGTAATCCAACTTGTATTTTTTAGTTCATCAATAATAATTCCGCATTTTACTTTCAGCTTATAATTCTATTAACTTTATCATGGTATCAGTGCAGAAATTTGAGAATTTCTGAATGCTTTCCTGCGTTTTCCTTAATCTTTGAAGAATCTTGAGAGTGTTCTTCATCTTCTTTGTGATTTCAGTTTCTTGAGAGTAAACTGTGATCGTTTTTTCCTGAGTTTTGTGATCATTTCTTGATCGGTTTTCCACTTTTATTATTGCTTTGTGACAAATTTTGGAGTTCTTGGTAGCCATGGCAGCAAAGAAACAAGAAATAAGTCCCTCCGGTCTATTTTATGTTCATCCTAATGAGAATCTGTCTTTGGTTCTTGTTCATCCATTGATGAATGGCAACAACTATAATCCATGGAAAATGTCTATGAAGATGGTGTTGATTACCAAGAATAAAATTGGCTTCGAAGACGCCACAATCAAAAGGCCAGAAGCAGATTTAGCAAATTTTCACACATAGAGATAATGTGATACAATGGTGAGATCATGGATCTTGAATTCTGTAGAGAACACCATTGCCCAGAGTTTGATTTACTTCAAGAGTGCACATGCAGTTTGGAAGAATCTTGCAGCTAGATTTTCTAATGTCGATGCCTTGATGCTTTCAGATCTTCTTGAAGAGATGCATCTGCTGAAGCAAGGTACTGATTCTGTCAATCACTATTTCACAAAATTGATGGTTCTGTGGGAAAAAATCAAGACTATCAGTCCTGTGTCAGTTTGTTCTTGTGATCCTCAATGTCACTGCAATGCAATCAGCACACTAATGGATTATATGGAGGCTGAACATGTTATGAAATTCCTCAAAGGTTTGAGGGATGATTTTGAGGCAATGGTTTCACAGGCAATGCTGATGGTGCCTTTCCTGGAAATTCATGATGCTTTTGCAATGGCCATTAAATTTGAAAGACAGAAGTTATATATAGCGAATAAGGCCAAGAATCAAAATTCTATGGTTCTCTTGTCTCGGAAAAGTGGACAAGGGTAAAATCAAACAGTCAGCAGACCTAACTCTGCATATGCTGCAAATCCCAGACCTAAGAATCTCAAGAAGGTTCAATGTAGCTTTTTGTGAATTCAATGGTCATACTGAAGAGACCTTACAAGAAACATGGTTATCCTCTTGGTTTCAAGTCAAAAAAAGGCTAATTTGGTAGAGGAAGAACAACATCAGAAGAATATCAAGCCGAAAATAGGTCTGCTGGACCAGGGTTTCCAAATCTTACTACACAGCAACTTGATGGCTCTGCTGAGTTCTGATCCTCCTAGACATGCAGGTTTTGCCATTGGACAACCTGCTGAGATTGTTACACACTACTCACCTGCAACGGGGACATGTGATTTGAATTTAGTAAGATCGGTACAATGGATCTTGGACTCTGGTGCCATAGATCACATTATAGGATCATTAGATCTGTTAAGTAATCCATAACCTTCATCTGGTATAAAAATGGGATCACCTAATGGAAATAATGTTTCTATCACACATATAGAACAAGTAAGGGTCAACCCTCAAGCGGTCCTACATGATGTTTTTTGCATTCCTGGTTTTAAATATAACCATTTATCTTTACTCTCTTTATTATCCATACAAAATGGCAGCTGTCTTTTCTGCTAACAAGTGTGTTTTGCAGGACAAGAAGAAGAAAGTGATTAGTTCAGCTAAGTTACACAGAGGACTCTATGTCATGGAACAACTGATGGAGGTCAAGTTAAATTATTAACTCGAGACCTACTAACCCACTAGCAAGAGAACTAGGTTCAATTGTAGTATAGCTAGATAGAGTCGAGGTCGATCCCACAGAGACTCGGCACAAACAAAACACAACTTACTTTATCAGAACTAAATTGAAAGGGAGGTCTACGACCAACTAAATGCGATAAATAAAATAGTGACAACCACAAGACACAAAATACCACAAAGACAAATTAAAGACTACTAAAACACGGATAATACGGTTGATATTATCTAGACAAATAGTATTGATTACGCTAGTAGATCATAACTCCCCCATGTGAATTAGGTTGATAACGAGACAAAACAAACGTTAAAGATTAATTATTATGACTACGGGAGTCATCCCCTAAGGTAGATTTAGCTCCGGTTAGGCCATTTAAATCATCGTGCCTCCATCTCATATAACTTCTGACACAATTATTTCACTAGGGATGCCGGTATAAACCGTAACCTCATCTAAGCAACATTCCTATGGTGAGGCGTACTTCTTAGATGCCGATTCAATCTATATCCTAAGTAACAATCACTTTTTGAGTTTCATGTTAAATTATGATGACGAATAATTAAGTTGATCAGGTTTAATTACTCGTTTAAATTCCAAATCAGAGAATCTGACGTAGTCGAAGCCGATCATAATATTGCCCTACACATCACCACGCTCGGTCGACCGAATGACAGCACTCGGGCGACCGAATGTCATGTCTAGGTCGACCGAACACGGTTCGTGTCGGAACAAATCATGATTACTTCTTAACATTTCTAACCTAAGCACATGGGTTCGTAAATAAATCTACATCACGCAATCAATACAAATAAAACTACTCCATAATAAAATATAACAAATCTACGAATAGAAATTGCATAATTGAATAGTCATACCCTCGAAGACGAGAGTGACTCCCACTCTTTAATGCGCTCCCTAATCGGAGAGTCCGACGAATCCACAATGAAAGAACATAAAGAAAAGAAAAGAAAACTAAAAAGCTAAAATTGTATGAATTGTTTTGTGTTGTAGTGGTGTTGGTGGTGGTGTCTTCTCAATTTCGGAGCCGCTTTCGCTTATATAGGAGTTGTAGCCGACATAGGGAGAATCCGAGAAGATTGACATGCATTTATCAACTTAGGCTCGGGTGACCGAACCTACACGCTCGGTCGACCGAATGACATGGCTCGGTCGACCGAGCCTCCCCGTTTACGCGTTTTCAACTTCGGTTCGTCGACTTGTTCCCCACTCCATGCTTTTGAATTGATCTCGATTAATCTTTTCTTCAATGCTCCGATTTTCTTCTCTTTTATCTTGAGATTTCTCGATTGCGTGATAATTATCTTCCCGATTTATCATAATCGCAAAATCGCATTTATCACACAATTAATTGCTCTTTTAATAATAAAAACATCTAAATACCAATTATCATATTAATAATCACTCATCATTAAATAATAAATATAAACACGTGTTTAAATATGAAATATATATAATTAACTCCGATTTAAGGTTATTATTGATGACATAAATGGGTACATTTTAACCGTCATCAAAATGCCCCCACTTAAACTTTGCTTCGTCCCGAACAAAGCATCAATAAGTCATTCCCCAAGACAACATTTTCCGTGGTCATCTCATACTTACACAAGAAACCCGAGTCAACTCATACCGGTCATGCTCATAAGATAAGCATTATTCACTACTCGCTATGAATCGAAGTGATTGTGTGCATGTGCATTGGTTTTATATAAATGTAGCCGATTTAGAGTTTATGCGGACTTCATATCTAAATTCACCAACATCGCATTCATACTTCTTATGCCTCGCAATGGTTAAAGCACTAGAACAATAAGCAAGAGCGTATCTATAGGGTTTTTGGACTTGGAGACTGAGTACTACTCGAAGCCTCTAAAAATTAATATTTTCAATTTTTGCATATGTTTCGAATACTACTAATCTCAAGGAAGAAAACTTTTGAATGAGTATCTCCCTATCTTAGATCATGCATAGCACCGAATATTACCACAAGCGCAGGGCTACTTTGGTAATTTTTCTACAAGCCCAGTGTTTTAATGCATTGTCAAAACACAGGTACGTCCCAAGCTTATTACTCCGCTCTTGTTGGCTAGAAGATCAGAATACATTAGTCGACAAATATCGACATTAGGTCCTCATAACCACTTATCTACGCATTGTACACATACTTATTTAATTATTATAACTCATGCGGTACTAAGCGATTCACATGTCGAGTAATTGAACAATACCTAACTACTTGCAATTGTTGGCATGAATATCCTTAAGTCTACTAACAATTTATGGCAAAAGTATAATATGACCACGTACTCACGCGACTTGGTTCATTTCCTATCAAATCTAAGTATAAGAACTTCACAAGTTTAAGGGTACGAGTTAAACAACTTGGCATTTATCCATAAAAAATTTTAAATTTGGCTCAAAATTGTCTCAGTATTCCGTTTCCCTTGACTTCAACATATAGCACAATATATATAGCTAAGTCCCCTGCCCCCCACTTAAACATGGCATTGTCCTCAATGACAAAAATAAATGAGAGTTCAAGAAGAAAGACTTAGCTCTGGAAACGGCTCCCAAGTAAAGGAACAATATCGGAGCAATCATCGGCACAGCGTGGAGAGACAGACACATCCTGTATAAACAAACAAGCTCCACGAAATCGTCAAATACCATGTCTATGGAAGTTATAAAATAATGTGGCAGTAATTAGATATAGATATCTAAAAACAGCTTAAGCCACTTTACTTTATACTGCCATGGACAAGACCAAAAGGGATTTAAACCTAAAAAAAAAACAAAAAACTCACATGACGGCTATCAAGGAAAAAACCTCGTTTATTCCGAACTTAGACTCGGAACATGGCGAGATGAAAAAAACCGTGATAGGAGCATGCTACTTTATTAAAAAGAAAAACAAAATAGATAGTTATAGGTAGTAGTTCTAAATTTAAAGTCGCTAGCTCGACTCAGCTCAAGATGGTTTATTCATAGACAGGGTCATCGAGGTACAAGACCTCCTCCTCAGCCTCAGGCGGCAGCCCGTGATAATGCTTAATACGATGTCCATTGACCACAAATCCGGACTCGTCTTTGAAATTGAATAGTTCCACCGCTCCAGAAGGAAAGACTCGTTGTACTTGAAATGGGCCACACCATCTTGATTTCAACTTACCGGGGAAGAGTCTTAAGCGCGAATTGTACAAGAGAACCAGATCACCCTCTTGAAAGGTCCTATCCAGAATCTTTTTGTCATGGAACTTCTTCGTGCGTTCCTTAAAAATCTTGGCATTTTCGTATGCCTCTAAACGAAACTCCTCCAGGCGAGTTAATTCTAACATCCTCTTCTCACCGGCCAACGTCTCATCAAAATTTAGCATTCTAGTTGCCCACATGGCCCGGTGCTCCAGTTCCACAGGTAGATGACATGCTTTTCCAAAAACAATCCTATATGGTGACATTCCAATCGAGGTTTTATATGCAGTCCTATAAGCCCATAAAGCGTCGTCTAAACGTAACGACCAATCCTTCCTAGTCGTATTGACAGTTTTCTCCAGGATACGCTTTATCTCTCGATTGGTGACTTCTACCTGTCCACTAGTCTGGGGGTGATATGTGGTTGCTAGTTTATGTCGAACCCCATACTTAATCATCAGCCTTTCAAAAGGTTTATTGCAAAAATGACTACCATTGTCGCTTATAATCGCCCTAGGCGTTCCAAACCTTGTAAAAATGTTCTTCTTCAAGAATCTAACCACAACCCTAGCATCGTTAGTAGGTGAAGCAATGGCCTCAACCCATTTGGATACATAATCAAAAGCAACTAAGATGTACCGGTTAGATAATGATGAAGTGAAGGGTCCAACGAAATCTATTCCCCAAACATCAAAAAGTTCTACTTCTAAAATGCTCTTGAGTGGCATCTCATTCCTCCGTGAAATATTTCTGTCATTTGACAAGCATGACACCCTCTTGCATATTGGTGTGCATCCTTAAACAATGTCGGCCAATAAAAACCGCCTTTGGAGGACCTTGGCCGCATTTTATCTCCCCCGTAGTGTCCTCCAACTTCATAAGAATGACAATGCTTCGGGATATCATTATACTCTTCCTCGGGCACACATCTTCGAAAAACATTATCGGATCCTAGCTTAAACAAATAAGGCTCATCCCAATAATAGTGTCTAATATCTTTGAAGAATTTCTTCCTCTCTTGGACGGTGAGATTTGGTGGTAGATACTTCGCGGATAGATAATTAACAAATAAACTAAACCATGGTTGTTTCTTCTCCTTCACAACCTCTATTCGCGAAGAAAGCGCAGGCGCAATCACCTTGTCCCCCGAAGGTGGTGATGGAGAAAAGTTGTTCATCGGGGAAAAGATTCTCCTATCTCGGGCAATTCCTCACCATCCTCTAATTGTAAGCGCGACGGATGATCGGCCACCACGTTCTCACTTCCTTTCTTATCTCGGATTTCAACGTCAAATTCTTGCGAAAAGTAGAATCCATCTCAACAATCTAGGCTTTGAATCTTGCTTTGCTAGGAGATACTTAAGAGCCGCATGGTCCGTCCATACGGTGACTTTAGATCCCACTAAGTAAGATCTAAATTTGTCAAAAGCAAAGATAACGGCCAAAAGCTCCTTCTCCGTTGTGGCGTAATTTCTTTGGGCAAAGCATTCAAAGTCCGGCTCGCATAATAGATAGGTCGAAGATCTTATCTTTTCTTTGACCTAAAGCGGCGCCAACGGAAAGCATCACTTGCATCACACATCAGTTCAAACGGAATCTCCCAATCCGGTGCGACTAGAACGGGTGCAGTAATCAGCCTACTTTTTATTTCATTGAAGGCTTTTATGCACTCATTAGAAAACACGAATGGTACATCCTTGGCCAATAATTCGGTAAGAGGTCTAGAGATTAGGGAAAAGTCCTTGATAAACCTACGATAAAATCCGGCGTGGCCTAAAAAACCTCGCAAAGTTTTAAGATTAGTAGGTGGAGGTAGTTTCTCGATCACCTCAACTTTGGCTCTATCCACCTCTATACCGTTCTTTGATATGCGGTGGCCTAGTACTATACCTTCCGTAACCATCAAATGACATTTCTCCCGAGTTAAGCACAAGATTAGTCTCTTCACATCTCTTCAACACTCGCGCTAGATGTGTGAGACAAGAATCGAAATCGTCTCCAAATACGGAGAAATCATCCATAAATATCTCCAGGAAATCTTCCACCATATCCGCAAATAACGACATCATACATCGTTGAAATGTCGCTGGGGCGTTACACAATCCAAATGGCATTCGATTATACGCAAATGTCCCATATGGGCATGTAAACGTTGTTTTCTCACGATCTTCGGGCGAAATGTGGATTTGATAGTATCCCGAATATCCGTCAAGAAAACAATAGAAAGCATGCCCGCTCAGTCTCTCGAGCATTTGATCGATGAAGGGAAGAGGAAAGTGGTCCTTACGAGTCGCATCATTTAGTTTCCTAAAGTCTATGCATACTCGATGACCGGTGATTAGCCTTACAGGAATTAACTCATTCAACTCATTGGCTTGCACCGTCAATCCTCCCTTCTTGGGAACTACGTGGATAGGGCTTACCCATTCGCTATCGCAATTGGAAATATAATTCCCATTTCTAGCATTTTTATAACCTCATCCCTAACCACGTCCTTTAATTGTGGGGTTAAACGCCTGCGAGGTTGTGCAACCGCTTTCTTTTCGGGGTCCACGGAGATCTTGTGCATACATACGCTAGGACTAATGCCCTTGACGTACGCTATGGTCCATCCAAATGCTCCGCGGTACTCTCTCAAAACTCTCATTAGTTTCTCCTCTTGTAAGTCCTTCAAGGATGAAGATATAATTAGCGGCAAAGTCTCATCTTGAAGAAATACATACTTCAAATTTGCGGGAAGAGGTTTTAAAGTCAAATTTGTGGGAGGTTCTTCCAAAGAGGTTTTCAACTTTTGACCGGTGAGTTTGAGTTCGAAGTACTTATGCCACGTTGGTCTATGATAGAATCTTTCAATCTCCGCAAAGCACTTACTTCCTCTACGGGCCTTGGGGTCCCTCTACTCGCATCCCGGCCATATCATCTTCTCCTCCTCACTACTAATGTACTTGACTTCATCCTCTTCTTCCAAGACAAAGCATCCAAGAAATCCTTGATACTTTCATGTTGTTGAAATTCTTGAACGATCCTATCAATGGAATCCAACATGAAACATGTATCTTCCCCATCATCGAGTTGCTTCATGGTGTCGAAGACATTGAATGCAACTCTCTCTTCGTTCACTCTCAATACCAACTCGCCTTTGTAAACATCAATTAGCGTTCTACTAGTGGCCATGAAAGGTCTCCCTAATATCAATGGCACTTCGTAGTTATCTTCCATATCTAATACCACAAAGTCGACGGGGAATACAAACTTTTCAACTCTTACTAGCACATCCTCAACCACTCCACACGGTTCTTTGACGAACGGTCAGCTAATTGCAATGTGATTGAGGTCTTCTTAAGATCTTTCATGCCTAGTTTCCGAAAAATAGATAGTGGCATCGGGTTCACGCTTGCTCTAGATCACACAAAGCTTTGTTTAAACATACGTTACCTATGGTGCGGGGAATGAGAAAGCTTCCCGGATCTTTGCATTTTGGGGGTAACTTATGTTGAAGAATGGTGAGCACTCCTCATTGAGGCATATGGTCTCTAAATCTAGGAGTTTCCTTTTAGTTGAGACGGCGTCTTTCAAAAACTTGGTGTACTCAGGCATTTCAGCTAGTGCTTCAACTAGGGGTATATTGATTTGTAACTTACTGAACATATCCACGAACTTCTTATACCTCTTATTATCAAACTTAGGTTTCGGCTTTGGTGGAGGATAAGGTAGAGTTGAAGGATCGACATCAGTGAAAATTGGGTACTTATTATCAAAAAGTTCAACTCTAGGGCCAGCAGGTTCTTTATAGGTTCTTTGCTTAGGCAAAGACTCGGAAGTATGGGTCTCATTGCTTGGCTCACCATCCTTATTCTTTGTGACTTTCTCTTTCTCTTTCAGGGATGGTGGAGTTACTTATTTTCCACTTCTTGTCATGATCGCATTCAAGTCCTTAGGGTTCTTTTCAGTGTTGCTTGGTAACCCTCCAAGAGGTCTAGTTGAAACTTGCTCAGCTAGTTGTCCTACCTGGTGCGTGAGGTTTTGGACTAGAGCTTCTTGATTGGTCACCTTAGCGTCGGTCTTTCGACAATATTGGCTAAAGTTAGTGGCTAAGTCGGCCATAGATTTTGAAAGTTGTCCCATATTGTCGGTGACAACATTACTCGGTTTTTCTATCGCAGACTTCCCAACCAAAAGTTTTAGTTTGTTGTGGTACATAAGGGGTAGGCGGTTTAGGCCTTTCTCCCGCATTAATGTCACTATATCGGAATCCGGGATGGTTATGGTTAGGCCTGTACCCTCCTCCGACATAATTGGCTTCTTCGGTACCAAAGCATTCTCACTTTGAGGTGCTTCCTCGATTCCGGCCCCTTTTTCTACTCTTGTCATCCTCTCTTGCATCCCATCTACCTTATTGTTGATAACGAGAAAGTTGTTCTAAGATTTTGGTAGATGCACTATCATCAAATATATCGGCGGCCATCTTCACAAGTAGCTATGTCACCGCCTCCCCATTGGTCGTTCATCGCTATTTGTTCCATCTTCCCTTGTGCCTCCTCGGGAGATAAAAGAACAAACGCTCCATTCTTTGGAGGCATCTACTCTAATTTTCTCAGTCTCTCTCAACCCATGGTAAAAAGTTTGCATTAAAAGCCAAAGAGAGATGTCATGATGAGGACACTTCCTCATGGCTTCCTTGAAACGCTCCCAAGCTTGATCAAAACTCTCCCCAGGTTGTTGCTTAAATCCTAGGATGTCTTGGCGTAACTTAAAAGTTTTTCCTAAGGGAAAATACTTATTCATGAATTTTTGCAACAATTGTTCCCAAGTAGTGATAGATCCAGCCTCTAAAGAGAGAAGCCATTGCTTAGCTTTATCTTTCAAAGTGAAAGGGAAAAGCTTAAGACGAATGTTCCCCTCCGGGATTAATTCTGGTTTCACTGTACTGACGATTTCCAAGAAATTCGTTACGTGAACACCAGGATCCTCGTTTTGGACTCCATGAAAAGTAGAATAGTTGGTCACCATTTGAATTACATTAGGCCTAGGGTGATAGACTTCCGCAGCATCTTGCGGTGCTACGATAGCGGGAATGAATTGCTCAATAGTGGGCATGACTGGTATGAGTTGACTCGGGTTTCTTGTGTAAGTATGAGATGACCACGGAAAATGTTGTCTTGGGGAATGACTTATTGATGCTTTGTTCGGGACGAAGCAAAGTTTAAGTGGGGGGCATTTTGATGACGGTTAAAATGTACCCATTTATGTCATCAATAATAACCTTAAATCGGAGTTAATTATATATATTTCATATTTAATCACGTGTTTATATTTATTATTTAATGATGAGTGATTATTAATATGATAATTGGTATTTAGATGTTTTTATTATTAAAAGAGCAATTAATTGTGTGATAAATGCTGATTTTGCAGATTATGATAAATCGGGAAGATAATTATCACGCAATCGGGAAATCTCAAGATAAAAGAGAAGAAAATCGGAGCATTGAAGAAAAGATTAATCAGATCAATTCAAAAGCATGGAGTGGGGAACAAGTCAGACGAACCGAAGTTGAAAACGCGTAAACGGGGAGGCTCGGTCGACCGAGCCATGTCATTCGGTCGACCGAGCGTGTAGGTTCGGTCACCCGAGCCTAAGTTGATAAATGCATGTCAATCTTCGGATTCTCCCTATGTCGGCTACAACTCCTATATAAGCGGCGGCTCCGAAATTGAGAAGACACCACCACCAACACCACTTTACAACACAAAACAATTCATACAATTTTAGCTTTTTAGTTTTCTTTTCTTTTCTTTATGTTCTTTCATTGTGGATTCGTCGGACTCTCCGATTAGGGAGCGCATTAAAGAGTGGGAGTCACTCTCGTCTTCGAGGGTATGACTATTCAATTATGCAATTTCTATTCGTAGATTTGTTATATTTTATTATGGAGTAGTTTTATTTGTATTGATTGCGTGATGTAGATTTATTTACGAACCCATGTGCTTAGGTTAGAAACGTTAAGAAGTAATCATGATTTGTTCCGACACGGAAGCTGTGTTCGGTCGACCTAGACATGACATTCGGTCGCCCGAGTCTTTGTCATTCGGTCGACCGAGCGTGGTGATGTGTAGGGCAATATTATGATCGGCTTCGACTACGTCGATTCTCGATTTGGAATTTAAACGAGTAATTAAACTGATCAACTTAATTATTCGTCATCATAATTTAACATGAAACTCAAAAAGTGATTGTTACTTAGGATATAGATTGAATCGGCATCTAAGAAGTACGCCTCACCATAGGAATGTTGCTTAGATGAGGTTACGGTTTATACCGGCATCCCTAGTGAAATAATTGTGTCAGAAGTTATATGAGATGGAGGCATTAAAAAGTGAAGTCACGTAATGGAGGCACGATGATTTAGATGGCCTAACCGGAGCTAAATCTACCTTAGGGGATGACTCCCGTAGTCATAATAATTAATCTTTAACGTTTGTTTTGTCTCGTTATCAACCTAATTCACATGGGGGAGTTATGATCTACTAGCGTAATCAATACTATTTGTCTAGATAATATCAACCGTATTATCCGTGTTTTAGTAGTCTTTAATTTGTCTTTGTGGTATTTTGTGTCTTGTGGTTGTCACTATTTTATTTACTGCATTTAGTTGGTCGTAGACCGCCCTTTCAATTTAGTTCTGATAAAGTAAGTTGTGTTTGGTTTGTGCCGAGTCTCTGTGGGATCGACCTCGACTCTATCTAGCTATACTACAATTGAACCTAGTTCTCTTGCTAGTGGGTTAATAGGTCTCGAGTTAATAATTTAACTTGACCTACTAACCCACTAGCAAGAGAACTAGGTTCAATTGTAGTATAGCTAGATAAAGTCGAGGTCGATCCCACAGAGACTCGGCACAAACAAAACACAACTTACTTTATCAGAACTAAATTGAAAGGGCGGTCTACGACCAACTAAATGCAGTAAATAAAATAGTGACAACCACAAGACACAAAATACCACAAAGACAAATTAAAGACTACTAAAACACGGATAATACGGTTGATATTATCTAGACAAATAGTATTGATTACTCTAGTAGATCATAACTCCCCCATGTGAATTAGGTTGATAACGAGACAAAACAAACGTTAAAGATTAATTATTATGACTACGGGAGTCATCCCCTAAGGTAGATTTAGCTCCGGTTAGGCCATCTAAATCATCGTGCCTCCATCTCATATAACTTCTGACACAATTATTTCACTAGGGATGCCGGTATAAACCGTAACCTCATCTAAGCAACATTCCTATGGTGAGGCGTACTTCTTAGATGCCGATTCAATCTATATCCTAAGTAACAATCACTTTTTGAGTTTCATGTTAAATTATGATGACAAATAATTAAGTTGATCAGGTTTAATTACTCGTTTAAATTCCAAATCAGAGAATCTGACGTAGTCGAAGCCGATCATAATATTGCCCTACACATCACCACGCTCGGTCGACCGAATGACAGCACTCGGGCGACCGAATGTCATGTCTAGGTCGACCGAACACAGTTCTGTGTCGGAACAAATCATGATTACTTCTTAACGTTTCTAACCTAAGCACATGGGTTCGTAAATAAATCTACATCACGCAATCAATACAAATAAAACTACTCCATAATAAAATATAACAAATCTACGAATAGAAATTGCATAATTGAATAGTCATACCCTCGAAGACGAGAGTGACTCCCACTCTTTAATGCGCTCCCTAATCGGAGAGTCCGACGAATCCACAATGAAAGAACATAAAGAAAAGAAAAGAAAACTAAAAAGCTAAAATTGTATGAATTGTTTTGTGTTGTAGTGGTGTTGGTGGTGGTGTCTTCTCAATTTCGGAGCCGTCGCTTATATAGGAGTTGTAGCCGACATAGGGAGAATCCGAAGATTGACATGCATTTATCAACTTAGGCTCGGGTGACCGAACCTACACGCTCGGTCGACCGAATGACATGGCTCGGTCGACCGAGCCTCCCTGTTTACGCGTTTTCAACTTCGGTTCGTCTGACTTGTTCCCCACTCCATGCTTTTGAATTGATCTGATTAATCTTTTCTTCAATGCTCCGATTTTCTTCTCTTTTATCTTGAGATTTCTCGATTGCGTGATAATTATCTTCCCGATTTATCATAATCTGCAAAATCAGCATTTATCACACAATTAATTGCTCTTTTAATAATAAAAACATCTAAATACCAATTATCATATTAATAATCACTCATCATTAAATAATAAATATAAACACGTGATTAAATAAGAAATATATATAATTAACTCCGATTTAAGGTTATTATTGATGACATAAATGGGTACATTTTAACCGTCATCAACAACGAATAAGGCTTTCTGTTGCTAATGCTGTAGAAAATCACACCTTATCTGATTGATTAGATGATGCTCTTTTATGGCATTACAGACTAGGACACTTGTATGATAAGAGACTGCAAGTTATTAGTTCGCAGTCTGTTGATGTCAAATTTTGGAATCATGATCTTTGTTATGTTTGCCCTATGGAAAAATTAAAGAAAAAACCATTTCCATTAAGTACAACTGATGTAAATTCTTTTTTGATCTTGTTCACATGGATATTTAGGGTCCTTTGAGACAGCATACTGTGAATGGACAGTAATATTTTCTCACTATTGTAGATGATTTTTCTAGATTTACTTGGGTTTTTCTTATGAGGCACAAATCTGAAACTTCTGACCTTGTTAAAACTTTTGTTAAATATGTATCTACACAATTTCACAAAGTTATCAAAGTTATCAGATCTGATAATAGAGCTGAGTTCCAGCTCACCGATTTTTATGCTCAGAATGGCATCATACAACAGACATCTTGTGTCAGTGCACCGGAACAAAATGGTATTGTTGAAAGGAAACAACAGCATCTGCTAAATGTTGCTAGGGGACTGAGGTTCCAGAGTAATTTACCCATTGAATATTGTGGTTTCTGTCTTTTACATGCTGTAAAATTAATCAATGCTACACCTACACCATTGCTGAAGGAAAGCACCTCACATGAGGTGCTTTATGGCACTAAACAGACTATTCTGTGTTTAAGGTTTTTGGTTGCTTAGTTTTCTCTTGCACACTTCAGCAGTACAGGACAAAATTTGCCTCAAGATGTATGACTTGTGTCTATTGTAGGAATTCAAAAACATCCAAGAGTGCTATTCTTTTAGACATTAGCAACAAAGATATCTTTGTTGCTAGAAATACTCAATTCCATGAGACTTATTTTCCTCTATTTCAACAGGTATTGGGAAAGGCTAGATATCTTGCTGACATGCCCGTTCCTTTACCGGTAATGGACTTTTTTGATGATCTATTTGAATGAGTCGACGGACCCCGAACATGTGGTCAATCGCATGGTGAGCCATCTAATGAAGAGCATGCATCAATTAATCAGATACCTGAACCTACACAATTAAGAAGGTCCACAAGAACAAGGAAATCACCAACCTTCTATCAAGGAGGTGCTCATACTGTTTAGCAGATCCCACACCTACTGAGTGCAGTCATGAGCCTGGACAATCTCTCAGCAGATTATGCCAGATTCATTAATGCTATTGATGCCATTAAAGAGCCTAAGACTTACAATCAAGCCATCAAGCATGATGAATGGAAAGAAGCAATGCAAAAAGAGATTGAAGCTCTACAAAAGACTCATACATGAGAGATAGTAGATCTCCCTGATCGCGTGTAAGTCACTAACGTCGATATTACTAGCAAGAATACTAGGTACATCGTAGTATAGTAAATGCGAGTCAAGGGTGATCCCATAGAGACAATGCAACTATAAGTATAAACAATTCTAACCTAATTAAGAAGCAACATAGAGGCGGTCATAGACCAACAATAGACAACAAGAAAACAAACTTGGTATTTCTCCCCCTCTTCTCACCGATCTACTAACTTGGATTAGTTAATCGTTATGTTTAATTCCCCACATAATTTCCTTAAATTAATCGCGAGCTTTCGTTTTAATTATCATTATCATTATCAGCTACAGGTGCAACTCCTACTCCTATCTACTCCGACAATGGTAGTAGACAATCTATACGCAAGCTACCCTCCTTAATTGGTCCGTAATAGCCCATACGTATAAAGATCTAGAATTGCCGATATCGAGCGCTAACTCATACCGCTAACCCGCCTAGACAGCTGTCGACATTGATCAGCACGTTTCTAGGGTCCATTGAAGACTATGTCCAAACTTAGCACTTCACTATTCATATTTCATGCCAGTTTACGATTACAATAAGCAGATTGGCCAGATCTAACCTACTGTTAATTAAACCTGTCGATCAACGTAGGTGTAGTGAATCCTATTTTTAGGTTTTCTAAATAATGCCTCGGTAAACCGGTATAGACTGCCGGGTTACCGGGGTCAGCTTTTCCTATTCCTGGATCTACATTGCTCAATTACGATTAAATAAGTAAATTATGGGGTCTTTAAACATGCAGATTAACTAAAACACATAAATACGAACAGATCTACCATATTGAAGACTACAAGCAACGTTCAAAACTTCATACCTTCAACAATGGTGATCTAGCTCGATCTACTCAAGCTAGAGATGATGGAGAAATGGAGAAAACCAGAAATAACTCCTCAAAAGCTTGGATAACTTTATTTCATCAAAATTGTATAATGTAATTGAAAACTATTGATAAGATGTTGATCATATGAAAACTTTCAGTATATGCGGCTTTATATAGATATAATAGCTGACTTAAGACTCTCTAAAACCCTAACCGACCTAGATAATGCGGCAGAATCAATTTCGTGTCAAACAAGCCACCGGTTTACCGGCCCTAGCCCTCAGTAAACCGGGCTGAATTTTCTCTTTTTTCTTCAACAGGCTTCTTCTTGGACTTCAATCACTTGGCCCAATGTACTTCTTTTGGTCCAGATCCATTCTCCAATACTCCAGATTCGGTACATCCTATAAAACATGCAAAACGAGACAAAACAGTACCAAATCTTCAGGAAAATAACATAGATGCAGAATTATGATCCTGGAAACACTCACATAGCATTTAACATACATTCCATATAATAACGAGCCTATATATCCTCTCTTGAGCAAAATTCAGGGTGAATAAGGGTATAATTATTGGTACCATTTAGAGCGTTATCACTACCCCCAGACAAGAAACCCATTGGGTGCAAATGGGTATACAGAATCAAATACAACCCTGATGGTTCAGTAGAGAGATATAAAGCTAGACTAGTATCAAAAGGCTACACTCAAACATATGGGATTGATTATCAAGAAACTTTTTCTCCTGTTGTCAAGATTACTACAGTCAGAACACTACTTGCATCAGCATCAGCTAATAATTGGCATTTACATCAGATGGATTTCAACACTGCCTTAATACATGGAGATTTGCATGAAGAAGTATATATCCAGTTGCCACTAAGTTGTGCAGCAACTAAACCAAATCAAGTTTGCAGATTAACCAAGTATGGTCTCAAGCAAGCCAGCAGACAGTGGAACTGCAAGTTAACTGAATCTTTGGAAGCTCAAGGATTCCTTCAGTCTAAGAATGGCCACAGTTTATTCACCAAAGGATTAGGCCAATCTTTCATAGCTTTGCTGGTTTATGTAGATGACATCATAGCATCAAGCCCCAATGAGCAGTTGATTCTGCAGGTAAAGGATGCCATACATCAACAATTCACTATCAAAGATCTTGGAAAATTAAGATATTTCCTAGGCATTGAAGCTGCTAGAACTCCTACTGGAATATCCATTTCTCAATGAAAATACACTCTTAATCTCCTGGAAGAATATGAATTTTTTGGAGCAAAACATGCTAAGACACCTATGGAGTCCAGGCAAACTTTACAGCATGGTGATTCACCTCTTTTGGAAGATAACACTGCTTACAGATATTTGATAGGCAAACTTATCTATCTTACCTTTACTAGACCAGACATTGCCTTTGCTGTCCAGCAGCTGAGTCAATTTCTTGATACTCCTACTGAAAATCATATGAATTATGAAGGCAGCACACAGACTACTGTGGTATCTGAAATCCAACCCTGGACAAGGAATCTTGTTTCCAGCAAACAATGATCTTGTACTCAAAGGATATACAGACAGTGATTGGGCTGATTGTCCTGAAACAAGAAAATCAATATCATGCTACATGATGTTCCTAGGAGATGCACCAATATCTTGGAAGGCAAAGTAACAACCTACTATATCAATAAGTTCTTCAGAAGCTGAATATAAGGCAATGGCAAATGCAGTTTGTGAAATTCAATGGCTCATTTACATTCTTCAAGATCTGAAAATTCCAGTTCAACTACCCACTGTCTTGCTTTGTGATAATGCCAGTGCCTTGCACATTGCCCATAGTCCTGTCTTCCATGAAAGAACCAAACACATAGAGATTGACTGTCATGTTGTAAGAGACAAAGTAAAATCTGGACTTGTCAAACTACTTCCAGTCAACACAAAATAACAAATAGCTAACATTCTCACCAAAGCCTTGGATGCACCCATTTTCTCTTATCTGATAGACAAATTGGGAATTTCAAAGATATTTCAAAGTTCCAGTAGCTGAAGGGAATGCTGAGTGCAAGTTGTTCATGTACTACTCTCAGCTTGAGGGGGTGTTACAGTATAGAGGCTAAAGGGGATGCTGAGTGCAGACAGCTTATAGACTCTACTGATTGTATGATACACTCTGCTGATTGTATGAAGACACATCAGCCTGCTGACAGTATGACACAACAGCCTGCTGAGCAATCTAGTGCAGCATGTTGTAGAAAGTGGTTATTCAGTTATAGTTTGTTGTAACCGCTTATAACTTACTTCTAACTGATTCATAAGGTGTATGAAGTTATAAATACCCCATGATCAACCACATTGTAATCCAACTTGTAATTTTTAGTTCATCAATAATAATTCCGTATTTTACTTTCAGTATATAATTCTATAAACTTCATCATAGGCAACCTGAGAGCGAGAATTCTCAGGCTAAGTCTAAATCACCAACCAACACCCCCCATTCCATATTGTTTACAAGTTTTTAGGATCTTGATCATTATATCTAGATAAAATCGGCCCGGATTAACACATTGACAGTATCCAGCATCGTCAGATTCGTTCATATCACATAAAAAGCGGATATGTAGAGGATCACACCACCTCGAACTTCGATAACAATTCTTTCAGCAATGCACTTTACTTTAATCTTGCATAGTTTTGAAAAAAAAGTTTTAAAGGCCTTAATATTCTGCAGCACACTTTGATAAATTTAATTAAGTAAAAGATTTAAAGTTAAAATCTAACAAGCTCATTCACCCCTTGAACTTGTTCAATCCTTTCTCGGAACAAACACGTAAATACATCAGTTTTTACACTATATGTATCATGAAAAATCTTGAAATACATCAAGTGGGTCCTAAAAGTTAACAACCCACCGTCTTAGCGGTAGTTGATGTACCATCTTGATGGAAACTCTGTCATATTTTTCAAGAAACTCTTCACATCTGCAACTCCAAGATGATAATGGAGCTATAATGGTGGCCTTTGGTTTTTCTGTTCGTCCAAAACAACTTCAGCGTTCATGGTAGCCTTCAAACTTGAGCTTATAAATAATCTCCTTTGTAGCCCTCATTTTCATACCTATTCTTTCAAGTTATTTGGGGGAACTTTGATGCATTCCAGACTCAAAACATCTAAGCTTTCAGTCCTTCAAATACTTGTAAGTTTGGTTTAGTTTTTCTTAAGTTTTAAAGCATGGTTCCATAAAGCTTATGTTAGGGTTTTTAATACGTTTTTGGCTAGTGGTGTTGATCCAGATTGGGGAACGTTCTTCTTGGTAGAAAAGTGGATATCTTTGATGTGATCTCTCCTCGTGTGTCATGACAATGACTCAAGCATCAAATATTTTAAAGCATTTTGTTTGTAATGTGTTTTGATGTGAACTATGCTATGTGCTTCTAATTTTGCATTTTAAACTTGTATATACTAGGTATGTGCATTAGTTAAGCATGTTAAATGTTAAGAACTCTGTTTTGGTACTTTTTTGGTTACTGGCCACCGTCTTTCCGGCACACAAGTGCACCGTCAAGGCAGAAACTTCTTTCTGGAAAAGGATTTTGCGGTAATTTGTAATATCCTGGAACTGAAATAATCTGTAGATGTTGTTTTATGAACATTATGTGCAAGGTTCTGGTTTTATTGGTAATAGAATTCATGTTTTAGGATTTATAATAAATGATGATCATGTTCATGTTGTTGTTGTTGTTGGTAATTTTGAAGAATTCCATGTCTGTTATGTGTGGTGTGGTAAGTAAGTATTGTGTAGCGAGGTTATCTTGGTTGGGGTCTATGCCCATTCGCCTAGGACCAACATGTAATGCAGTTAACCAACCCCTTCTATGAGGAACCTATTGGCAAGGTTTAGAGATTGGGTAAGCTGTGAGACAGTGTTCACCACACTCTAAGAGTAATGGGAAATGTTAATGCGAACCCAAAGAATGGAGAGGGGAGATTTTGAACGAAAGCACAAGAAAAAGAAAGGGAGTCTCGGACTCTTTTTAAGTGCTATAGATATCATGCCTATAAGACTCTACTTGTAAATGAACATGGTATTTGCTTTAATATATGAAATGGAGCTTTGATGCTTGTTGACATGCTAAAAAGATCAAGAAACCTTTAATGGCTTTTAAAGGCTAATATTATAATAATAGTAAGCATGATTTTAGGCCAACTTATGTGATTACATGATTATGTTCTATGGTTAGAAAGCATGTTTATAGGTTTGATTTATGTGGTAAATGAACAAGGAAGAAACATGTATGTTCAAACCAATTAGAATTAAACCTTAAAATGTTGGAAATAATCGTGTTAAATTGAATTGACAGCATGTAATCGGAAATTGGTATGTTCTTGTTATGCCACAAATTAGAAAACACGTTTTAGGACTACACAACGCACATATGCACATGAATCTTTATATAGTTTGAAAATAAGAAATTTGTAATGTGATGTTGGAAAGAATGCCTAAAGTGGACTCATGTGATTATGTGCTAGTTGGATTATTCTTGCTATATGTTCTAGAAATCATGTTCTAGGGTTGTATGTTAGTTACATGGTTACGGTCTAAATGACAAGCAAGCTATGTATCACTTCACGAAATGGAATAATGGCATGTTAATAAAGTGTAAATCATGAAATGAAAATGTAAAGCATGAAAAGGAAAGATGTTGAAAATCATAAAAGAGATGGTTTAAGCATAAGTTCAGGGTCAAATACTTTGATAGCATTAAAGACAATGAATCATCGGGGGTCATCGGCATCAGTCTTCATTCACGGGCAACATATGATGGGTTGGTCAGCAGGTCCTGATCATGGGATAGAATAGTGATCACTTATTCTGGTTTGTCAAAAGGCCCTCCAAGTTGGGAAGAATAGACATGGTGTCGTACTCATGAACTAAGCAATCAGCAGGCTCTCCATGTTGAGCTCTACTAACATGATATGGTTAAAATGAACCTAAAGTTAAGCATGGGCAGTTTCTCCATGTTGGGTTATACTAAACATGGTATGTTAAGCACGAACAACATAATAATGAGTAAAATAACATATTAACTTGATTATGTGTATATTTTTATGTTTTGTTAAATAAAGAATGTATATCATGATTATATGTTAATTTGTATGTGGTTAGAGTAGTTATGTATTATTATAGTTATGCATTTCAGTGTTTGCGAAAGAGAAACCTGAAACAATGTCATGGTCCCAATAGCAGGTATTAGTTCTATTTGATGCAATTGTTTCCTTACTAAGCGTCATAGTTCACCCCCTCTTACTTTTCAGTTAAGATGCAGGGATAAGTTTGAGTAGATGATAATAGTTGGTTTGGTGACCAAAGGCAATTGGTGGTGATATCCTTTAAGGAGTTGGCACTTCCAAGAACTAGAGGATAGCACTAGCAAGTTACGTTGAGGATCGCATATGGTGGATTAGTGTAGAGAATTCAAAAGGTATATATTTCGCCATAGTTCGAGTTGTATTGGATGATTCGGGAAAATTGTAATGTATCTATTATAAAATGAAAAGATTGATAGTCGAGTCAATTTGATGGTTTAGCTTCCATAAATATGATTTTATTACACCTCGCGAGGCTTCATGACATGAGAAAAATTCTAGTTATTATCGGATCATGGCCAAACTATCCGTATCTGAAAATATACTCGGGTTTTCGGTTTGGGTGGTTACACTATAATTAATCGTTAAAGTATGTTTTTACAAGCGAGTTTCCACTTTCAAAGTTGAAAAATATATAGAACACAGAACAACGACGACCCATGATGAATAGTATATATCTACCTGAGTTTCCTTAAAGGAGACGACTGAGTGGTAAAAGGCCTAAATTTGGTAAGGCAAAGTAAACTTCTATGAAATATCATATACTACAACCAAGCATTCAATAACAATTATATTATATAATTATATATAATAAAAATAAAAATAAAAATAAAAAGTAGCATGAGTCAAACCACATAAATAATTATTACAGCCTAAAACCCACACAAAATCAAAACCGGCAGGCCTAAATTCTGTTATCTATTTATTATATTATTTATATACGTGTTTTGACAACTTCCTTGTCAAAAACTCTTAAAACATAGAATCCTATTCTATATGTACATGTGTATATATGTGTATATATATATATATAACACCACACAACAGGCTATAGCATCATCCAAATCTTTCATTTATTCCCCCACCCACCCAATACAGCTATCAAATTACGTAGCAATCAAGGCTATAATTATTAGCCGGCCGGAAATATAAATTTACTTCATCGGATCGGCGTACAGAGATCATTGTGCCAAAAATACTTTGAATTAGATATCATATCAAAATGGATTTGATTGAGAAGTTGAACAATTCCAGTCTAATAGGACCGGCGATTGCCTTTGCGATGTTTAACGCCATGTTTTTCTTTTACATGATTTACTCCATGGGAAAGAACAAGAAGAGCATTATTATTAATAAAGAAGGCAAGCTGCAGGAGAAATATTCATGTGATGATGATGATGATGAAAACACTAGTTTTGTTGAGAGTGATGGTAATCCTTTACAACAAGAACAGGCAGTTCAAGGTCCTGAAATCATTATCGTCGGGGCCGGTGTTGCCGGAGCTGCCCTTGCATGTGCCCTTGGGAAGGTATATATATATATTGCTTCAGTAACCCTTTCTGTCTGTCTGTGTTGTATCTTTATCTTCTTTATACATACCCCGATAGAGGTTTTAATGAGCCGAGTCAAACACGAGCTTATTTATGAACGGTTTTGTTCGTTTAATGCAGGATGGGCGACGTGTGCTTGTAATTGAAAGAGATCTAAGGGAACAAGATAGAATTGTGGGTGAATTACTTCAGCCTGGAGGATATCTCAAGCTTATTGAGCTTGGTCTACAAGGTAAATTAATTATTAAGCAAACCAACTCTTTTTAACATTTCTTTTTGGCTTTCAATTTTCTTTTGTTGTTGGAGCTTAAGCTCATACCCTAGTGGTAAACCACTAGGGTCTACCCTGGCCTCCAGTGGGAGGACCAGGGTTCGAATCCCCCTCCTCCTCCTTTCGTTTCCGGTATAAAAAAAAAAATTTTAAAAAAAATTTCTTTTGTTGTAATTATGGATATATACATATATGAATTAATGAAAATAATAAAAAAATATATACATATATATTGCAGATTGTGTGAAAGAAATAGATGCACAAAGAGTATATGGATATGCATTATTTAAGGGAGCCAAAAGCACAAAAGTGTCGTACCCATTGAAGAACTATAATTCAGATGTTTCAGGAAGGAGTTTTCATAATGGCCGCTTCATTCAACGCATGAGGGAGAAGGCAACAACTATTCCCAAGTATGTATTATTTATTTATTTTCTTTTAATTTCATCCATAACTTCTTTTTTCTTTTTTTCTTTTTTTCCAAATAAAATGTTAAAATTTACTTTTTCACATCCCTCGTTAATCCTTAAGATATAATACATACACGACATAACGGATCGAAAGTTGAGTCAAATGCTAAGTGTCCTAAAATTGTACCACAAATATAGTCAAGAGACAACAAAATAAAATGTTAATACCAA
Source organism: Gentiana straminea (assembly GCA_036785695.1). Classification (NCBI taxonomy): domain Eukaryota; kingdom Viridiplantae; phylum Streptophyta; class Magnoliopsida; order Gentianales; family Gentianaceae; genus Gentiana; species Gentiana straminea. The sequence goes on from JAVUPR010000516.1 coordinate 7,567,796, forward strand.
AGATAGAGGGTAGTTTTGAGAAAATGAGTAAAATTAAGGAACAAAATTATATTGTTAGATGATCAAAAATATCGTTATGAAAAAGATAAATATTATTTCTCAACTAATAGGAATGTGACACGTGATACATTCAAAAGGGTTAAATAGTCACAAGCCATGCTGCTATATATATTAAGTATCTTAAAAGTGTAACAAACAAAAAGTATAGTTACAAATCAAAATTGTCGGTAGTTGTAAAAAAATAGATAAAGTTAGAGGACGAAAAGTGTAATTATCCCTCAAATATTATTACTATTTCTTATGTACGCACATTTCAGACTTAGGAAAATGGTGTTTTTTATTTTTGTCTTTGTTTAATAAAAAGGAATTGACTAAAACACCATCAATTGTAGTATAAAGTTGACGCTATAAGATTTTGACCTATTCAGTTTTCAATAAATTTGACTTTGATATATGCAGTGTGAGACTAGAGCAAGGGACCGTGACATCATTAATCGAAGAAAAAGGCATTGTCAAAGGTATCTATTATAAGAATGAAAAAGGTCAACAAATAACGGCTTCTGCTCCTTTAACCATTGTTTGTGACGGTTCATGTTCAAACTTAAGACGTTCTCTCTGCACCATCACCCCCAAGGTAGATGTTCCCTCGTGTTTCGTAGCCTTAGTCCTAAAGAATTGCGAGCTTCCATATCCAAACCACGGGCACGTGATCTTAGCCGATCCATCTCCCATTTTACTGTACCCTATAAGTAGCTACGAGACTCGTTGCCTCGTCGACATCCCTGCAAATCAGAAGGTACCTTCCATTTCCACCGGTGACATGGCTCAGTATCTCAAGACTGTAGTGGTTCCACAACTGCCCTTACAACTACAAGCGCCCTTCATATCCGCCATTGAAGATGGGAACATCAAGATTGCTTCCAACCGAACCATGCCACCCGCCTCGTCTGCTACCCCGGGTGCTATTATGCTCGGAGATGCGTTCAACATGCGGCATCCTTTGACCGGAGGAGGAATGACTGTTGCTTTGTCTGACATTGTTGTCCTTCGTGATCTTTTGAAGCCTTTGGACGTTTTAGATGATGCACCTTCCCTTAGCAAATATCTTGAATCCTTCTACACTCTCCGTGCGGTATGCATTACACAACAATCTAGACATACCCCCCCCCACTTCCCCACAAACCCCCCCCCCCCCCAAAGACCCCCTACGTTCGGGGAAATAATTGTGTGGTCAATCTCCATTCGTGGTTGATTGAACCACACAAATGTCTCGTCTCCACACGAATGGTTCAATATCTAACTATTCCGCCTACTTTAGTTGTTGCAATCATGTATCAAAACCTGATATGGAAGTTTGTATCTATGTATGTATGCAGCCGGGAGCATCGACAATAAATACATTGGCAGGTGCACTATACAAAGTGTTTAGTGCTTCAAATGAGAAAGCAAGAGAGGAGTTAAGACAATCATGTTTTGACTATCTAAGCTTGGGAGGCGTATTCTCGTACGGACCAGTGTCACTGCTCTCAGGACTCAACCCTCAACCAACTTACTTGATAATGCACTTCTTTGCAGTGGCTATCTATGGCGTTGGCCGCCTCCTGCTACCATTCCCTTCCCTGACACGCATTTGGCTTGGTGTCCAATTGCTTTCGGTAAAGAGTCTTCACCATACACAACATTGACACTGTTCTTTACACTGTTGTTTTTTTACACATGATTTACTTTGTTTTAACTTGTCCTTTTCTTTTCTTTTCTAGGATGCATCAAACATTATTTTCCCTATCATCAGAGCAGAAGGGATGAAAAAAATGTTCGTGCCCGCATCCATAGACAGCATACTGTAGAAAAAGCTGTGATGGTATAACCGTTGAAACAATGGTAATACCAAAAGTGAAATCAGAGAGCTGTGTAGAGACGGGTTTATTATCGTACTTATATCATTTAATATATTATTACCATATTGTAAAGTTCAACGGGGAACACAAAACCTCCATCAATTTTTCAAATTTTATTCTTTTCTAAGTCCATGGCACCACAGGGGAGAAGTAATACCAAAATGTATCTCTTCATATTATAAATGTAACCTTGTATATTTCTTCTTTTTTTCCTATTCTCATTAAGTTACAGACAATTACAGATGTACATGATCACTGCAGTTGAATGATTTCAATCTAATGATAGTTTTTACCCAACAAAACAATTACTAGTACCATAATGTACAACATTAAATGATGGGGCAAAATAATAAAAACTACCTCTTATGTACATTCAACAGAGCAGATCAGGGAAGGGAAGCTTAGTCGTTTTGCAAAGCAGGTTCCCTAAAATACGCTGTAATAGCCTTCAGCTTGCCGTTTAAATAATTCTTCTCTACCTGAGGCCAAGAAAAAAACAAACAACATAAATGAAGAATATAAGTACAATTATCAAAGTTAACTACAACTGAAACGAACATCGTATAACATGAACAGACAAATGAAATTTCATTGCGAATTTACAAGGTAGACAGCATGAGATTAGCTAGAAACTAACAGGGACATCGGCTGAAATGCCACTAAGAAACAGAAATTTGTTGAACGAGTCAGGGATTCTTAGGAAAGAGCAAAAACTAATTTTCAGAAGAAAAAAAAAGCATCTGTGAATTACCTCTAGTGACCATGGAGGATTAGAAGACATAGCGATTTCTGCTAGCTGGTTTATATCAACATTTCTGGGAAGGTACATAACCACTTTTGGAGCAATTCTCTTAGAAATATTGAACAAGAAGTGCCTGACAACATAAGTGTGCTATCAGAAAAAGATAAGAAAAGAAAAAAAAACTCAAAGAAAATTCAAGCAAGCCATGTTTTTTTTATTTTCATTTCGTTATTGTCGTTGTTTTTATTATTATTGTTGACATTATCATTATCTGTACGTAACACAAGCAGATACGTCCACTTGCCAAAGCTCATACATACCCGTCATGAGGTTGAAGCATCAGATTCATGTCAAAGGTTTTAACTTTTGAATAATCTGGTCCACCCCACGGAGGTGACAGAAAGACTGTGTCAGCCTGCAAAAATTTATCATATTTAGGAAATCGTCATCCAGAAACATAGACGTGAATTATAAAGGGGGAGGGAAAAAAGAAGTGAGAAACATATAACCGTCATGGTATGTAATATTGCCATGGATACCTTCATTAGAGATGCCAAACGAAAGCAGTCTCCTGTAACAAAGTCAATTGCGTCTTCGACTCCATAAATTGCAGCATTGTGTCGAGCATAGTCTATTTTTGTCGGGTCTATATCAATTGCAACGACATGCTGACTCCTGAAATGATCATGTAAAACACATAAATTTTCTCATTGAATAATATTTATTACAACTTTTGTGTAAATATTCAGAAACCTCAAAGAACACACCTTTTTGCAAATTGGATAGCGTTGCCACCAACTCCTGTAAAGCAATCAATCAATACCCCACCTTCACAACGCATCGCATGATGTACTGCTATTCGTTCTGGTGTAACAGAAAACCATCCTTCTTCATCCATTTGTATTCCTTCATCAAACCTGGAAAATAGTAGGTATCTCTGAAGCCAATATTTATTTATACTGGGTGACATTTCTTCAAAACCTCCTTTAATCTGAATATCTGCAATGACAACCAGTTACTAGACGTAAAGTTTGCCAAAATCATTCCAAATGAAGTCAAACCTATGAATTTGCATGATGTGGCTACAGATAGATACATAAGGCAATGCAATACTGACCTTCATTAGCACTATGCAGTATCCCTTCAAGCTTTAACATCCTCGTCTTTTTTTTCGTCTTCTTATCGGCACTATCACAACCATTTTCAGGTAAAGGATCAATTTCCCAGGATTCGCTATAAGTTTCGCAACATGAACCACTACCATACATGGATTCTTTAGACATGTCCAGACTAGGTAGTGGAACACAAGAAACACTAGGCTCAACAGATTCTCCAGAATCTGAAATATTGACTTTTGATTGTTCAATCGCAACTACTAGTTCATCTGAAACGTCAAAAGGTCTAGGAATTCGAGAATCCGTCACACCAGGAGGTGGATCCCAAGTAGAAACTAGTGTGGAAACATTGAAGTAGTAGGTTTGCATGTAATGTTCATCCCAACAAGATCTCCAGTCCCCAAAAACGTCTTCACACGTACAGCCAGCTGTGTTACAGTCAACCATCTCGGTGGACTGACAACAAGCAGCAGTTTCATACTCACACACAATATCGGTATTAACGTCTTTATGTAATTTTTCACATTGTGCATCGTCAATGGCCACTTTATAATCCTTTGGGTCTTGATATAATTCAGTCATACCACCATGAACATTACCATCCTCCGCCATGGAACTTCCTGTTGAACATTCATTATCTAACTTTCGACTTAGATTTAGTTCAGTGTCTCTTTCTAGTAGACATCTGCAGTCAGAAATGAGATCAAAATCCGATCCCGGATTAGAGACTACAGCATTACAGGGAGTAGATGCATCCCCACCATTCAAAGTGATATCAGGACATGGTAGTCCACCTTCACCTAATGAGGATACAGATTTCACTTCAACGTTATTAATACAAGCAGAAGCTGTAATCTTTTCATTAGGGAATCTAATAACATCCAGCATCTCATCATTGATATCATTCTGGAGGTCAATAGTCTTCCTTTTTGGATAAATTTTTTTCACTCTAGAAGTTTTATGCTTAGCCCTCTTCTGCAAATTGCAAAAAAAGCAAATTACAATCCAATCTATCTAATATGAAACGAATAGCAACTAATATCGCGATTTCAGAGGGCTAGGAAACATGTTTATATAAATAAGATGATTCTCGTACCCAGACATTCAAGTAAACAAATAGAAGAGCAGTAAACATGTTTATCCTACTACTGACTTTCATTTCATAATATTCATAGTGAAAGTATAATGCAATACCCAAACACCGGTTTGAGCCTATCACTCAATGTTCTAATACCCAATTAAATTGCCATCAAACGGTTAGGAATGAGATTAATTCATATATATCTAAATACAACACACTTCAACAAAGATTAAATGGTGGACAAACCTCCTTGCTAGTTTGAAAAGAAAGTGGCAGCCCCAAAACATTCATTTGCCTACTGGTTTTCAAATCTTCGGCAGAAAGACTAAAATCTGGAAAAAGAATAACCATAAACAAAAATGGACAAGAAAATAATCAAATTTTCCTACTATACCATAGACACAAGACAACCAAATTCCCGCAAAATGTTTTTTTTTTTAAAGAAAAGAAAAAATTAAGCACTAGTCATCATAATGGAGTAAACAACGCTTACCGTCAATTGAACATTCCTCATTGGAACCCACTTTTTCTCTGCTGAGTGACTTCTGCATAACAACAATAAAAACAATGGCACGTAACACAAACCTGCTACAATTCAAAAAAAAAAAAAATCTGAACAAATTGAAGGAAACTGAATTCGAATTTGCTCACATAGAGCTGGGTGGAAAACCCTCCTCCAACATCCAAAGCCTCATCATCCCTGATCAACAAACAAGCCAATTACTACCCAAAAAAAGAAAAAAAATTAACAAACTTAACGAAAAAATTCAGTAAAAGCTTGGCCCTGTATAGTCAAATTGTCTGGAAATAAAAAGGTCCAGGAAGAGGAAAGAGTTTTTACCATAGGTTGACTTGCGTAAGTTTAAAAAGATGGCCAAGAGCTCTGATAGCTGGTCCGCTTTCCTCCATTACTGGAAGCTTGGGGGTGTGCTAGTGTCAGTGACTCGGTGAAGTGAGGATTCACTTAATAGAACCGTAACGTAAGACACGAGCATATAATATATATATACACACATATATATGTATATACACACATATATACATCTATATATACATATATATAAGATACGTAATACTTAAACTCTATCAATATCTAAAATAGATATTTGTTATCTATACGGTGTCGAAAGTCAAAAAAGAAAATTATGATTTGACTTTCAAAATATTACAAATTAAGTGTAAAAACGATCGTCTATAACAAAAAAACATATAAACATAATACTGAGTAATCAAAATAGAAATTGTATATTTTCAGGTTTCATCAAAAAAAAATTGAAAAAATTGTGTTCAGAGGTGTCGGGAGGTGTCGGGAGGTGTCGGCGCCGTGTCGGAGGTGTGTCGACAACGTGTCGGAGGTGTGTCGGATATTAAAATTTTAAATAATATTAATTTAATCAGCCGACACGTGTCGGACACGGTGTCGGAGCGTGTCGGAGTGTGTCGTGTCGTGTCTTGTGTCGGACACGGCGCACGGCGCCCATATTGAAGTGTCGGTGCATCATAGGACACGAGGGGCTGAATTCGAGAAAATATAATTTCAGGTCAATGTAATACATCTTATTTCATTTTAGGTTGTCAGAGCTGACATTTTTTTTAGACCCCTATACAATTGTGTAAAAAGAGCCCGTGCAAATTTGCACGGGCACGGCAAAAAATTCCCCGGTACGTGTGATGTTGTTGAAGCAAAGTAAAAATATATATATTATACCATCTCCGATGGGAGATAGTGAAAAAGGTTTTTTTTTGTTTGTTTTTGCTTGTTGGGGAGGTTTTTGGGGTGAAAAGATTTTTGCAAAAGGTTTGTAGATACATACCGGTTCATGTTTCATGCTTCTTTTTTTTTTTGTAGAAAAAAAGGTTTATGTAGTGGGTCCATGCTATAAGGTTTTTTAAAATGTTTATGATTGTAAAAAAAGGTTTATAAAGAAAAGGTTTATAATGTGATGATGTGGAGGGATGATAAACCTTTTAAAAGGTTTATGACTGGAGATAGTCTAAGGGGAGAAAGATTCCACGGGCAGGTGAGATTTTTCACCGGGCCCGTGTAAATTTGCACGGCCTCTTTCTACACAATTGCACGGGGACTTAAAAAAAATTATCAGGTCTGACGCGACCTGAAATGAAATAAAAGGTGTTACAATGACTTGAAATTGTATTGTCTCGCTGAATTCTAGGTATTAATACTTATTTGCCTTGGGGTCTCTTTGAAAATTTTATTGTAGGATATTACTAACAAAGTTATATTTTGTCTCCGATGTAGGATAGGTTATATTTTGTCACCGGTGGGACTTGAAAACCTTCGAATTAATGAACACGGAATTTACCGTTGGATCGATATCATGTTACGTATTTTTTTCCCACAAATAAAAAATTCACACAGGCACTTTTTTTTCACCTCAAACAAGATTCGAAACTGATCTCTCTCAGGTTATGACCCTAGTGTAAATTATTAAGCCGATATTTTGTTGGTCATACGTATCATTTATGATGATCTCAAACTAAGTCCGTAATAAGAGATTATAATTGAATCATTATATGGTCATTTATGGATTTAATCTTAATCATGGTATAATTATATACTCATGTCGTTTTAGGAGTGGCGTTTGATTTGGCGGTATGGTTAGCTAAGTGACGCTTTCCAAATCCCGAACATTTCAGCATCACTTAGGGATTAGTAATCGGGAATGTAAGTCACAACGATGAAGTCCATATCATCATCGAAAAGGGAAATAGAAAGACGGTTCCCTCGATCGTTAATTCTAGAATTGATCGATCGTGCGAACCATTGATAAGATCAAGGATATTAATCACTAGTTAATTAATGGTAGTTCGAAGATAGGATGGTATTGAGAAGTTTTCGGCTCGGGTCGGGTCATTCGGATTCCAATATTTTCTTCATAATTTTCACATAATTAACATGGCCATAACCACGGTAAAGCATATATCTATAATATTATATTTTGTCACATCACTTTAGGAAACATTAATTGATGCATCTTAAATATTTATTTTGGTCGCTTTACTTATGATAATGAACTTGTATAATTTGATGCATATTGTATAATATGATACATGTATCATTCGACAACGGAGGCATATATTATTGGTCACATTCTCTTATTGGATTGAATTTGTCTCATCATTTTCTAGCATGTTGCATATACACGTTTCATTAAAAATATGGTATTTATGACAAATAAATGCTCTTTATTATTCGAGTCTCGATATGATACTCATTTTATGGGTATAAAACTTAATAATATTTCTTTAAAACTTAGGAAAGCATGGTGCTTTGTTTCTTCAAGAATGTTTACAATGGCTATTGTGAAGTGTTGTATTATTATTGTTGCATTAACATTTGTTTCTCCTGTATTTCTTTTGAAAACTCTTTTATTTCTTAGTATAATATGCGATGTCGCACTATTGATGATACAAATATTTTCACCAACATTAATCAATTTCAAGTTTCGGGCTTCATTTTTTTTATAAAGAAACAAAGAATTAGTAATTCAGAAAATAACAATGGGTACATATAAATAAATCACAATAATTAATTAATTCTAGTAGAATATTAGTTTTGTTGTAAATTAGTTTATGTATGGTTTTAATAAAACTTTCGTCATTTCGTGGATTTCAGAAGGTCAACATGCATGAATGAGTACTGTTCTGCATACGACAAAAACATTGTGGGCTACATTGACTAATCTTACAACAGATATGAATGAAATTTCTTATATGGGAAAATTTTGATGCAAAGAATCCCTATTAGAACGGATCGTCGGATGACAGCCAAATGTAGAAAAAGACAAACTGTTTTGTTTGTTTGTATACGTGAGCAGTCATCTAACGGTGCGTTCTAATAAGGAGTCCCTACAACAGTATCACCTTATCATATGGCCTGCTGAAAATTTCATGCTAGCAAAATCTAAAACAAATACAAATGCTAACAAAAATTGCAAATACTATGTTGTTAGAGTAAAAGATTTCATGGCATACTAGTCAAATTAAATGTGGCAGGTTTCCAGTAAACATTAATTCACAAGCGGCAGACGAAGCAATAAACACTATAAATGAAAACATTGACCTAACTCCGTTACTATGAAGAATTGGTTTTCATAACAATATGTAACCAAAATCAATGCCACAAGATCACTTACTTTACAAAACCATGTTGGTCATAAAATGAAAACAATATTCAATTTCATTTGTGAAGTTAATATTTCTAACGACATAAATCATCACAACTTCAAGAAATCCGGGAAAACTAACATGAGTATTATCTGGAAGTCAAAACGTGACACTTTTTGGACCTGAATCTGGTCAAATTGATAAATGGGCCGCTCCAAGCCTAGCTCGGTATCGGGCTTCACACTAGGATATTTTAAATTCTGCTGCGTAAACTAGTTGATTTCCTGACATGTACACCGTCAAGGAGTTGACTAATCAATCAACAAGAGTCGTATATGATACGATTGGTAAAGAGTTACATGTTCGTCAAGCTATTCTTGGTTCACCAGCCACAACATGGAATCATGATAGTTGGATGGGATTTTCTCCACCGAAGAATTAATTAAAATTCTTGAAAGTCAATTGACAGTAGTTGTTTAGTAGAGCAAAACCATAGACATATGAATAACATTACCAATACGGATAACATACAACAATAACATTACTAATAAGGATAATATTTTTTTTTTTGATATTCGGAAATATATATATTTTCGAATTTAGTTGATTTTTTAAGAAAAATAATAATATATGTGTAGAATGACCCATGATCTGAACCGTACAATGACTCGTTCCGACCGTATCTGAACCGTAACCCGTTTCAACCCAGACCGGCCCGTCAACCCTTCTAACCCGGCGGGTTAATCGAACTTTCCAGCCTGCTAGATTATTGAATCGGCCTGGCCCGGCCCGACTTTTTTTGAACCAGTTAGATGATTGGGCCGGTTACAGTCCCCCCACCCCCTCCCCCCAATATCTATGCACCGGTTCATGCTTTGAGAAAAAAGCTGCAATCTTTTTTATTGTTTTTTTTTTTTTTTTAAAGTTTTGTACGTAGTAGAAAATTATTTATTTGTATTGAAAAAAATGTTAATGTGTAGTTGGCTCTTGCTATAATTTTTTTAAAAGGCTTATGTATTGAGGAGAAAAGATTTATAGAGAATTTTTTTATAAAATGATGGCGTGACACATTAATGGACATTTTAATATGTCCACGACTGTGGAAGCGTTAAGTGTCTTAAAACAATATGAGTTCTTCTTGTTGTTGTTGTTTTATTTGAAGGGGATATAAGGGTTGGTTTTAGGGTCCATCATTTGCACAACATCCATTTTACTCGTGCACAACTCTATTTATGCACCATAGTAAAACCGATATTGTGAAAGTCATTTAGAGCCAAGAGCCAACTTCTCGTAGGTTCTAGAGCAAGACCGACTTTCCCAAAATTGATTTTCATAATGCATCTACGGAAAATCGGTTTGGCTCCATAAACGACTGTCACAAGGTCGGTTCTATTGTGGTGCATTAGTAGATTATGTGTGGTGCAAATAATAGCCTCTTAGTTTTATGACAAACCGGTAGGATATAAGACTAAAATGTCATTATCATCCTTTGTAAGTCGTATAAGATCATTAGGGTTGAGCTTGATCTAGTTTGGGGGAGTTTGAGTTAGTTAAAACATGTAATAACCGGTTTGGTTAGAGAATTTTGTACTCCTGACCCAAACTAAAATATATAGAAACCAATAGTTTGGTTTGAATTGATTTCGTTTTTAATCGGGATTGTTTGGTTTAATGAATTCCATATTTTTCTGCTATATAAATCATATGAAGCGTATATGTATAATTATTTTTACGCAAATCAATTAGTTTATAAATGATACATTCAACAAATCATGAAATACAATCATTTAATAAAATGAATTGAAACACTGAAATACTGTATGTAGAAATAAAGAGTCGTGAACTAATCATCTCTTAATTTAAGCTAAAGAGGAAATTAAAAAACAAATCGATGTTCGAGATGCATTTAAATTAACAATGTTTGGTTGACATATGCAATGGTGTATGTTTAGGGTTATAAAACTAATAATCAGGGTATAGATACATTTTACTACGAAATTTAAATCGTAAAAAAAAAAACTATATTGGGTTGAGTTTGTGTTGGTTTAGAAATTAATCAAACCCAACAAATTCGATTTGGGTTGGTTTCAAACCAAACTGAATAATTTAGTTTCAAGTGGTTTGATTTTTGGCTCAAAAAAAAAAGTGGTTTGATTTTTTTGGGTTTTATTTGAGTTATGATGTAGCATGTTGATGATCTATGGGCCCAGTGGGTCGGATTATTTGCGATTGGGCTAGGCCCAAAGTTAGATAATAAGGGTAAACGAGCCAGTCAAGCCAGACCACCAAGTGCTGACCAGATCAAGACGCTGGACAGAATAGTCGGAGGAGCAGGACTCCACCGTGTCCTGACCAGAATGGTTTCTGGACAGAATAACAGGCTGAACGTGGTGAAGACCGGGTCAACAACGTCTCAACTGTTTACGGACGTGGGTAGACCCCACGTCCAGAAGATAATCGATAATAACTTCCCAGCACGTCCAGGAAGAGACACACGATCTACTCCTATATAAAGAACATCATGAACTACGAGGGGGACTTGATTCCAGTTTTATTACTTAACTGGATACGTAGGCAGCTCTCTCGAGAGTTCAGTCCAAAATTACACCCAAGTATTCTTGTTTTTGTATTATTTTCCTAATTAGAATTACCCGATTACCCGTTTGTAATATTCATACAACATAAGGAGGGTTGGTTCTAGTTAGTGAGTGATTAATACAGAAAAAATGGCACGAAATCAAGGAAATTCGAAGAAGCAGCAAAATCCACCTGAAACATAAAAAGTTGGAGAAAAAAGCCCAGGTCGAAATGACCAAGAAGCCGGGAAAAGAGTTATGGAAGAAGGACAAACAAGCAATCCAGATGCAATTAAACAAATGCTGGTCGAAAACCTGGCAAATCTCAGGGGTGAGGAAATAAAAGCTATATTCGAGGCGGTTTTGAAAGCAAGAAATCAAGATAATGACAATTCTGAAGCACATACTCCGATTCAAGCTGCTAAAAAAGAAAGGCAGGAAGCAGAATCTAGCATGCAAGTGGTAGTTACTCATCCAGGTGGTGATAACGCCAGGGCAGAGTTAGATGCCATGCTTAAACCCAAGCAAGATGAATTCAGGCTGGTGTCTCCTTTCACTGAAGACATCGATGCGTTTCCATGTCCTTCAGGGTTTAAAATTCCAAAGATTCAAGCATATGATGGAACTAAGGATCCGTACGATCATATGCATCAGTACATTCAGCATATGAATCTGTATAACGCTCCAGAAGAGATGAAATGCAGGGCATTTGCAACTCTTCTAACAGGAAAAGCAAGAGACTGGTTCAACAAGTTGAACCCCAGATCTATACCGGATTTTCCCACTCTGACCATAAAGTTCATGCATGCATTCATCGCAGCAAGACCTTTCCAGAGAAACCGGACTTATTTACTGACAGTTAGGCAAAAAAGTGATGAAACAGTGTTACAGTTTATCAAGAGATTCAATGGAGAATCATCCCAGATAGCAGATCTGGATGATAAGTTCTTGGTAGCATCCTTCATAGCAGGACTTAGAGAAGGGCGGTTGCATGCGAAGATGAGCAGCAAGGATCCAAACACAATGGAAGAATGTCTGGAAATAGCATACAGACATTGTCAATGAGAAGAGGCTAATAGAGCCAAGAGAGAGAAATCCCATAGGGATGCTAAAAAAGGAAAGACTGAGGATAGGAATGACAAAAAAGGAAGTCTGTTTGGGATAGGGTAACTGCTCCTATCTCTGAAAGGTTAGGGAAGAAAGGTGCTTTGCAGGACAGAGACCTTATTCCTTTGAACAGACCTCGTGACCAAGTATTGGTGATTATGGAGAAAAAAGGAATCGCCAAGACTCCTCCTCCATTGAGGGGTCCAAGGGAAAAGAGAGATCACACCAGGTGGTGTAAGTACCATAAAGACATTGGACATGATTCTGAACAGTGTAGGGATCTGATCAGAGACATCGATGCGGCAGCAATGGAAGGAAAAATCGATGAGTGCATCGATCGAGCGTAGGGAGATAATCCCAGAGGAAGGAGAGAATTTAAAAATAGAATAACAGCCATGACAGGTACAACCAGAGAAGAAACAGGGATCCATCTCCAGACGCAGATGGGCACAGAGAAAACGCCCCAATTAACACTGTGAACACAATTGTGGGTGGACCAGGAGAAGGTAGCAAGGCTGCTCAGGAAGATAAGAGGGGCAGCGCAGGAAAGGACGGGGAAGTGAAAAAGTAGAAAGTTATGGGAACCGTTCAGTACGGTCTAGAGATGCCTTACCAGCCATCGTGAGCAACGAAGGACTGGTAATAGAAGCGGTTATTCAGAAAAATCTGGTCAGAAGGATCTGTGTAGACACCGGCAGCGCAGTAAACGTACTATATTATAGTGCGTTCCAAGCAATGAAGCTAGCAGATTCGGAGTTAACTCCTGTATCAACTCCTCTTTTCGGATTTACCGGGCCACCCATACATCTTGTGGGTATGTTAAAGTTACTGGCGACTTTTGGGAAAGGACAACAGAGCAGGACACTGATGGTAAATTATGTGGTGGTAAAAGCTCCCTCTGCATATAATGTGATTCTTGGAAGACCAGCACTAATTGATCTAAGGGCAGTGGTATCTCCAGCGCATAACAGTATGAAATTCCCAACTTTTGAAGGAGAAGCCACAGTTAAAGGGGATGTAGATGCTGCTAAAAACTGCTATACAGCCACAATCAGTGGAAAAATGAAGGTGCAACAGGTGACAATGGAAGATCTTGTTCCAGAGGAAGAAAAGAGCTGGCAATCCAACGATCTTGTGGAATCAACAATGCTAGATGAATCGGACCCTGAATCCACACTTAGCATAGGATCGTGGATACCTGCTGAACAGAAGCATATGCTGGTCAGCATCTTGAAAGATTACAAACATGTGTTTGCATGGAAAGAAAGTGACATGCCTGGACTGTCAACAGAGTTGGCCGTCCATAAACTCAACATTGATCCAACCAGAGAAACCAGTAAAACAAAAGAAGAGATCTTTTGCCCCAGAAAGGATACAGGCTGTCCAGCAGGAAGTGGAAAAATTGTTGCAGGCCAACATGATTAAGGAGGTTGTCTACCCAGAATGGCTAGCAAACCCAGTGTTAGTCAAAAAAAACCAGATGGGAGCTGGAGAATGTGTGTGGACTTCGCAGATTTAAACAAAGCTTGTCCTAAAGATAGCTATACTTCCCCTAGAATTGACAGGCTAGTAGATTCTACTGTTGGTTACGAGATTTTTGCTTTTTTAGATGCTTATAAGGGATATCATCAGATTATGATGGACCCTGTAGATGCTGTAAAAACCGCTTTTATTACTGAATTTGGTTCCTTCTACTATGTGTCTATGCCTTTCGGATTAAAAAATGCAGGGGATACCTACCAAAGGGCAGTCAACACCATTTTTAAAAAACAGATTGTCAAATCAATGGAAGTATATGTGGATGATTTATTGATCAAGAGCCGGACTCTTGACCAATATTTGAAAGATGTACCAGAGGTTTGTCAAGTGTTGAGACAAACAGGAATGAAGCTGAACCCAAAAAAGTGCACCTTTGGAGTAAGATCAAGCAAATTTCTGGGGTATATGATATCTAAAGAAGGTATCAGGGCCAACCCTGATAAATTAGAAACCTTAAGAAATATGCCTGAACCGAAGAATATCAAAGAAGTTCAACGATTGACAGGAAGATTAGCAGCGCTAAACCGATTCTTGTCAAAATCGGCACAGAAGTCATTGCCATTCTTCAAGATTCTCAGAAAGGCCAGTCCGTTCGAATGGAATGAAGAATATAAACAGGCTTTTCAGGAGTTGAAAGATCATATCAGTCACTTGCCGACTCTAACTCCTCCTCAGGAAGGTGAGACATTGTTTCTTTACTTATCCTTTTGCAATGAAGCAGTAAGTGCTGTGTTAGTAAAACAACATGGCATGATACAAAGGCCAGTATATTTTGTAAGCAAAGCCCTACAAGGACATGAGATTAGATATTCTGAAGTAGAAAAATTGGTTTTTGCCCTAGTACATGCCACAAGGAAACTGAGACCATACTTCCAAAGTCATCCAGTGATTGTGTTGACAAATCTGCCTTTGAAACAAATTTTGGAAAAACCAGACAAGTCTGGAAGATTGGCAAAATGGGTAGTTGAATTGGTAGGGTTTGATATCGAATACAAACCAAGAACAGCAATTAAAGCTCAAACACTAGCTGATTTCTTGGCAGAAGAAAAAGCTTTGGCTATAGAGCAAAAGGCTGAACATAACAAGGCTGAGAAGAACAACTCTGAACAGTGGCGGCTTTATGTAAACGGAGCCTCCAACAAAGAAGGAGCAGGAGCATGACTCCTACTCATTAGCCCAAAAGGTGAAGAATTCCCGTACGCTCTCCATTTTGACTTTCAGGCTACTAATAATGAGGCAGAATATGAAGCTTTGATAACCGGATTAAACTTAGCACAAAAGTTAGGCGTGCAAAATTTGAAGGTCTACACAGACTCACAGCTGGTAACAAATCATATCAAGGGAGAATATGAGGCAAAATAAGGCCCCATGAAAAAGTACCTTGCAGTGGCACAGAAGAAATTGCAGAATTTCTTAACGATAGAAGTGGAGCAGATAACTCGGGCCCAAAATACCAGAGCAGATGCCTTATCAAAGCTAGGATCGAATTTCTTGTCCCACAAAAAGGTGTTGGTTGAGCAGTTGAAGCACAAGAGTTGTGATGAGATTGAAGTACAACCAATCACATAGGCAGAAACTTGGATGGATCCAATTGTGGTATATCTAAGAGATGGGAGGCTTCC
Organism: Gentiana straminea; assembly: GCA_036785695.1. NCBI lineage: Eukaryota > Viridiplantae > Streptophyta > Magnoliopsida > Gentianales > Gentianaceae > Gentiana > Gentiana straminea. Next base: position 7,583,604 of record JAVUPR010000516.1, read on the forward strand.
TGAAGACAAGGTACGTGCCAGAAAATTGATAAGACTCTCGGCCAGGTATGTTCTGTTCAACGATGTTCTGTACAGAAAGTCCTACGCAGCACCGTGGTTGAGATGTGTCACTCCAGAGGAGGGAGACTATGTATTGAGAGAAATCCACCTCGGAATTTGTGGAAATCATTTGGGAGCAAGAGCTCTAGCCAGAAAATGCAGGATTTACGGGTATTATTGGCCAGAAATGCAAGGCGATGCAGAGAATCTGGTCAGAACTTGCCGGACATGCCAGGTGCATAGCAACTTATCACATAATCATGTACAGGAAATGATACCAATTGTGTCTCCATGGCCGTTTGATCAATGGGGAGTGGACTTAGTGGGCCCGATACCCCGAGCACCGGGAAATTTCAAGTTTCTGGTGGTAGCAGTAGATTATTTCACTAAGTGGGTGGAGGCTGAACCTTTAACTACCATCACAGCCAACCAAATACAAAAATTCCTGTGGAAAAATATTCTATGCAGATATGGAATTCCTAAAGCCCTCATCTCTGATAATGGAACACAATTTGAAGATCAATGAGTACAGACTTGGTGCACCAACCTAGGAATCTCCCAACACTTTACATCAGTGGCCTATCCTCAAGCCAATGGGCAGGTAGAGCAGACCAATAGGCAGATAAAATAGGGACTGAAGAAAAGGTTGGAACAAGATGGGTCTCATTGGGTAGACCATCTTCCAAATATCTTGTGGGCATATCGAACCACCCCAAACGCTGCTACACAGGAAACTCCATACTCCTTAGCATATGGATGTGAGGCAGTAATACAAGTCTCCCAGAACCGAGTTGTACTGTCCAGAAACTCAGGAAGTAGACATGCTGCATCTCAAAGACGAATTGGAGCACAAAAGGGACGTAGCCTTGATACAGATGGCCAAATACAAGCAGAGGATTGCTTAGTACTACAACTCCAAAGTCAAAGGTATGTATTTTAAAGAAGGTGATTTAGTTCTGAGACGAAATGAGGCCAGCAAGCAAGGTCCCACTGGAAAGCTAGATCCAAATTGGGAAGGTCCTTATAAAGTTATCAAAGTGCATGGAAAATGATCTTATCAACTAGCTAATGCCTCTGGCAAAACTGTTCCTAGAAGTTCATTTAAGGAAATTTTTTCCTTAAAGTAATTTCCTTTTTTCTGAGTAATGCTACCTTGAATATAAATCTCTGTTAATTCTGTGATTATTATATGATATTTTAACTTGTGTTGAAACACGAAACTAAAAACAGAACGTGGCAGCGCAAGGATTCTGGGCAGAAGTCCCACTTAAAAAATTATAAATGCCAAACTCGCAGTGCGAGGGCATCCTCGGCAGAGGACCCACATTAAAAACACACAAGTGTTAAACTTGCAGCGCAAGAAAATTTAGTGCAGAGCACATAGCAAAGATATAAAGATACCAAACTCGCAGCGCGAGGACATCCTGGGCAGAGGACCCACATTAAAAACACACAAGTGCAGAGCACATAGCAAAGATATAAAGATACCAAACTCGCAGTGCGAGGACATCCTGGGCAGAGGACCCACATTAATGACGCAAGTATCAAACTTCCTGCACAGAAAAACTTGCAGTGCAGGATCATTCTGGGAAGAAGGCCCAAATGAACAACTCCCAACTAGACAACACACAGGTATTAAATTCTGGGGAGAAAACAATAATGATATATGCATTAAGGGTATTCTGGGCAGAAGCAAAAAGTTAAGAAGCTAAGGATAAAAAATCCTAACTTCTTTGCAGCACAACATGAAGGTAAAGATGAACGAATATCAAAGCAAATATCAAATTCAAGGGCATATATTCAGAAGTACAAATCCCAAAAATTTCAAAGATCAAATTACATCGAAAGCTGTACAGAACAACGAAAATTCAAAGTTCAAGAAAACATATAAATCAAGAGGTAGGAGGAGCAGAAGGCTGAGCAGACTTCTCTGAAGGCTGAGCAGATCTCTCTGAAGGTTGAGCAGATTTTTCAGAAGGTTGAGCGGACTTCTTTTTGGCATACTTGCTAATTATGTCTTCTCCATTCTTGTACTCATCATATCGCTTTGTGAAGATTTCACCCGCTTTCTTATCATACAACCTGTGATTAGGCAAAGTGTTAATCACCAGGTCAGCAGGTTTGGCCTCATCGACACCGAGTGTATATCCTCTATTCAGCGCCGGAGCTAGGATGATTTGGATTTCCTCATAAGTCTGAGGAGAAGACTTATACCCAGCAACAACCTTCTGGACAATATTCTGGGTAGGAATTTCCTCCATCTGCCGCAAGGTTTCGTCAAAGTCGGCCTTCATCTTCTTTACAGTGGCAAGATGTTGCAGGTGCTCCTCATTCAGTTTCACCAACCGCTGATCTCTTAAGTTCAACTGTTCCTCTTGAGTGAATATCACACCCTCAGCTTTGGCAAGATCAGATTTCAACTTCTCAATCTCCCGCTGAGCAGCAAGGTGGGCCTCTTCCAAGCTGGCCACCTTAGCATTGGCCTCATGAGTAGATTCTTCCAAGCTGGCTACTTTGGCATTGGCCTCATCCAGCTGAATCACTTTGTGTTGCAGGGCAGAGACATCTTTAGCCATGCTAGCAGTTTTCTTATGCAAAGCTTTACCCAGGCGGTAACACTATAAAAGGAAACGTCTTAGAAGACAGAACTTAAAGGAAAAACAAAAGCTTTACGAAAAACTACTCACAGAATCTGTGAAATTATCAGCAGACATGTCCTCAAAGTTGAAAGAGGAGCCACTCGTAGAACTGCCAGAGGGGGTGGACCTATGCCTCTTCTTCTGCCTTTGGGAAACGGTCCTGAGGGGGACTGCATCCAGCCCAGTAGTTTGACCTCTGGGAAGATCTTCTTCAACAGTCAAGTCCACAGGATTAACGGTGCTCAGAGTATTCTGCTCAGAAGGATCAGCAGTAGGAACTTCTTCCTGCACAGCAGTACCAGAGCCAGTGCCTATCTCTGCATCCTCTTGCTGACCAGAAACGTCACCACCTCCTGGAATAACGGACAAAGTCCGCTCAGAATCTTCTACCACCTGTTCCGGTTCCTCCTCCTCGTCAACATCGATATTGATCAAGTCATCTACATTGGCCACTACAAGAGGAAAAAGATAATTAGGTTATAATCAAAAATCAAAACAAAATGCAAGTACAAACATACATTTTCTGTACTGCTTCTTGGAGAACTCCACGTAGCCAACAGGCCCTGCAGTATGAAGCGTCGAGCAAAGATCTATCGTGCGTAACTTATAAAGTCTAAGCTCAGGGAAATCTTGTTACTAACAAGGTATTGGGACAGTGTCTCATCAATGAAGTCTTCCAATTTGTCCTTCATGGAAGCGGTATTCCACCGCCCTAAAGTGGCATCCGAATTATGTTTCACAAAGAAGAAGTGTTCTTGCCACTTCTTCTTGGTCTTATCTTTGCCAGTAATGGGGATAATCGGAGCACTGGCCCTACGACAAAAATGGTACCATCCTCCACTCCCCAGTGTCAACTTACACTGGTAGAAATTCCTGAACAGATTTACAGAAAAGGGCGTGGTGTTCAGACGACACCAAATCATGAAACCTATGAGGAATTTAACACTGTTTGGATGTATCTAACCAACTCCTAATTTGTAATACTTCATTACCTCAACATATCCTGGGGATAGAGGAAACCTTAACCCACTGTGGAGCTGATCAGCATATACTGTGCAGAAACCGGCCGGAGGGCTGTAAGCATACTCAGTCGGTTTAGGAAGAACAACTTCGAAAGGCTCAGTACGGATCTTATAGGTTTTTAACAAACCAGCCATCTCAGTCTTGTTCATTTTGCTGGCAACACCGTGGCAAGCCATTATTGCTTTGGTTTTGTCAAAACGATTGATTTCTCTCTTTAAGGTGTTTAAGAAGGCAGTGTGATCTTCTGGATACTGGTGTACGATTGAAGTGAGAGTGAATATCCCAAGAGGCAAAAGGTGAGGAGGAAAAAGACACAATGGGTTATCTCCAAAAGTGGAGGTGTTTCTTAAATCAATTGAGGATGATGGATGATCGGAATTTATCACAGGTTCAGGGCAAAACACAGGGTTAGACGAATTCACTTCCTCACTATCTATGGCTCTGGATATTTTCTCTGGGGATTCAAACAATTTCTCTACAGATTCACTAGAAGCAGTATTGGCTCTCAAACTCATGAAAGATCAACGATTTAAAAGAAATGCAGAATAAAATAGATAAAGACTTACTAGTTCATCGATTCCAAAATAGATAAATGCAGAATAAAATAGATCAACGACTTACGTGTGTAGTCAGTTACACTTTTCTAATATTCTAGAAAAACAACAAATCATAAAGCTCCCACTAGTTCATCGATTCCAAATATCGTCCAACTAGTAACACTTCATGATTTTCCGATTTTTCAATTAGAAAATTACTTGTGTAATTACTACACACTCAAAATTCGCTAGAAGAATTTCAAAGTCCGAAATCACCTTTGATCAAACTAAGTTTGTCTTCCGTTTGACACGAATGACACTCGTGACATACCTATATGTCACTCTGGTTTTTAAAAGGTTTAAGAGAAAAATATCTCTTCCGAAAATTAATTGTATTATCGATTAACTAGTTCAACGTCCTAGTTACTTTCCACTTTTTAACGAAGTCAATACTAGTCAATTAATTTTTAAGCAATTTAGTAAGGGATAATGCTGTAAATAAAATGACATATATTAATTCAAGTTTAACACTACTATATTATTTTATTTTAGGAATTGTAAAAAAATAAGTCTACTCTACCATTCCAAGGTTTTAACTCGCATCTCAGTGCCGCCGTAGGGTAGGTCAAAGAGATGACGGTTAAATCGAGACAATCTCATCAATAAATAACTTGTGAGAATCGAACATCCCACGAGAATCGAACATCCCTTTATTCATTGACTACCTTCCTTTTTTAGCCTAGATATTATCAAGAATACCCATGATGAGTGTGACCTACTATATCGGATCTCTTAGGTACGTCCCGAGTATGCCGTCGTAGATAGGTCGGTGACCCGACGAGTACCCGTAAATCCTATCCTTTCGGAGACCAAGCCATGAATGTTGATAGGGGTGAACACCATCCGTAGGGGGACGAAATCAAAGCGCCGCGAGGCGTCACCCTTCTCTCACTTACTTGTATCTATAAGAGAGGCCGTGGGGTTGGCTGTCGCCTCCCCCGCTCCCACTCAATAATTTGGAAGTGGTGGTGGGTTAACTAACCACGTCTTTTTGATGTTAACATAAAAGTACATCAAATCAAGAATTCCGAATAGTGTCGGTAACGTAGGCAAGCCTACCCGTCCTATTCGTTGGAACATATGTGACAGTCGGACGAAGTCGGGTCAAGAGAGCCCCATTGAGATAAGAAGGAATCACCCCTCCGCTCGCTGGTGTAGCTTAGTCTTGCCGGACCCCCGTGCATACATCACACTAGGAGGGTTAAGTCGGTCGAGCCTAGCTCGTTGACCACCCAACCCATATAGGCGAACCGTTTTTATCCAAGATTTATTGTTCTTTTACCATCATTCAATATTCAATCTCGTAGACACTACGAATCGAAAACGTGATCTCGTTTGGGCTTTAAGGCGGTTCACCGAGAACACACACCGAAAGGCTTAACGATTTCATAACCCGTCCTCGGATCTTTAATTAGTTACTAAATTAATTAATTACCATGTATTAATTAAATTTCAACTAATTACGCGAGTTTGTATACATGTCTATTTTAATTACCAAAATTAAAATTCTACATGTATGTATGGAGTGGATTTATGATATGATGCATGTTATGGCAATTCCGATTTTATCTATTTTATGATCAAACACATAAAAAATAAATTACGGAAAATTTAAACACCGAGATGGATTGTTGGTACCCCCGTATCTAATCTATCATAGGAAAAAAAAAACCAGTAAATTACATAATCTATGTCTTCGAATCTTGAACTCGAACCGCCGGATCACGAACCACGAACACCCGAGAGGAGAAAAGGGCTTTTTAATCAAATAAAACCAATTTATTATAATTATCAAAAACCTTTTTAATTTTTTTTTTTTAATGCGGCTGCTCCAAAAAAATCCCAGATTTTTTTTTTCGTTTATGTCGGCTGTAATTTAAATTATTTCCATAAATTTTTTTTTTTTTTGATGTTGATGATCTTCTGCCCTACGGCAGTGTGTCCAATAAAAAAATTAGGTCAAACCCAAAAAAAATTTATACAGCCGCAACAGAAAAACTCTAGCCGCATGCTAGTTATATTATACAGGACTTATAGCGACGCTTTTCGGCGTCGCAGAAAGTCCTGTAGCGCAGATTTTTAATTTAAAATCAGGTTTTTATCCGTTTCTCCTCGTTCATACCTTGGGTTTCGCCTTGATCTTCAATTTTCCAGCAAGATCTTCATCTTTTCCAGCCCGGATATTCAAAATTACAATAAAAGGTGCTACTTTTACATATAAATTTTGAAAATTGACATAAATAAAATACAATTCCTATGCTCAATTGTTACTAAACAAAGGAGCTACAATAGATCTAACGAGTAAACAGTACCAACCCCAATCCATCTCTTCAACCAAGACATTCATAACATAAAAAAAAATAAAACAAAATTTTCGGCCCCTTAAAAAATTTGGGACAAAAAATCTACATGTTTTACCACTCCTAGATCTAATATTTTATACGTATAAATATAGATCACCTTGTCTCTGATACCACTGTTAGTAATATCATCCGCAACGGAAGCGATTTAAGGATCTAGATCTATAAAATACACGTAATAAAATAACTAGATCTACATCTACAAGGGGGTTGTAGAACATACCTCTTGGATCTCAAAATCCAAGTTGAAGAACCGCAATATGAAGATTGCAAGTAGATGTGAAGAGCACCACGATCTTCCGTACGTGTGATCCAAGCAACTCCCGGTGGAAGGAAATTCTCGTCTCGAATCCTTCCGATATGCTACCCGGAAAAACCTCCAAGATTTTTCCCCAACCCTCTTGGCCGAAATTTCTTCCTCCTCTCTAAGAGGTGGAACTCGAAAATATTGTGTGTATTAAGGCTTGGAAGAACTCTCTTTATATAAGAGAGTAAAACTTAGCCTCCAAGGATTTAATAATTAATACAAAATCAATTATAATAATCCTATTAAATAAAAGATAATCCCATAATATTCTAGAACAAATCTAGAATAATATTTATCTTTATTTATTTCCATAAATATTTATCCAATAAATATTTTATGCACATGTCTTATTAATACACAAGAAAACAATTTCTTGTTCCATAAAATAGACAAGGGGCGAAATTCACACATATTGACCTAGTCAATATTAATTTTGTCATAACATAATAATTGGGCCAAGATTATGGAAAATGTCTTTTCCACATATTTAATTATTTAGCCCAACTAATTTAATAGTCCACTAAACAATTAATTCACATATCGTTTTAATAAAGTCCAAGAAGAACTAAATTAATATTATTAGGATTCGACGTCCGAGAATAGCTAAGCTATATTAGGAGGCACGTCGGGGACCATGGACTAATAATCGGCGGCTCCGATAAATCAAATAAATAATTATCTTACGAACGAATAATTATATTCGATAAATCAATCACGGGAATATGCCACCATAATCCCGTGATCGCACTCCTCCGATTATGAGATTATATTTATCTCCTCACGAGAATAATAATAAGCGTCCATTGATATAATCATTACATATGGATTAATCCTCCATAGATCGTTCATTCTAAATCGGGAAGTTACCGTTAACCCTTTTTAGAACCTCTTATCCTTATTTACCATTAAACCCCTAGTGATCAATTAATTCATACAACTCACTGGTAGCTAATCAGTGTAATATGAACTCCATGGATCGATCGGTTCTAGGATTAACAAATAAGGGAATCGTCTATCTACTTCCATAAATGGAAGGAATGGATTCCGTATCCGTGATAACACGTACTACTCACTCAATCCAAGTACAATGCCAAGATGGGGTAATTCGGACCACGGACTCGGTGTAATCCTTAACCGTCAAGTCAAACTTCATACCGATTCAAGCGGTTGATTTGTCGTGATCACCTCGGGATTAAGATATATCCATAAATATGATCATCTATTGATTCGATAAGACTTCTCGATTACGGAATTATATCGTGAACTCTAATCAAATCGGTCCGTACCCTATATGATATATCTATCATATATAAACGCCCCATTAGGTTCTCTTAACCGAAAGTCCGGATAAGACAATCACACCTATTGTGTTCTGGGCGCATTAATAGCACGTTAAAGGAGTGACCCGATACTCTCGATTAACTTCACTACGGGCTAATTGTATTTTAAGTACATCTTCACCAACTCAATCCTCCTGTGTATATCCCATACACTGAGTTAAGTGATTACATAAACGATATACTTTAGGGTTTTCTGTAGTGTAATTACTATTGTCACATCGGTGATTATGAGAATAATAAATATGAATAACAATATCATTTCATTTATTAAATAAAACAATTACAAAATTGTCTTTCGGGCATCACACCTAACAATATGGGCCCAGTGGGTCGGATTATTTGCGATTGGGCTAGGCCCAAAGTTAGATAATAAGGGTAAACGAGCCAGTCAAGCCAGACCACCAAGTGCTGACCAGATCAAGACGCTGGACAGAATAGTCGGAGGAGCAGGACTCCACCGTGTCCTGACCAGAATGGTTTCTGGACAGAATAACAGGCTGAACGTGGTGAAGACCGGGTCAACAACGTCTCAACTGTTTACGGACGTGGGTAGACCCCACGTCCAGAAGATAATCGATAATAACTTCCCAGCACGTCTAGGAAGAGACACACGATCTACTCCTATATAAAGAACATCCTGAACTACGAGGGGGACTTGATTCCAGTTTTATTACTTAACTGGATACGTAGGTGATGAAGCAGAAATCATCACGGTGGCGCAACGGTGGAGTGTTTGTGGATATCTGGCTTATTAGTTGGTAATTTCAGTGGGGGTCAGCCGAAGGTGGCACGAAGAGGGGGAGTATTTTCGCAGAGCTTTGGCTTGCTTTTCTATTAGAAGACGTCCTTTATTTTAGTTACACAAGACTTCCCTTTATAGGAGAATTAGCTTAGTGGCTAAGTTAATGAAAGGCGGTGCTAAGCTGCTTAGTCATTAACCTCCCCACTAAGTAAACATTAAAATATCTATGCTACAAGTGGATAAAATATCGTGGCGGCGTCCCCTTGTGGTCGCATAGGCGGCGGCCCCGTCTATCCTTCGTCAGCTCCTTGTTTCCTCTCCAGTCTTGTGCGGCCCTTTGAGGGCCATTATCCCAAGGTCGTGATGTCAGCGATCCTGACAGAGGGACTCTTGGTGCCGCCGTTGGTGTCGCCGCGGATCCCTACAACTGATGAGGCTATTTCCGGGACTATGTAGTGGCGATATTATTTGTACCATCAATGGCCCCCTACTCCATGTCTTGATCATTTTCCATGAAAATGTCGAGCATGGAGTAGTAAGTACAAGGATAATAGTTTGCGACCTTGCCGTCTGATGCGACTTGTTCACTAAGTACCGTGCTTTTAAAGCATGCGGCATTCGAAGCAACTCTAGGTCCGTTTTGCGACCTTGCCGTCTGATGCGACTTGTTCACTAAGGACCGTGCTTTTAGAGCATGCGGCCTTCGAAGCAACTCTAGGTCTGCTTTGCGACCTTGCCGTCTGATGCGACTTGTTCACTAAGGACCGTGCTTTTAAAGCATGCGGCCTTCGAAGCAACTCTAGGTCCGTTTTGCGACCTTGCCGTCTGATGCGACTTGTTCACTAAGGACCGTGCTTTTAAAGCATGCGGCCTTCGAAGCAACTTTAGGTCCGTTTTGCGAGGCTATTTACTCGCTTAGGGATCATAGGGGCAGTCCATTAGTCAGATCGTGGCTGACGTCGGCCCCCTTGGTAACTGCAACTTCATGGGTAGTGACGCCTTCGGTAACCGCCCAAGCTGACACGTGGACATCGGTTAGCTCCCATAATGATTGCGGTTTTCGAATTTTGGAATTCGAATCGACCGCGCAAACTTCAACCGTTGGATGGATTAACCTCCAGCCGCACGATCGGAACTCAGTTGCCTATATAAGGCTGGGCTTCCCCTCACCTCTTCACTTTTCCCTTTTCTATTCCTTCCACAATTTTCCTGATAAGCTCTCTCTCCTCTTTTTGGGTTTAGCAAAGGGTTTCCGGCGAAGGATAGTGGCGAGGATTTGGTAGTGTTTGAAGCGAGTTCGAGGTTTCCGGCCAAAGTTTGAAGATTCCGGTGTGCTCCCAAGATTGCTCTTTTTATCCTCTCCACATAAACAAGTAAATTCTTACCCTTTTACCCCTTTTTCTCCGTTTTCGTTTGTGTTTCGAACTTTTTCATGGCGTTTGATCCACTGTTTAGACAATGTGTGTAGAGGTAGAGATGTTTTCCGAGAAAAAGCTAAGGTTTTTGGGTTGGTGTTCTCATTGTGGTGTGGTTTTTTTCTGGGAAATGGGGTAGAGGGAAAAAGTTGGGTGCTTCGTTCCAGAAATCCCAATCCTCGCCATGTTTGCTTTTGAATTTGCGTTTCCCTTTCTGGCAATTTTGCTTTCCATTTCTCCTGTAAAAACGGAGGGGAGGGTGTCGAGATGGGTGCGATTACCTTCCTGGCTTAATTCTTATTATCCCAGGTCTGAAAGCTCCACCTTTTCCTCTTGTTTTTGCAGGATGTCCGACGGAGAGTATTCCTTGGGAGGCGATTCTGACGTAGAACAGGAGCCCTATGATTATGCTCATGAGGAAGAGAACGACTATCCCTCTAGTCCTGAGATGTCCGCGGGGGATAACCCGCTCGAGGAGATAACAGGTGGGGATGCCGCGGTTCGAATCGGCGACGATCCCTTTGACTTAGATTCTCTGTTCCCTGCCCCCGCCCCGCGGCGTAAGAAAAGTCGCAAGGAGATGGCGCGGGCCCAAGGGACAGGCACCGGCGAGGCAGACGATAGGGGGGTTTCCGTCGTGGAGGAGCAGGCTGCTGATCCAAGTACTAGTGGCGCCGCGGATCATGAAGCGGCTTATCTGGAGGACGCTGCACTTCACGAGTTGATGGGCTCGAGTGAGGATGAAAATGCCCCATTACCTCGCAAGATTGTTTGGGAGCTTCCCAAAAAACCAAAGAAGAAGAAGAAGGAGCCCAAGACAACGGTAGGAGAGGACGCTGCTAAGGCTAAGAAACCCGCGCCCAATAATCCCGAAGCGTTAAGGGAATTTGCGATCCAAGCGGAGTATCAGAAGGATCTGGAGAAGAAATGGGCCAAGCTTCGCAGTAGCGATGATCTCAACCGGTCTATTCGTCGTCGTTTTAAAGTTGACACAAGCATATATCGGTTCTCTCTCCCTGATTATGAGAAGGAGGACGACAAATTCAAACCTGGGGACCGCGAGGATTATGTCTGTGCTCGCCGGTCGGATGATACCTTAATCTTGCATTTTGACCATTTTTATGCGGGGCTTCGGCCTCCCTTCGACCCCTTCTTCACCAGGATTTGCGAGCTGATGGGGGCTCTGCCTTCTGATTTTACTATTGGATCCATTATTCAGATTATGTCGTTCATCGTGATGTGTCGGACAATGAAAATAGAACCCTCCCTGACTTTGCTAGGCCAATTCTATGGGTTCGTGGGACGGGCATCCCGGGACAAATATCTCTCGAGGACCAAGACGCCTCGCTTGTTATTCTTGCCGCCCAACAAAATTCATAGATGGCACCCGGCGGATCCTCAAGGTAGAATCCAAGGTTGGCCGGCCTTTTCCTGGGCCGCGAAGCGTATGGTTAAATCCACCCCGTCGATCGACGAGCCTCTAGTCACGGAGCGGCGTTTTGTTAAGTGGTCTCATGACACTTATTCAATCTGACGGAATCAAGGCTTCTCTGAGAAATATTGCTTGGGTTGATTTTCTAGACTTGGCCCTCCAATTGGGGCGCAGGGCCGGCGTCGTGGGCCCGGGTGACGTGGAGCCGTTTGTAGTTGTGGCCCCTGAGGAGAGCGATCTTGACTGGGTAGGGGATTGCCACATAGGCCAGTGTTTTCCGTCTGAGTGTCCCGTGTGTGGAGGCGACCCAGAAAGGAGACCGGACTGTAAATTTTCTCACACTTATCCGTTCCTTTCTAAAGTTGCTTTATTCTTTTATGCCTTGGCATATGCCTTGGCGACGACGATGCTCTGCTCGACTGAGGATAGCCGGGGAATGTCCGCAAATTTTTGACATACGTCGCATGCCTTGGCATATGCCTTGGCGTCCTCAGCGACTTTAGGCCAATAATATCCGGCCGCAGGATTTTTGCGCAAGGGTGCGGCTAGCCGGATGACCGCCACACGACCCCTCATGCAGCTCTGTAAGAATTCCCTTAACTTCCTCAGGTCGCACACATCTTAGTAAAGGCTTACAGAACGATCGCCGATATAAGACGTCGCCTAAGAGGGTGTATCTAGCGGCTCTCCTTACCAGGGCTTTTGCTCCATTCGGATCATCAGGGAGCTTTCCGGAATCGATATAGTCCCTCACTGTATCAATCCAACAGGGATTTGTGGATTGCAAGTCCATTACCTCGACCCTGCCGATGGCGGGTCCTGCCAGGTATTCTACCATGACCGATGGGTTGCTAATTTCTTCCTCGCTGGTTAGTTTAGATAAGTAATCAGCCCTATGATTGTCTTCTCGAGGGATGTTGGTGAATTTGCAGTATTTGAAGCCGCTTTCGAGTTTCTTGACGAGATTTATATACTTCTGTAGAATCTCGCAGTGGATGCCAAACGATCCCGTCACTTGATTAACCACTAACTGTGAGTCACAGAAAACTTGTACATTTTCGACTTTCATTGCTCGGGCGAGCTCAAGTCCTGCGATGACCGCCTCGTACTCCGCCTGGTTGTTTGATGCGGTGAAATTAAACCTCAAGGCCTTCTCAATTTCTTCTGAGGTTCCAGGCTCTAGTAAGATGATCCCCGCACCGCAACCTTTAAGATTGGCGGCGCCATCAACGTAAAGTTGCCAACAGTGACTTGGCCGTTCCGGCTCGTTCGTTGTGGTACTTTTATCAAGGCTATTATCCGCCTCGATGTGTTTTTGGATGTTTTCGTTGAAACTTGTTTCGACGATAAAATCGGGCAAAGCCTGCGCTTTAATAGCCTTTCGAGGTTCGTAGCGGATGTCGAATTCGGTGAGTTCGATGGCCCAACGTAACAATCGACCAGACAGGTCTGGCTTGTGGAGGACCTGCCGCAGCGGCGCGTCTGAAAATACTATAATTGAATGCGATGAAAAGTAGGCCCTTAATTTTCGGGCGCCTATGACAACGCAAAGAGGCTAACTTTTCGATATTAAAGTAACGACTTTCTACAGGGCTTAAAGCCTTAGAAACATAATAAACAGGCCTCTGCAAGGTGCCATCTTCCTTGATAAGTGCTGCGGCGACGGCCCTATCTGAGGCAGCTAGATATAGTAGTAGAAATCTCCTACCGCGGGGCTAGAGAGTAACGGCGGACTTGAGAGGTAGGCCTTGAGCTCGTTGAAAGCCTCGCGAACATTCCTCCGTCCATAAAAAGGTTTTATTTCCCTTAAGGATTTTGAAGAAAGGTAAGCTCTTCTCCGCGGATTTTGAAATGAACCTTCCTAGGGCTATTACTCTTCCATTCAGCCTCTGTACCTCCTTGACGCTAGTCGGTTCGCTCATATTTATCGGCGCCTCGATTTTCTCTCAGATTGGCCTCGATCCCCCTTGACTTACCATGAAGCCCAAAAATTTCCCGGCCTGGACCCCAAAGGTACATTTGGCGGGGTTTAGCTTCATCGAGTGATTTTTCACATTTGCAAAGGTTTCGCGAAGGTCCTCCAGGTGATCCTGGCGACTTGATTTCACGACCATGTCATCAATGTAAGCCTCCATGTTCTTGCCTATCTGTGTGCTAAAAACTCTGTTTACCATTCTCTGATAGGTTGAACCTGCGTTCTTTAGACCAAACGGCATCATCTCATAGTAATATAGCCCGCCGGCGGCCCTGAAGGCCGTCGGCCTTTATCTTCGTCGGCCATTTTGACTCGATGATAGCCGGAATAGGCGTCCAGAAAACTTAGGGTTTCAAAACCTGCGATCCCATCCACCATTTTATCGATTCGGGGCAGCGCATAAGGATCCTTAGGGCAAGCTTTGTTTAGATCGGTGAAGTCGACGCACATCCGCCACTTGCCGTTGTGTTTTTTCACCATTACCACGTTTGCCAGCCAAGTGGGATATTGAAGCTCTTTGATTATGCCTGCAGCTAAAAGTTTCTTGACCTCCGTTTTTATTGCGACCTCTTTTTCTGTAGAGAATTGACGCGCCCTTTGTTGTATTGGCCTGAAGTTGGGATCGACACTTAGATTATGTAAGGCGATCTCCGACTCCACTCCTCTCATATCGGTTACCTCCCAGGCGAATGCGTCCAAGTTTTCTTTCAGGAGCTCGATCAGCCTTTCCCTGTCCTCCTGGGTTGTTTGCGACCCAATCTTTATCATTTGCTTTGGGTGTTTTTCATTTATGATGACCTCAACCAACTCGTCCTCGGCCGTAAAATCGGGCTCGTCCCTAATTTGCAACGTTTCGACCTCAACCATTCCCTCCGGGACCTCTCTTATCGCAGCGATCTGATCTGTGGCCATATTGAATCCCTCCATTCGGGGTCGCTTTGAGTCGACCCTATTCTTGGTCATATATTCGAGGAAAAATCCGGGCCGACTTATGGCGACCCCGATTTCGTCCCCTATATGGAATTTGACCCTTTGGTGGGGAACCGATGCTACCATTTGAAACTTTTTCATAGCCGGGATTCCCAAAATCATGTTGTAGTAAGAGGGCAAGTCGATTACCAAGAAAGTTATTGCCTCCGTTCGGCAAGGCTCATAGTCACCCAAAGTGATATCGAGGTCGATCGTTCCTTTGACCCGCACCGTGTCGTTGGTAAAACCCTCGAGCATCCCTAGGTAGGGTTTTAACTTGGCCTCCCCGAATCCGATCCGTTTTAAACAAGTCGAAATAGATGATGTCGCGGCCGGCCCCCGTGTCAACCATTACTCGATTGACGCCATGCTTGTCGTTCACCCCTACCTTTAGAACGAGGGGTATCTCCATAGGCCACCGACCGTCGTCGCTCGCTTTTAGTAAATATGATTCCCTTCTCCTTCTCTCCCAGCACACTCTGTTTTTCGAAGCCGCGGGCGTTGATTTGATTTATCTGAGACTTCAGTTGATGGTTGCTGGGGATGTTCCCGTGGATGACCTGTACCTCTCTTTGGTAGACGCGGGGTTGGCGCCCCTGACTGGGGGCGTTGTTCCCCTCGCGTTTATATTTACTCGCTGGTCCCTCACGGATCAGCCTTTCTATCTCGCGCCTCAAGGTGAAGCATTCATCGGTGATGTGGCCATGGTCCTTGTGATAGTCGCAAGTATTTGGATTTATCGCGACTATCGGGATCGCCCCTCATAGGTTTGGGCTTGTCAAAATGTTCGCGGATTTCAAACAGTATTTGGGATGCTTTCTTGTTGAGCGGGGTAAAATTATCCTCGCTGAATTGGTACGGTTTCCTTACCTCACGATCGCGATTAGCATCTCATCCCTTTTCCCTTTTACGATTATCCGGGCGATCCTCCTTCGGCGAACGTGGCTCTGCCTTAGGTTTCGCCTTCCCCACGGATAGCGCCTCGCTGACACCCATCATTCTGGCTCTTTCTAACATTTCCCTGAGACCCGTTTTGGGGGGTCGCAGATTGAACTCAGTTTTCATAGGGCCCTTGGCGATTCCAGTGAGGAAGCATGTTATGACGGCATCGTCCGGAATGTTCCTTGTCTGATCATATATTCTAATGAACCGCTCGTAATACTCCTTTCCGGACTCATGCCCTCCCATACGAACCTCGTACAGGTCCTCAATGGTTTTCTTTGGTCTGCTTGCCGATTCAAACTCTCTGACAAACTTTTCCGATAAATCTTCCCAACTTCCAACTGAGCCGCGAGGAAGCCCACGAATCCAAGACGCCGCTCTATCCTGCATGCTACCGACCAGTGCGATGCACCATGCGGACTTATTTTGTGTGGCAAGGGTGATGCGACCCTGGAACGCGGTAAGCCAGTCGTTCGGGCATGAATTCCCGTTGTAATAGTTGTAACTGGGATAACTAACCTTTTCTCTGCTGGGAGGCAATGTTTCAGTAATTCCTTTAGCGAGCACGTCGATTCCCGAGATTGGGGCGACTTTCCCGACTGGTCTCGACTTTTTTAATTCCGCGAGCTCTTTCCTCATTACCTCCATTTGTTTAGCCAAGATAGGGTCGAACCTGGGTCGCGACTGTGCTTGCGTATCAGCTCGCTCCGCCCCGTGCTCTGATTCCCTATGATCTCGTGACCCCTCTTGGCGGGCCCTCTTTTCTCTGATAATCGCGCGTGCATCTTGCGCGTGTCTATCTTGCTGGATGGGCACTTCTTCCCTGGGAAGGCTGAGACGACTTGGGGCCGAGGCCTTGTCCTTCTCGCCTAATCTATTAAATGCGGATCTTTTGTCGATCCTCTTTCCTTTTTGATGATCGCGATCTTGGAGGGTCGAGGTTTGTGGAATTTCCCTCCTCGGTCCGTTGCGGCCTGAAGAGTGTACGCTCTCCTCCACATCGATCCGTTGAATTTGGCTCCCGCGACCCTTATCTACGACCGTAGGTGTGATTTCGTGTCCGGGAGGATTTTGGGGTCGAATCGACATAGGGGCTCGACCCTTAGCCACCGGCGGGAATTGGTGAGATACATAGTTTCGCCGTACCTCGCGTACTCCCTCATTTCTCGCTATCTCCGGATCCTCTCGAAAACCCGGCGCTTCTTCGGGGTCGGCCTTCGGCTCCTTGCGACCCTCCTTTTCTCTCGCGAGCCCCGTCAAGAGTAGCAACTGCCTCCTTGGACTTGGCCTTTTGATTGATGACATTTCGAGCGTCACTAGGTGCTAAGACCCCTCTTTGCGATCCTTCTCCTTCTGCAGGGAGATTGTCTAGCGTTTCTCCTGCGCCTTCCCCACGAGCTTGATGTAGCATAATACCTTTTGCAGGGGTTTGGGGTGTTAGGTGTCCTTTACTTCCGGCCATCTCTGTGGGGTGGCCTTTTAGGGGAAGTAGCGGTAAGAAAGGTTATTCGTGCGTGTTAACCCCAGAGGAATGATTTTGTTAAAAGGGGCTTTTCTGGGCGTGAGCTTTCGATGTAGAAAAGGTCACCTTTTTAGTGATTTCTTTGCTAAGGGGAAGAAATAAAGGCAGTTTGAGGACTTTCTTTGTAAGATTACCTCCTCATTGATATGAGTTCTAGGTGATTTTTTACACAATCGCTTTCCCGGTAACGGAGCCAACTGATGAAGCAGAAATCATCACGGTGGCGCAACGGTGGAGTGTTTGTGGATATCTGGCTTATTAGTTGGTAATTTCAGTGGGGGTCAGCCGAAGGTGGCACGAAGAGGGGGAGTATTTTCGCAGAGCTTTGGCTTGCTTTTCTATTAGAAGACGTCCTTTATTTTAGTTACACAAGACTTCCCTTTATAGGAGAATTAGCTTAGTGGCTAAGTTAATGACATGGCGGTGCTAAGTCGCTTAGTCATTAACCTCCCCACTAAGTAAACATTAAAATATCTATGCTACAAGTGGATAAAATATCGTGGCGGCGTCCCCTTGTGGTCGCAGGCGGCCGGCCCCCGTCTATCCTTCGTCGCCTCCTTGTTTCCTCTCCGGTCTTGTGCGGCCCTTCGAGGGCCATTATCCCAAGGTCGTGATGTCAGCGATCCTGACAGAGGGACTCTTGGTGCCGCCGTTGGTGTCGCCGCGGATCCCTACAACTGATGAGGCTATTTCCGGGACTATGTAGTGGCGATATTATTTGTACCATCAGTAGGCAGCTCTCTCCAGAGTTCAGTCCAAAATTACACCCAAGTATTCTTGTTTTTGTATTATTTTCCTAATTAGAATTACCCGATTACCCGTTTGTAATATTCATACAACATCACATGTCCTTCCGTTGTCGTTTTAATGAGAAAATTTATTATGCAACAGTGAGTAATGAGTGATACTAAGTAGATATAATAGATGTGTCCAATTCATCCATACACATTCCTATTATGTGAGAAAATGTTTTAAAAACATATATCACCCGTCCATTTATTATTACCTATAAAATCACTACTGTATGTATTAAATATTTTTTAGGGGTTTGTAGATTAACTTTTCTCGTTTTAATTTATAAAAAGGACATGATGATTCTCCTGAAGGGACTTCCTATTAGAACAGACCGTTAAATGACAGACACGTATATAAACAAACAAACAAAACAATTTCATTTTTTCTATACATGACAACCATCCGACGATTTGTTATTAATAAAGAATCACCGCATCCGAATTTTCTCAAAGGACATGCTCTAAATTTTTTTTTTTTTTTTTTCGAGAAACAATCTTTTTCAAAAATTATAAAAAATGGTCAACGTAGTCAAATGGGTAAAAGGCAAAAAAAAAAAAAAAAAAAAAAAACCAACCATATCAAGGGTTTCAAAAGCTAGTCTAGAGACGACAAACACCTAGTTGAGATTGCCGGCGACAAGTCAGGGCAGCTGAGATTGGAAGGCAAGCGAAGAAATGGAGGTAGTAATGGGACAAGGAGACGCAGAGGCAGGTGAAATACTCCCAGAAAGAGATATAGACATGTCTGCCGCCTACGATATGCTTACCAATAGCAAAGCTTCCGTTGAGGAAATCGTCTCCCATTTGCTTTCTTTCAAGAAAGATCCCGACTCCTCCTCCAAAATCAGCTCTCAATTCCGGGAACTCGTCACCCAGATTTTACTCAATTTCGTCACTCTCCGCCAGGTTTTTCAATCTCTCCCTCCAATTTCCTTAAAAAAAAAAATATCGCCTTTATGTCATCTGGATGATTTTTATTTTGTTTTATTTATTGGATGGATATGTGAAATGTGAAATTTGGTTTGGCTTTTTATAAGAAGCTTTCCTCTGTTGATGAAGTTTACGTAGGGCTAGAGTTGTTGGTTTTTCAGTTAACTAGGGGCATATCATCAGATGATGAATCTGGAGCCCTTGATAACGTTATGCCTCGCCTGGTCAATGTGGGGCTGTTGATTCATCACCGGCTCCATGCGTAACACATCTTTGATGTGGCTGAGAATGATGTGCCTATAGGATTACTGTTCGAGTGTAGGGCTGAATGTTGATTGTAGTGCTTTGTGCCTGAGAATATTGCATTGACAGGCCAATAGGTCCATCTTGCTGGAGGAGGATCGTGTAAAAGCAGAAACAGAACGAGCCAAAGCACCCGTGGACTTCACAACTCTGCAGCTGCATAACTTGATGTATGAGAAAAGTCACTATTTGAAAGCAATCAAGGCTTGCAGAGACTTCAAGTCTAAGTATCCAGATATTGAGCTGGTGCCTGAGGACGAGTTCTTCAGGGATGCACCTGAAGATATAAAAAATTCAGTCATATCAAATGATACTGCACACAATTTGATGCTCACAAGGCTTAACTTTGAGCTGTATCAGGTAATTTGGTCAAGCTGCTGCTAATAAACGTCTACTTATAATATCTATCTCACTGATTTTAGGTGTAATTTGTTACATTTCTTAGTAAAGTTATGTACATGTGTGTTTCCATCGATTTTTGCAATGTGGACAATGCACAAATGTTTTTCCCCTCCCTCTTGTAATGAAACTTGTATGTGTACTTGAAGTTTGCAGAAAACGGAGGCAGACAACCTAATGTGTTTTGGTCCAACACTCAAATAATCTGAAGGACATCTTTTAGTTGTTCTTTATTCATAGTTGTGTAAAAGATTCTTCTGACAGTCTATCTTATTGGTGGTTTCGTTGTGTGTGCCACAAAAACAATTTAGGGAAATTTATTCTGTTGCTGCTGTCTCCTACGAAGTGTTCATTTACAGTATATATGCTTTATGTTCACTAAATACTGAT
Organism: Gentiana straminea; assembly: GCA_036785695.1. Taxonomy (NCBI): domain Eukaryota; kingdom Viridiplantae; phylum Streptophyta; class Magnoliopsida; order Gentianales; family Gentianaceae; genus Gentiana; species Gentiana straminea. Next base: position 7,603,721 of record JAVUPR010000516.1, read on the forward strand.
GATTTTGGATTCTTATTTTTGACTTTTGCCTTTCGTAATGATTCCGTTATTGCAGTTGTTTTCTGAAAATGATTTGGTACACTGCTCTCTTTTCTTGAATTTCTTCAGTTGTCAAATATAGTTTGCAGAAAATGCTTATAAATTTCCTGTTAGCTTGAGTTCAGCAATATTTTCTCTAGCAAGTTATTACTAAAGTACTTGTAGGAGAATTGGCTGCTTGCTGCTTGGCTTATTTATGGTCCCGATCAGGTTTTAGATTAACTGGTGATAAATTTTGTTGCATCAGAGGAAACAATTATGTGAACTCCGAGAGAAGTTGGAACAGCAAAAGAAAGCCCTGCTGGAGACCATTTCGAACAGAAAGAAATTCTTATCAAGTCTTCCGTCTCATCTCAAATCCCTTAAGAAGGCATCATTACCTATCCAAAACCAGCTGGGGATTCTGCATACGAAGAAACTAAAGCAGCAACAGTCAGCAGAATTGCTGGCGCCTCCTTTATATGTGACTTATTCACAATTATTGGCTCAAAAGGAAGCTTTTGGAGAGAATATTGATGTGGAAGTCCTGGGAAGCTTGAAGGATGCACAGGCCTTTGTCCGTCAGCTAGCAGCTAAAGACACTGGTAATTGTTGTATTGGTCATGAATGTATTGTGCATTAGTTACTAGGTAGGACTCTTAGATTAATTAATATTGAAAAGATTCATATCACTTTGCCTATAATAGTTCATGCATCAGTTGGATTATTTGAAAGATGTTCTTAGTTTGTAATATTTAACTCTTCTAGACCTTGTTCGCTAAAGCGAACATTAAATGTTTCTGCAATGTGTCTGTGGTCAAAGATTAAGAAACAGCCTCTCATTGAGATGCGAGGTAAAGCTATGTAAATAAGGCCAACAATTCCCTGACCTTCCCTTTGGGCCCTGCACATGCAAGACTTTTTGTGCACCCGGCTGCCCATAATATTCTATTAAATGGTAGCCTATTTTCTGTTTGAATGGTAGGTGGCTGAAGTCCAATTGTAGGCTACTCTATCTTGCCATCTTATCTTGTACACATGATGTTGACTTGACAAAATTGTGGTTCCATTCTTATTTGAGAGTAATGCTGCTGAATATTAGTAGATAGACCAATATAGATGATTAATGTGCCTATAGTAGGAACACATAATTAGGAAATTATACTTCCTTGGTATTCTGTAGCATTGATGCTTTTGAATCTCTCATTATTTCATGTGATGTGATGGCACAGGTATCTCTACCAATTTAGAGAGCTCCAGGTTGGAAGATGACGTACCTGATGATGAAGATGATGGACAGAGGAGAAGGAAGCGGCCAAAGAAGGTTCCAACCAAGGACAATCTTGACCAAGGAGGAGTATATCAAACCCATCCTCTTAAAGTTGTCCTGCATATATATGATGACAAAGCTTTGGATACGAGTAATGCTAAACTTGCCTCTTTAAAGTTTGAATACTTGGTAAAGTTAAATGTCGTTTCTGTTGGGGTAGAAAGTTCTCAGGATGCTCCAGATAATAGCTTCTTGTGCAACTTATTTCCTGATGACACCGGTCTTGAGCTTCCTCAACAGGTAGTTTTCATTCATGCACAGTTCTTCATAGATTATATTGCTCGTCTTTTCCATGCTAATTTTTGTGACTCCATTGATTGCTTCAGTCAGCCAAGATTCTGTTGGGAAATGCTTTTAAGCTTGATGAAAGCAGAAGTTCACGGCCATACAAATGGGCCCAGCACTTGGCAGGGATTGATTTTTTGCCTGAGGTGTCACCAATGCTTGCAACTACTGAAATTTCAAGTGATGAAACAGCTAATCATGTTTCCATTCAGTCCGGTCTCTCGGTATATCGTCAGCAACATAGGGTAAAGACAGTAGTACAAAGAATACGTGCTCGGAAGAAGGCACAGCTGGCTCTTTCGTGAGTCACTGCACTGCACTGTATGTTTTAAGTGGTGAACCATTACGAACAAAAAGATCAGATGAGAAGGATAGCTGGTAGTATAATTAGAAATCTTGTGATCCTGATCCTGTTCTCTTTGGTCTAGTATGATCTTTGCACTCATAGAACTAAAGCACACGGTATAGTTTGTGTTTTCTTTGGAAAGTAGTATGGGATCTTGAGATCTTGTGTTTAACCTACTTGGACCTTTCATTAGAGCTGTTCCCTCTTTTTTTCTTTTACCCATGTATGCAATTTTTTTTATTTTTTATTTTTTATTTTGTTTTGTCTTTTCCCAAGCATAATTTTCTCGCATAAACATACATTTGTTTTTTTAGTCTTTAAGTTGATGGCAACTCCTTTTCAGTGATAGAAGTGACTGAATTTTAAAATTCGGGAAATGTTGGTTGATTTACAGGGAGCAAATTGATTCACTCGCAAATCTTAATTGGCCGGTGCTAACGTGGAGAGATGTTCCATGGGCATCACATTCCCCTATATGCAGTTTGCATGACTGGTCACTCCTTGGATCTGCACTTAATGATACACCATCATTGCCCTCCACTGGATTGGAAGATGTGCAGGGTCCCTTAGATGTTGAAACAGACGAGAAATCTGGTGCTTCAAAAGATGAGGTAGAAAACTCGAGAGAGGACGGGGAACTTCCCTCTTTAGTTTCTGCTGCTCCTTTTAGAAATGTACTTGATGTAGTAGCACCCTCTAAAGGATCTGATCTTGAACTTTTGAAGCTGCCATTGGTTTCAAAGACCATCTCAACTCCAGGTAGTAAGGCAAAATCAACACCTTCGAAGAAATTCGAGGAGGAAATGAACTTCCTTTTTGACTATGAAGACGAGCCAGATGAACCGGTGGTTGAGGAGCCAGAGATGGATGATGCTCTTGCTACCAAAGGACCTGATGTGGTTGACGACTCGTGGGCTGATTATGGGGTCAATGAATATTGTCTTTCTTTAACAAGAAAGTCAAACAATTCTGTGGAGTTTAACTTAGAATGCAAGGTAGAGCAACTCTTTGTAAGTTTTGAAATTTATTCCCATCCAGTGAATTGATTATGCTTTCAACAACATTTTTGGCAGATTAAAATCAGCAAGGAGTACCCCGTTCGGCCTCCACTTTTTGCATTGAAACTCAACTCCAGATTGCAGGGTAAGAACTATTCTGAACCTGATTGTTCAGAGTGGTACAATGAGCTTCGAGCTATGGAGGCCGAGGTATGCAATTCAACTTAGTTCCTTTGTAGATTAACAGATATTGTTTTCGGATTTGACCGACATTTCTTGATTAAAACACTTGGCATAAATTCATCCTGATGTGGCCAATGAAAATGCTGATCATGCCTATGGTGATCTATCCTATATCTATTATTAAAGACTAAGTTCACAAGAGGGTTGTTGCTTGTGTAGGGGGACTTTAAAAAATCTGGTCGACTTTTGTATTTCCGCTGAATTATTTATTTTTTAAGTTTCGTTCCGTCTTTGTAGGTTAATGTTCATTTGGTGAAGTCTATACCTTTTGAGCAAGAGAACTTAGTATTAGCACATCAAGTCCGTTGTGTGGCAATGTTGTTTGACTTCTATATGGAAGATGGAGGAGGGTCATCAGTTAACAAGGGAGGGAACACTTGTGTGATTGATGTTGGCTTATGCAAACCTGCAAGTGGTGGGCTCGTTGCTCGATCCTTTCGGGGAAGGGATAGAAGAAAAATGATCTCATGGAAGGACAATATTTGTACACCTGGATATCCATACTAGGTGGTTGCTGCTGTTGTTGTTCAGGGGGGAGATATATGCAATGCAAGCAAGACGTACAGGTGCGTTCAGCTTCCATAACCTTCGTTTGGGGAGATTAAGGTTGTATAGACAATCCTAGTTTCGCTAAATGACTGCTAAACCATGCTGATGATGATGATGTCATATGGTATTGGTATGTACTGTTGCTGTTTCACTAGAATTATGAGGACATGGTATAGAGATGCAAATGCTGCTTGCTTTGAGGTCCAAACAATGTTAGTTTCCTGCAAGAATTGTAGCCGTTTCTTATGTTGTATGAAATCCGTACTCATCATCTTGACGTTTCAGAACCGAATGCTGATGTTAATTAATTCCTCACAGATTTCAATTTCTCTATATTTACCTCTTCATCTTTTATTTAAACATCAAAATAGACCCGGAATGGTTTTAAATTTGGTTTTTTCTCGCTCATTCGCAATTTCAACAATGCATTAGGTTAATCTGTTGCATTAAGAAAAATTTGCCAGCTAGTTTTTTTTTATTGTCATCATGAATTGCACACAAGATTCTATACAGGAGATTAGCACAATCTATGGATTTTCATTCAACAATTACATCACTCAACGAATAGAACATATAACCATGAAATGAAATGCACACCAAATCATGTTGATAACAATTGGTGTCTGAAAACAAGTGTTGCCAGCATTTCCCAAACTCAGTAAGAAATACAACACACATTCTGCATTTTTTGTGGAACTTAGCATTACTCCAAGAGAACATATATATATATATATATATATATATATCGACGGTATGCCCACGTCGTTTTTATCCAATTTTATGGTACAATGACGGGTGTCATACAAGATTTCCCTACGCAGAGGACAATCTTTCACCAAATGCCTGTTTGTGTTCGTCTTATTATACCACGACGATTGACTCCTTGATTCTTCTTGTTCTTCATCTCCGATATCTGAACCAAGTAAAGTTCCATCTTTTAGAATATGGGGTCGGCATATATACCGGAAATTCAGAGGAAAAAAATAAAATAAAAGAAAAGCGTTTGAAGGACGTACCTGATCCTTCTGAATTAGCAATAATTCTGCCTGCAGTAATATCAATTCGGTAAATTAAGGATCATGAAGAAACAATATAGGACATTTTAAGGACAGCTGCTGATTGCCAAAGAAAAATAAAGGAAAAAAAACAAAAAGCAAAGGTTTTTTACCTGTTTTTTCCGCAATCGACTGTTTTCATCTTTCAGTTTTGCCACTTCAGCTTCCAATTCCATGGTGTATGCCTTAATAATAAGATCCAAAAAGCAACAACAGCAACATATTTTAAAGCTTATTATGCTACAAACTGAATGTCTACACAGAAGGTTTAAAAAGGTTATAAACACGTCTACTAATTACAAACTAAATACAGTGATACACCTCAAATATAATCGTTGAGCCTTAATATAATAGTCAATCCGGATCCTCTGCTTTCCGAAACCCGGCGACGTAGAGGCAGCTGAACCACACAAAAACTGTTTCTGTGGGGCGGACTCAGTTTTTGTTTGGTTCAACTGCCTCCACGTCGCCAAAAGCTAGGTTTCCAAAAGCAGAGGATCCGGATTGTATAATAGTACCTGTTTACGAGCACGAGATCTAGCTGCAGATTCCCTGTTCTTGATCATCCTCCTCTGTCTCCTCTCCACAACCTTCTCTACACCACCAGATCTCCTTCCCCTTATACATCCATTAAACACGTATGGAACCGGAGACACGTATGAATCATACCCACCAATCTCCTCCGGTGTAACAGCCACCGTAGACGGACTAGCAACACTCACTGCTTCACCGCCTCCAGCACCTAAGCCTGCCATCCCCATCCCCATCCCCATCCCCCCTCCAAGCTCAACTACATTACTCTGAATAAGATTCCCATTTCCTATCGGATCCGAAATCCCGAATTCCCCACCCAGTTGGAGATCTTGTGTCTGATTCTTCAAGTGGGTTTCTTGTGAAGAAGAAGATCTTATCCCGTTTACATTTATGGGCATATTATATGGTTCTAAAGTAACCTGTGTACTATTATTCTCCATCAAATTACCTCCCATCAGCCCATTATTACTGGCTGCTGGCTGCTGCTGGTGAAACTCGAATCCTAGAGTTCGATTACTCGGAGGAAACGACGATAAATTGACGATACTTGCAGGTAATTCAGCTTCCTCCCTCACAACTCCAGCTCGAAACAAGAAATCCTCGAGTGTTACTTCCCCTAAAGTCGGTTGTTTGAACACATTTGATGTACTAGTCCCATTATTTGTAAATTCTTTTGACATATTCCTCCAAACTTCATCAACTGTTCTGACACTTAATGTTCTGGGTAAAGTCAACGACCCCTGTTTTTGTAGAAACCCATTCGTAGATGCAGAAGCAGAACCCTCTTGTTGGGGATTGGACCCCATGGCTTGAAGCTCCTCTGCATTCCATATGTTCTTCATTAATTCGTCCATGTTCATTGACCCGAAATCTTTTCCAAAACCGATTTCGTCCATGGTTGATTGGAATTCATCGAATGTTAATGAGTAAACTGACGGCTGCCGGGTCAAGAGAAGGTTTCCCGGTGTCGGTGTCGGTGTCGGTGTCGGTGTGTTCCCTCCTCCTCCTGCACCGTCAACTGGTGCTGGGTCATTCCCGAAATTCTTGAAATCAAAATCACTGCCCATTAGTGAAATTCTTTGTTTTTTTAGTACTATTCCCTATTCCCAAACGATCTGGATTTCTCAATAAGAGTGGAAGAAAAATTATTTAAGAAAATAATCCGGGAAATGGGGGACAGTGGAAGAAGAAGATGAGAGGGAGAGAGTCACAGTGGAGTTGAACATACTAATTGAAGTAAGGAATGGTTGTATCATGTATGACTTGGCTTTGTTTGGATAAATTTGTTTAGGAATTTAGGTGCTTATAGCCGACATGTGTTTATTCAGGAAAGGCCCAAGGCGCATCCGCCTTTTCTTCTCGTTATTATAAACCTTTTTTTTATTGGCGCTAAGGTTTTGTTTTTAGCACCACATTCATTTTCGTCTCTTTTTAAGTTTAGTCTTGGTTCCACAAAACAATATTTTTATAGGATAAGGTCATAAAAGACAAGTTTACATCTTATTTATGTAAAAAGGACAAAAAAATAATGCGATATTGTGAACGACAAAAAATAATATATATCCAAAAATTATAATTATAACTAGCGCCTCATTTCTCCATTATCCCAAAACGTAGTAAAACCCTACCTCAATCCTCTTCTCTTCTCTCGCAAATTTCACATAACCTATCCCAGAAACCCAACTTTGAAAAAACCCCCAGCCGTTGCTTCTTCATTCACGCCTCATTCAATGAAGAATCCTTACGATTCTCCAAAATCATCCCCATATCTCCTTCATTCAATGCTCTGTATCATCCCAAAAATTTCCATCCTTTGCTGCCCGGATTCTCAGCAAAACCGTTCTTTCTTCTCCTTCGTAATCTGATTTCCACATGTGACGATCCCTTTTTGAATCAAAACAAATTTCACATCTGTGAAGGATTCTTCATTCATTTGAGCAACCACGTGCCGAATTGCGTTTATGGGGACTCGGTTTTGGAAAGTTACTTCTTTTGGACTCTCCTTGGCATTCCGGACTCGAAGAAACGTAGAAATTTTGCTATGAAGGATTTGAATCCTTGAAAAGATTGGAGCTTTCTGATGTCCATGATTTCTGTTTCGGTGGATCCATAATATCACCATGAAGTATTTCTAGAGATCTTGGAGTTATTGATCTGTTCCCAACCTTTTGATCCAAACTCAAAGGTAATTTCTTTTTCATTTGTATGATTTCAGATTTTAGCTTGTACAATTGAAGATTCGATTTTTGTTCATTTTGAAAGTTTGAGTTTTTGATTTTGGATGGTATTATGGTTGATTTTAGCTTATTAAGCTCGTTTTTTTCCGGATCCGAAGAGGAACGGGAGCCGTTAGATTAGATCCGATCCGGGTTTTTGCGATTTGAAGAAATTTCACCTTTTGGTTTAGCTTGATTGGAAGTATTAGTGAATATATTGTAGAAAAACTCGTGGCTTTTTTCTTTAATTGTGTTGAGAAATGTCGCCGGTAGCCTTCACTAACTTCAATTGAGGAGAATAACGTTGCCGATGAATGATCTTTTCCTTTTTGATAATTAATATTTATTTTTTCCTCATATAAATGATTCGTAGACATTTAAACAACAACGCAAGAACATTTGAACAAATAAGTAGTAACATTGCTACATAATGTAAGTAATAAGGCTAAACAATCGTAGTAACATTTCACGAAAAATATACTAACATCCGTAAAAATGAACCGGCCACTAAAAAAATTTGAACATTTCCAAGGAAAATGTAGTAACGTTTCGGCATTTTTTTCTATGAATGTGCACGATCTTAAGCGTACACAAATCCCCCGTTAGGTTCCCCTTCCCAAGTAGGGTATAGAAAGAGTAACGTTTCGGCATTTTTTCTATGAATGTGCACGATCTTAAGGTACACAAATCCCTATGGGGTTCCCCTTCTCAAGTAGGGTATAGAAAAGTCGTCGAAGCAATGGAAACACCCTCAAACATAGTAACACATAATGTAGTAACTCGTAGTAACACCAACACGTAGTAACACCAGCACGACTTTAATGTGAAAAGAAAAAAAAATGTTATCATTAAGGGTATTTTTGTACATCTCTTTTTTTTTTGTCCTTCTCAACCACTGTCTTTGTTTTTCGTCCTTTTTCATCATTTACCATCTTATATTGTCCTTTAGACCCACCACCCGATATTTTTATTACTACCTCCTTCTCAAAATATAAATCGTTTTGAGTGTTTTCACACAGATTAAGAAAAATGATTGAATAACATAAATATTAAGTTGAAATGACTAAAATATCTTTTGACTATCATTAATAAAAGTATTGAAAAGTGTTAGACAGAACAATACAGAAGAAGAAGTGCTGCTGCATTAGGATGATCATGTTTGGGGATAGTTTAGTAATTATTATTATTATTATTATTATTATTATTATTATTATTATTTACTCTTGATATAATTATCTGTTATTAGTTCCTTTCTTTTCCCTTAAGTTAGGGTTAGGTCGACCCTAGTAGTATTTAAAAGTACAGCCGTGTACGCTTTGCAGTATGAATGAAAATTGCCCATTGTTCTGAATCATAAACAACTATTCTTGTGTTTCTTCATGGTATCAAAGCCATAAACTCTCCAGCCATAAAATCACAAGACTCGTTTAATCCATCTTCGTTGCGCATCCGATGGAAAAAGAATCTGGATTGACGATTCAACAACTCCATCAATGCTCCAGTTTGATCTCGATTAAACTGAACCTTACGAATTTCCTCCTATGGAGATCGAGGTGACTCCATTGATCCGGAGCCTTGGTGTTTATCACCATGTCTCATCAGAAGAGCACCCCGCTAAGAAGACTAAAAATTCCGAAGGTGAGGAAATGGATTACCCGGATTTTCAGACGTGGTCGGTCAATGATGGTCTGCCGACGTCATGGCTGTTAGGAACCATGAAAGAAGAAGTGGTAAGCATGGTTCACGAAGAAGACTCCTCTCTGTTCCAGTTGTGGCAAAACCTTGCACAACAATTACTTCCCCAAACTGTGAAGAAGGAAGGAAATCTACAAAATATGTTGATGGGGATCAAGAAAGGCACAAAAACCATTGATGAGTATTTGCGTGAATTTAAATATATCTGCGACAATCTGGCCGCTATCAAGAAGCCAGTGGCCAACATAGACAAGGTGTTCCAGTTCGCACATGGTCTAGGCAGCGAGTATATGAATTTCAGGACCGCCTATGCTATCCAAACCACCGTATCCAACCTTTCTCCAGTTTGTTGTGGCTCTTCAAGGATATGAGCAGACGCTGCAAACTCAGAAAAAGGAAGAGAAGCCATCTATTGATCACTCTCAGGCTTACATGATGCAAAGAGGCCGCGGCAGAGGTAGAAGGGGTGGTGGTAGAGGCCAATACAATTCAAGGGATCGAGGCTTTGCCCCTGCTGGCATGTCCACAAACAATGGAGGAAGGCCGGATCAGGATGAACGCAATAAAGGGGCTACACCTGAAAATAAGAGTAATCAGACGCAAAGAGGTCAGGTGACGTGTCAAATCTGTGGAAGAGCTAATCATGTCGCACTTGACTGTTGGTATAGGTTTGATTACACTTATCAGTCCAAGCAAACTCAACGGCTATGAACATTGTAGATCAATCAGATTCAACAATTTACGCAGATACAAGAGCCACATCACACATGCTAAATAATGAAGGTAATTTAACACACTCACATGTATATACTGGGCCTAATAAGGTTTTTGTTGGAGATTGTAAAGGTCTAAGGATCTCACATACTGGTAATCTTGCTGTTGGTAACATGAATTAGAATGATGTTCTTGTTGTGCCTGATTTAACTAAGAATTTACTTTCAGTTGGAAAATATACTACAGATAATCAATGCTCTTTTGAATTTGACAAGTCTGGTTTTGTTGTTAAGGATCACAACAAGAAGGTCATAGCACATGGGCATAGGAAAGGAAATCTTTATACTTTGGATCAAGCAAGTCAGAAGGCTTTAGCAGCTGTTAGGACTAGGAAAGCTCCATCAACTGTGTGGCACCAAAGACTGGGGCACCCCAATCAGAACTTGCTAGTGAAGCTCAGACAATTAGGAAAAATAAATCTTAGTTCTTGGGAAAATGGAGATAAATTGTGTGTCAATTACGGGCATAAAAATAAAAAAAGAAAAAAATCCATTCAATTCAATGAACAAAAGGGAGAGAGAGGGAGTTCATTGTGTTCAACGGGATAAATGGAGATTCAACGCTTCTCTGTCGCGGATTCGTGTTCCTTTACTTTCAAGTGAGGCTAATCGGCTTCTCATGGTTGTAACACGTAAACCATGTAAAACCAAGACCAATCAATATCCGAACGGAACGGATTCGAACAACCTTTTAATAAAAGCACTTTTCTTTCAAAATTTCCTTTGGAAAAAGTACATTGTCATCTTTGGGGTCCTGCCCCTATGTTATCGAATCAGCTTTATAAATATTATGTGGTTTTTATTGATGACTTATCTAGATTTTCTTGGCTTTATCCCTTAAAGAAAAAATCAGAATTTTATAGTGTATTTATGAAGTTTCAAAAACTTGTTGAAAACCAACTGAATCATAAAATCAAGATTTTCTAGTGTGATGGTGGAGGAGAATTCAACTCTAATCCTTTTCTTGATCATCTGCAGCACTGTGGGATAGAATTAAATGTGTCTTGCCCTTACACACCAGAACATAATGGGGTAGCAAAAAGGAAACACAGACATATAGTGAAAACTGGTTTGACATTATTATTCCATGCAGAAGCACCTTTGAATTTGTGGGTTGAAGCGTTCAATACAGCCTTATACCTTATTAACAGGCTACCTTCTTCGGCTTTAAAATTTGACACACCATACTTTCGGCTATACAAAAGGCATCCCAATTATAATGGATTGAGGGTGTTTGGTTGCCAGTGCTTTTCTTCGTAAAGAAATCAGATGATGTGGTTGAAATCATCATCAGAGGTTCAGCAGTGTACGATTGATGGATATCTGGCTTTTATGTAGGTTGTTATATGGATGGTTGCTGGTGAGGTACGACGGCGATGGGAGGAATATGAGAGGGAGTTTTCGTAGAGCTTTGGCCTGCTTTTCTATTAGAATGTACATCTCTTTCAAGTTACACAAGCCTTCCTTTTATAGGAGGAGGAAGCTTAGGATCTATGTAAAGGACATGTGTTACATGACAGCTTAGTCACTAAGATTACTTAGTAGCTAAGCGAACTTAAATATCTGGACCGCAAGTGGGCAGAATATCTCGGGGGCGACCTCTTAGGATCGCATAGGTCGCCGGCGTTGTTGTCGTGCCTTGCTCTTTCTCCTTGCTGCTTCCTATCAAGTCTCGTGCGGCCTCTCAAGGACCTTTGTCCGAGGTCGCGGATCGGCCCCCGATCCAGTAGTATTCCTGGCGGGGTTTGACAATCAGTGACCTCGACATGGTCGGTAAAGATCGCCAACACCGGGTTCGCAGGCCTTAATCTGGTCCGGTGGGTCAGATAGGCTATTTCCGGGATCCACAGGTGGTGATATCATTTGTACGTATCAATGGCCCCCTACTCCGTGCCTTGAGCATTTTGCAGTGGAAATGTTTAAGCGTGGAGTAAAGTGAGCTTTAAGGTTTATTGGGTATATTTGCGACATCGTCGTCTGATGCGACTTGTTCACTTAGGACCGTGCTTTTGAAGCGAGCGGCCTCGAAGCAACTTTGGGTCTATTTACGACCTCGTCGTCTGATGCGACTTGTTCACTTAGGACCATGCTTTTGAAGCGAGCGGCCTCGAAGCAACTTTGGGTCTATTTGCGACCTCGTCGTCTGATGCGACTTGTTCATTTAGGACCGTGATTTTAAAGCGAGCGGCCTCGAAGCAACTTTGGGTCTCTTTGTGACATTGTCGTTGACGAAGCGATCTATCCGTCCATGGGCGAGTGGGGTAGTTCAATCGTCAGGTCGTGGCTGGTGTCAGCTTTCTTGGCAACCGTAAGAGCGTGGGTATTGAGGCTGTCTAGGTAACTGCCCAAATACATGGGTGAATAACGGATGAATAATTGATTACGTGGGCATTGATGATCGTGCTTTAATGATGATGGTTTTTGAATTTGGAAAACTGAAAAGGCCGCGCAAACCTGGACCGTTAGATGGCTGGCCCCCTGGCCATACGATCAAACTCCCTCTGCCTATATAAGGCTCTCATCATTCCAACCTTCACACTTTCCGCTCTGTATTTCCCCTCTCGCAACTTTGCTTGTTATTGAGTGTGCAAGGGTTTTCCGGTGAAGGTTTTGGGGAGGATTTAGTGGTGGTTGAAGCAAGTTTGCGGTTTCAGGCTAAGATTTGAAGATTCCGGTCACGAATTTGAGGATTCCGACGTGTTCTTCCGGTTGCCGCTTTTAGCTTCTTCTCAGAAACAGGTAAATCCTTCTTCCCTTAACTTCTTTCTCTATTTTTCTTTCATTATTTTGATCCTTTTTAGCAAGTTTGATCCGCTGTGAGGCAATACATTCAACTTTAAGACGTTTTTGAGGCAAAATTCTGGGTTTTTTGAGTTGGACGCTTTTGTTTTGGGTGAGGCATGCCTTAAGATTTTTCTGAAAAGAGGGTTGAGGCATGCCTTAAAACCTCTCTCTCTCGCTTCGCTCATTAGTATCTGTATTTTCCCTTTATTTTCCATTGCTTTCCATTTCTCCTGTAAAAACGGAGGGGAATGCGTCGAGATGGGTGCGATCACCTTCCTGGCTTAATTCCCATTATTCCAGGTCTGAATGCTTCACCTTTTTCTCTTGTTTTTGCAGGATGTCCGATAGTGCTGTAAACGAGCCGAGCCGAGCCGAGTACCTGATGTTCAAGCTCGAGCTCGTTTGTAATCGAGCATGCTCAGCTCGGCTCGTTAAGACAAACGAGCCTAAAAGCCTGTTCGAGCTCGGCTCGATAAGAAAGGAAAATGTTCGAGCTCGAGCTTGAGCTCGAGATCAAGCTCGCGAACAAAGCTCGAACTCGAGCTCGGCTCGTTCAATAGCAAATTTTTTTAAGGGCTCGTTCAATAGCTCGGCTCGTTCAATAGCTCGTTCAATAGATATTTGATATTTGATATTTGTTCGTGAACGCTCGTTAGTGTTCGTGAACATATATTATATATAATATAAATTATATTATATATAATATATGTTCACGAACACTAACGAGCGTTCACGAACAGGCTCGTGTTCGTTCGTTTACTAAACGAGCAGGAGAATCTGTTCGAGCTCGGCTCGATAACATAAATGAACGAGCTCGAACGAGCTTAAACGAGCCGAGTTCGAGCCTTGTTCGCGAACGTTCGGTTCGTTTAACACCTCTAATGTCCGACAGAGAGTATTCTTTAGGGGGCGACTCTGAAGGGGATCGGGAGGCCTATGACTATGCACTGGATGTAGGGGAGGATGACCCTTCTAGTCCCGATGTGTCTACCGGGGACGATCTGCTTGATGAGATAACCGGGGGAGAGGCCACTGTTCAAGTAGGCGGCGATCCTTTTTGTTTAGACGTTATGTTCCCCGATCCAGAGCCGCGACATAAAAAGAGTCGTAAAGAGACGGCCCGCACTCAAGGGACCAGGACTAGTGAGGCCGGAGGAAAAGACACGTCTGATGCAGGGGATCAGGCCGCCGGACCCAGCTCTAGTGGCGCCGCTGAGCATGACGAGGCATATATTGAGGACGCCACTCTTCACGAGCTCATGGGATCGAGCGAGGACGAGAACGCGCTCTTACCCCGTAAAGTTATCTAGGAGATCCCCAAGAAACCAAAAAAGAAAAGGGACCCCAAAGCAATGACTGTTGGAGAAGCGGTGGCGAAGGCAAAAAACCCGAAACCCAATAATCCTGAAGCGTTAAGGGAGTTTACCCTTCTGGCCGCGTATGAGAAGGCTCTGGAGGAGGAGTGGGTGATGCTCCGCGACAGTGATGACCTTAACCACCTTCTCTGGCATCGATACAAGATTGATACAAAAGTCTACAGGTTTTCTCTTTTTGATTATTCAAAGGAGGAGGATAAGTTTAAACCCGGAGACCGCGAGGATTATGTTTGCACCCGTCGTCCGGACGATACCTTGATCCTTCACTTCGATCATTTCTACGCGGGGATCAGACCCCCTTTCGATCCGTTTTTTGTCAAGATTTGCGAGCTGATGGGAGCTCTACCCACTGATTTTGCTATTGGAGCTGTTATTCAGATTATGGCCTTCATTGTTATGTGTCGGACGATGAAGATGGAGCCCACCCTCACTCTGTTGGGTCAATTCCACTTATTCTGCGCGACGGGCCTTCCGGGACAGATATCTTTGAGGACCAAGACGCCTCACCTGCTGTTCTTGCTACCAAATAAGATTCATAGATGGCAAGAGCGAGTGCATAAAGTGGAGTCCAAAGTTGGCTGGCCATTCCCCAAGGCAGCACAGCCCAGAGGAAAGTCCACCCTTTCCATTGGCGAGCCTGAGCATCGCCTTGTTAAAGGAAAGTCCACGACCCCCCTCCGAGAAATTGGTGAGTCCCCCGTTAGTTGCCACCGAAGCATCGCCGGATAGGAGTGCCACTTGGGGAAGTGTTTACCACGAGTGTCCCGTATGTGGAGGCGACCCAAAAAGAAGACCGTGGATGTTTTTATTTTCATCACTTTGTAAGGTTGTATGGTTTTGAGACCCGTAACGACCCCGGTATGAACGCTAACGAACACCGGCGACGCTCCCGATGAGCATGTGCGAGCTCTAAAACAGTCTGGGGAAGGTACCACGTCGTGGATGCTTATTATAGATGAGACGGACCAATCGGCCAAAAGATGGGGACCAAAAAAGATCACAGACTGATGTGCTTGTTAAAGAGCCTCAGGGCCAAAAGCGATCCAGATCTGAGAAGGCCAAGACTGTTGGTGGAGCTGATAAAGGTTCTGACCGTCTGGACAAACGACCTTCTGACAAAGGCTCTGCGGTCAGAAGTAATTGCTGAAGAGGTCATCGAGGAGATGGGGGCGTTGCCTGGAGGGACCCTTCCCCGAGGTTACAAAGGGAAAGAGGTTGTTTGGCTGGATGTTAATTTCATCCAAGGCCTTGATATGTCGAAGGCGAGCCAGATCAGGGAGGCAATTGCCGACGTCATCCCTCTGGTACGTCTTGCCTAGGATTCACCGCCTGGCGTTCAGATGGAGATTGGAAGGGGAATCACTGCACGCGTCGTGGTTCAAGACGATGCCCCCGCCAAAGACGAAGTCACTGAGCTTAAAGATCTTTCCGGCCAGTTTGGGATCGCAGCCTCTATGGTGAGCTTTTATTTGTCTTGTATTTTTGCTTGCTTTGTTTTTTTCTGGCGGACTTATACTCCTCTTCTTTTTCAGCTTGGAACTCGTATAAACAAGGCCATTGAGGCTGCTGAGAAGCGTAAGGCTGAACTTAAGAAAGTGACTGCGGCTCTTAGGGCTTCGGATAAGGCCAGGGTTGCTTCAAAGAGTGTGAGCGCTGAGGCCTTGACCGAGTTAGATCGGATGAAAAAGGCCATGCTTGAGAGTGCTAAGCTGGACGCTGAGTTTGAGCAAAAGGTGTCAATTCTGAAAGATGAAGCTCGTAAATCTACTGAAGGGTTGACGACCGTGCAGGAGGAGATCGCGAGTTTAAAAGAGCAGGATGAGTTTGTTGATTACCAAGAGTTTGTTGGGTCCTGGGGCCGTTGCTGCCTTTAAGCGCTCTGATGAGTTTGTTGATTACCAGGAGGTGAGCTTCGATCAAGGTTTCAACCACCTCGCTCGCTGCCTTTGGGCTTATCATGGCAGGGAGAGCATTACCTTTGAGGAAATGCTCCGGTGGCTTAACATGTCTCAGCGAAGTCCCGACCTGTTGGCCCTTCACCCAGATATACCTTACGCCGCGGATCACATCGTCGCTATTCAGACTAGGCAGATAGAGCACGGTGAGCCAGTCTGGGATTCTCCGGCAGTTAACCCTGTCAACTTTGCTGTTTTAAAGAATCCTCCTGCTGCCGCGAACGACCAACCAGGCGACGAGTATATTGATACTCCTCCCGGCTCAACCTAGTGATTTTATGACCTTGGTTTGAAACTTTTTCCAGCGATATTGTAATAATTGACTTTTGCTTTTGTTTTTGAACTATTGCACACTTTCCTTTGATGTGATTGTAATAACTTGTTTTTATTTTCCGTATTGATTTTGTGGCCGCGTTTTGCTCGTTGAACTTGATTTGTGGCCGTTTTTTGGCCCCCTAATTTATGTATTGCACTTGTTTCCTTTGATTTTTCTCCTGCATTCTTTGTATGTGTGTGGCCCGCTTTATTTTGGCGAGGTTTCAGTAGCTCGCTAAAATAATAAAATCGAAGAATCTGTAAAAATGATCAAAAATTCCTGTAGCGGCCCTCTTTGTTTGGGATAAGGATCAGCGACCAAGTTTATACTTGCTTTTGTTGTGTACGGAGCGTTAAAATTTCCCTATGCCCCTTGTTTTGGGCAAGGCCTGGATGGGCCTGAATGAAGCAAGTTTCCGTCCCTGTTTATAAAAACTTTGGTCGCTGCGGACTTGTGGCAAATAAGTGACCGAAGAATCCGAATGCGACCCCCAGTTTGAGGCGCCCTATGGTGCGACTGTACTTTGGGAATTCCATCATGGGTTCACTGGAGGTTTCTGGTGAAGCATCATAAAGCTCAACGCGGCCCCCTTTTTGGGGATTTGGGACGGGCCATGCTGCGCATAGTTTGTTGTTTGAAATTTTCAGGCTGTGGCCCCCTAAGTTTATGGCGAAATAGTGGTTTTGCCAGAAACTTAAAGGCTGAACCGATTGGACGAGACAACCTTTCTTGACTGTCGTGTTGCTAAAAAGCAAGGGCTCTGATTTGATTGGATAGGCTACTGGCAATATTTTGACTAACGGTGCATGCGCAGTCAATATAGCCTAGAATCTCGCGCTGATAACTGTCAAGCGTTAAACACGCCCCCTGGATTTCAAATTTTTGGGTAAAACCGCGTGGATGCTGGCCGTCCGATCTTGTCAATCGTGGCCATTTATCTTGCTTGCTTTTGTCTCGCCACCTCCGATAACCTTCAACCTTACGATGGAAAGGGAATTTTACTCTGTCCTTTCAGAGGTTCCTTCCGCAGAAGTTGTTGGCTGTGTGGCCCTCCGTGGTGTCTCGGTCATTTTTACCCCGGAGGCTATCAATGAGGCTCTTCGCATACCTGCTATCGATCCCTCTGCTCATTATGAGGTTGCCTGGAACCTTGGAGATGAGGCAAGTAAACAGGTTCGCCTACGCCGGGCAATCCGCGAGCTTTTCCCAGATTACCAACGGCCTCGCACCCTGGGTCCTGCGTCTGAATTGTCTCACGGAAATCGTGAGTGGAAGAGGTTTATTAACTCACCCGCTCTTCCGTCCATGGATTTCGAGGTTGTCAGTGAGGCCGAAGCCCTCTTTCTGCATGCTATTCGCGACCCCCAGGTTGACATTGATTAGGGGGGGGTCCTGATTCACCGCGAGGCAGTTAACTTTGCGGTCTCGATGAATCCTGATCGTCGTATCCCCTTTGCCTCGCTTCGGCTAGGTTATGTAGTATAGATAGGGTGCCGACACACTCATTGGACCACTGTGGGTTCGCTTGAACGAGTTTTTTTTTTTTTTTTTTTGGTTAAACCCAAGGGGCGTTGTAGGCCGCGGGTTTGCTAAAAAAAAAAACTTCCCCTATCATTAATGAAGATGCTCTTTTATTTGATGCTTCCCTCTTCACATGCTTCGCCTGTATGCTTTAGACAGACGGCTTATATGTAATATTTTTTCAAATTGTCTGCGCGCCAAGGCCTGTTGTATTCGCGACCTTGGTTGTCACTTAACACGTAAGTCCCTTTCTTGACTATTCATGCGACCCATACCGGGCCCTCCCAGTTCTCTGATAGCTTTCCTTTTTTGGTCTCGTGGCCCGTGGCCTGTCTTTTGCGCAAAACGTAATCTCCCACAGCGAAGTGGTGATCGTGAATGTGTCTGTCGTGGTGGCGCTTGGCCGCCTATGTACAATTGAGCAAACGGCCATAAGACTGGATCCGCCGTTCTTATGCTAAATCAAGGTCAAGCTTTCGGGTCAGCGGGTTATATGCTTCGTTGAAATGTGAGACCCTCAGACTTGGTAGGGCCATTTCTACTAGGGCCATAGCTTCCGATCCATAAGTCAAAGAGAATGGAGTTTCCCCTGTGGTTGTTTTTCACGACGTTCTGAACGCCCATAGGGCCGCTGGCAGGTGATCTGGCCAATGGCCCGCCTTTTCCCCCAAACTCTTTTTTAGCACGCTCAGTACTTGTTTGTTGGCGTTTACGGCCTGACCATTTCCCTGTGGATAGCATACTGATGAGCCAGTGTTTGACGTTATTTTTCTGCCAGAATGCGTCGAACTCCTCTCTGAACTGCGGCCCGTGATCTGATACTATCACTCTGGGGACGCCAAATCTTGTCCATACTTGATCGAGTAGAAAGTAGATTATATCTTTGGTGTTGATTTTTACCAAGGCTTTGGCCTCGATCCATTTGGTGAAATAGTCGACGGCGACCACCACGTATTCGCATCCTGAGCGACCCTTTTTCCGGGGTCCGATGAGGTCGATGGCCCACATGTCGAATGGCCAGGAGGCGACGACGATGCTTTGCTCGACTGATGGTAGCCTGGGGATATCCGCAAATTTTTGACATACGTCGTATGCTTTAGCTTATGCTCTGGTGTCCTCCGCGAGCTTCGGCCAATAGTATCCGGCCAATAAAATTTTCTGAGCGAGAGTGCGATTAGCCGGGTGGCCTCCGCACATCCCCTCGTGTAGTTCTGCGAGGACTCCGTCAACCTCTTCAGGTAGTACGCACCGTAGTAGAGGTTTAGAGAACGATCTTCGATATAAAATGTTGTCTAAAACGGCGTATCTGGCAGCTCTTCTGACCAGGGATTTAGCCTCGTTTGGATTATCAGGGAGTTCTCCAGAGCCAATATAAGCGCTCATTATGTCAACCCTACAAAGGTTAGCGGGTTGGAAGTCTATTACCTCAACTCTGTCGATAGCGGGTACTGATTTCATCATCGTTAGTTAGTTTGGACAAGTAATCTGCTCGGTGATTGTCCTCTCGAGGGATGTTGGTGAATTTGTAGTATTTGAAGCTGCTCTCCAGTTTTTTGACGAGATCAATATATTTTTGCAAGATTTCGCAATGGATGCCGATGGATCCGGTCACCTGATTGACTACCAACTGTGAAACGCAAAATACCTGCACATTTTTGACTTTCATGGCCTTGGCGAGCTTAAGTCCAGCGATGACTGCTTCATACTCGACTTGATTATTTGATGCAGTGAAATCAAATCTAGAGGCTTCTCGATCTCTTCCGAGGTGCCTGGTTTTAATAGGATTATCCCTGCACCGCATCCTTTATGGCTAGCAGCGCCATCGACGTAGAGCTGCCAACAGTGACTTGGCCGCCGGGGCTCATCCGCTGTGGTCATTTCATCGTGGCCAAGTTTTGTGTTGGCATGTTTCCCGGCCTCTTCGTTGAAACTTGTTTCTGCGAAAAAGTCGGGCAATGCCTGAGCTTTAATAGCTTTTCGAGGTTCATACAGGATGTCGAATTCGGTGAGCTCGATGGCCCACCGTAGCAAGCGACCTGACAAGTCCGGCTTGTGGAGGACCTGTCGTAGTGGTGCGTCTGACAAGACTATAATGGTATGCGATGAAAAGTAAGCCCTTAATTTTCGGGCGGCTACGACACGCAGTAAGCTAACTTTTTGATATTAAAATAGCGATTTTCTACTAGGATGAGAGCCTTAGAAACATAATAAACAGGCTTTTGCGAGGTGCCCTCCTCCTTGATAAGTGCTGCGGCGACAGCCCTATCCGAGGCCGCTAAGTAGAGAAGCAAAACATCTCCGACCGTTGGACTGGTTAACAATGGCGGGCTTGAGAGGTAAGCCTTGAGCTCTTTGAAGGCCTGCGAGCACTCCCCTGTCCATGAGAAGGTTTTAATCCCCTTCAGGATTTTGAAGAAGGGTAGGCTTTTCTCGGCCGATTTTGAGATAAATCTTTCCAGGGCTGTTATTCTTCCTTTTAGCCTTTGTACTTCCTTGACGCTTGTCGGCTCGCTCATGTTTATTAGAGCTTCAATTTTATCAGGATTTGCTTCGATCCCTCTCTGGCTCACCATGAAGCCCAAAAAATTTCTTGCCTGGACCCCGAAAGTGCATTTTGCGGGATTTAGTTTCATCGAGTGTTTTCTTACATTTGAGAAGGTTTCGTGAAGGTCCACCAGGTGATCGGCGACTTGATTTCACGACCATATCGTTGATATAAGCCTCCATGTTCTTGCCTATTTGTGAGCTAAAAACTTGGTTCACCATCCTTTGGTACGTTGAACCTGTGTTCTTGAGGCCAAAAGGCATCATTTCATAGTAATAGAGTCCGCCGGCGGCCCTGAAGGCTGCCAGTTCTTTGTCTTCGTCTGCCATTTTGACTTGGTGATAGCCTAAATAGGCGTCCAAAAAACTCAACGTTTCTAAACCTGCAATCCTATCTACCATTTTATCGATTCGTGGCAGTGCATAAGGATCATTGGGACAAGCCTTGTTCAAATAGTGAAGTCGATGCACATCCGCCACTTGCCATTTTGTTTTTTCACCATCACCACGTTTGCTAGCCAAGTGGGGTATTGAAGCTCTTTGATTATGCCCGCTGCCAAAAGTTTTTTGACTTCACCTTTTATCGTGACCTCCTTTTCTGTAGAGAATTGGCGCGCTCTTTGTTGGATCGGCCTGAAGTTGGGGTCGATGCTTAGGTAGTGTAATGCGACCTCGGACTCTACACCTCTCATGTCGGTTACCTCCCAGGCGAAGGCATCCATGTTTTCTTTCAAAAGCTCGACCAGACCCTCAATTTCTTTCTCGTTTGTTCGTGACCCTATCTTTACCTTCTGATCGGGGTACCCGTTATTTATGATGACCTCGACCAGCTTGTCTTCGGCCGTGAGGTCGGGTTGATCTCGGACTTGCAGTGTTTCGACCTCCACGGTCCCGTCCGGGACCTCTTTTACCGTGGCGATCTGGTTTGTAGCCACATTGAATCCTTCCACTCTGTGTCGTTTGGAATCGGCCCTGTTCTTGGTCATATATTCGAGGAAAAATCCGGGTCGGCTAGTGGCGACCCCAATCTCATCCCCTACGTGGAACTTGACCCTTTGGTGTGGAACAAATGCCACCATTTGAAACTTTCTCATGGCCGGAATCCCCAAAATCATGTTATAGTATGAGGGGAGGTCGAT
The DNA here is from genome assembly GCA_036785695.1 of Gentiana straminea. Lineage (NCBI taxonomy): Eukaryota > Viridiplantae > Streptophyta > Magnoliopsida > Gentianales > Gentianaceae > Gentiana > Gentiana straminea. The sequence goes on from JAVUPR010000516.1 coordinate 7,625,398, forward strand.
GACTAAGAAAGTGACTACCTCAGTCCGGCAGGGCTTATAGTCGCCCAAAGTGATATTGAGGTCGATTGTGCCTTTGACCCGCACTGTATCGTTGGTAAAGCCCTCCAGCACTCCGAGGTAGGGTTTTAGTTTGGCCTCTCCGAATCCAATCTGTTTTAAACAGTCGAAATAAATGACATCGTGGCCAGCCCCGGTGTCGACCATTACTCTGTTGACGCCATGCTTGTCGTTTACCCCGACTTTTAGGATGAGGGGTATTTCCATAGGGCCGTCGACTGTGGTTAGCTCGCTTTTAGTAAACACGATTCCTTTTTCGTTTTCCCCCAACACTATCTGTTTTTCAAAACCGCGCATGTTGATCTGGTGGATCTGTGATTTCAGTTGACTTTTGTTGGGGATGTTTCCGTGGATAACTTTAACTTCTTTTTGATAAACGCAGGGTTGGCGCCCCTGGTTGTGGCCGGTGTTTCCCTCGCGTTTATACTTTGTCGTTGCGGTCCTTCACGGATTAACCTCTCTATTTCCCTCCTCAGGGTGAAACATTCATTTGTAATATGACCGTGATCCTTATGATAGTCACAGTACTTCGATTTATCACGACTGTCGGGATCGCCCCTCATAGGTTTGGGTTTATCAAAGTGCTCGCGGATCTCAAACAGGATCTGGGAAGCTTTCGTGTTGAGCGGTGTGAAGTTATCCTCGCTGAATTTATACGGTCTCTTTGGCTCACGATCATGATTCGCGTCCCTTCCCCTTTCTTTCTTGCGATCGTCCCCACGGTCTTCTTTCTGAGAATGTTGATCCGGCTTAGGTTTTTCTTTCCCAGAGGACGGTGCTTCGCTTACTCCCATCATTGTGGCCCTTTCAAACATTTCCTTAAGGCCCGCTTTGGGGGGTCGTAGGTTAAATTCTGTCTTCATCGGACCTTTGGCGATCCCGGTGAGGAAACACGTTATGACCGCATCGTCGGGGATGTTTCTAGTCTGATCATACACTCTGATGAACCGCTCGTAATATTCTTTTCCGGACTCATGTCCTCCCATGCGAACCTCATACAGATCTTCATTGGTTTTCTTCAGCCTACTCGCCGACTCAAACTCTTTGACGAACTTTTCGGATAGATCTTCCCAACTCTCAACTGAGCCATGAGGGAGCCCGCGAACCCAGGAAGCAGCCCTGTCCTGCATGCTACCGACTAAGGCGATGCACCAGGCGGACTTATTTTGAGTTGCTAAGGTAATGCGGCCTTGGAAGGCGGTGAGCCAATCGTTCGGACAAGAGTTCCCATTGTAATAATTATAACTGGGGTAGCTAACTTTTTTCTTGCTAGTGGGTAATGTTTCGGTGAATCTTTTGGCGAGCACATCGATTCCCGAGATCGAGGCGGCTTTGTCAGCAAGCCTTGATCTTTTCAGGTCTGCGAGCTCTTTCTTCATTATCTCCATTTGTTTAGTCAAGAAAGGGTCGAACCTGGGTCGCGACAGGGTTTGTGCGTCAGCTCGCTCCAACCCGTGCTCTGATTCCGCATGATCCTGCGATCCCTCTTGATGGGCTCTTTTTTCCCGTATAATTATGCGAGCTTCCTGTGCGTTTCTATCCTCTTGTCTGGGGGGTAACTCTCCTCCGAGGAGGTTGAGACGACTTAAGACCGGAGCCTTGTCCTTCTCTCCATAATCTTTTGAATGCTGATCCCCTTTCTACCGTCTTTCCTTTCTGATTATCGCGACCAGGCGGGACTGAGGTTTGTGCGATTTCTTTCCTCTGTCCTTTGTGACCCGATGTGTGAACACTTTCCTCGACCTCGTTCCCTTGAATCTGACTCTGACGACCTTTGTTTAGGGCCGCAGGGGCGATTTCATTTCTGGGAGGATTTGGGGGTCGGATCATCAGTGGGGCTTGACCTTTTGCCACTAGGCGAGAGTTGGTGAGGTACATTGTTTTGGCATACCTCGTATATTCCTTCATTTCCGCGATCTCAGGATTGTCTTGGAAACCTGGCCCCATTTCTGGGGTCGACCTTCGGCTTTGTTGCGACCTGGACGGCTCCTTGTGAGCCCCATCCAGAGCAGCGATAGCCTCCTTTGATTTGGTTTTTTGGTTGATGACATTCCGGGTGTCGCTAGGGGCTAGGGCCCCTCTCTGCGACCCTTCGCCCTCAGCGGGAAGATTGTCAAGGGTCTCTCCCACAATCTCCCCACGAGCCTGATACCGCGTGCCCCCTCTCGCAGGGGTTTTGGGTATTAGCTGTCCTTTACTTCCTGCCATTGCTGAGTTGGCGAACAGATTTGGCTTGGAGTTCTTTTTGGTTTTCGTGTGGTTCTCAGATCTTTTGGATAGAGAATGAGCCCTAGAAAAGTGTATGGCTCTTTTTTCAGCAGTGCTCTTTATATTGGGGAGGGTTTTTTTGGTAAGTCGGCATATATGCTATTGAGGTAAAAATGTCACTTTTTGACAGTATTCTTCACTGTGGGAAGAAGATTGAGGTGGTTTGGGGGATTTTGTGATGGGATTACCTTTTTCTTTCGAGGTGAATGCAGATGAGAAGATATAGCCAGACCTTTTGGACCGACGGAGGTGAGACTTCTCCGATCTGCTATATGCTAGCACCTTTGGACGATTTTTACGCCTGAAACTGCGAACGTGCTATCGCGTGTTCCCGGTAACGGAGCCAACTGATGCGGTTGAAATCATCATCAGAGGTTCAGCGGTGTACGATTGATGGATATCTGGCTTTTATGTAGGTTGTTATATGGATGGTAGCTGGTGAGGTACGACGGCGATGGGAGGAATATGAGTGGGAGTTTTCGCAGAGCTTTGGCCTGCTTTTCTATTAGAATGTATATCTCTTTCAAGTTACACAAGCCTTCCTTTTATAGGAGGAGGAAGCTTAGGAGCTAAGTAAAGGACATGTGTTACATGACTGCTTAGTCACTAAGATTACTTAGTAGCTAAGCGAACTTAAATATCTGGACTGCAAGTGGGCAGAATATCTCGGGGGCGACCTCTAAGGATCGCATAGGTCGCCGGCGTTGTTGTCCTTCCTTGCTCTTGCTCCTTGCTGCTTCCTTTCAAGCCTCCTACGGCCTCTCAAGGACCTTTGTTCAAGGTCACGGATAGGCCCCCTGATCCAGTAGTATTCCGGACGGGGTTTGACAATCAGTGACCCGACATGGTCGGTAAAGATCGGTAACACCGGGTTCGCATGCCTTAATCTGGTCCGGTGGGTCAGATAGGCTATTTCCGGGATCCAAAGGTGGCGATATAATTTGTACGTATCATCAGACTAATTCAAAGTTCGCTAAAAGAAGCTACCCGTGTGTATTTCTGGGGTATAGCCCAATACACAAAGGGTACAAGTGTCTAGATCCTCTCACCAAAAGAGTTTATATTTCTTGGCATGTTGTTTTTAATGAGCATTATTTTCCTTTCTAGAATGCACAAAATGCAGGTACAGAACAAGCCACGGATATGTCCTAGTACTTAGCAGTACATGAAGGTGCTGGATATACAGAAACCCGAATCCGGATCCGACCCATAATTGGATCGTCAGATCTGATTCACAGCACCAATCGAGACACTCGATCATGCACAGTGGAAACTACGAATAAATTCACATGCGATAATACCACGATTCGATTCACATAAACAATTAATACAACTACAAGAAGGTTGAAGATTTACATTATTTAAGAGGAATAATAAATCGACAGAAAGAGAAGCCACAATCTTCCGGATTGTATCTCCTAGCGACGACTGGTGGACTTCGATCCTCGCCGTAGAACCTCCTCGAATATGCATAAGAAAAACCCTAGGTTTTTCTTCTCTTAATGACTAGAACGAGAAACTAATTTTTCTCTTCTTTTTATTTAATTTGAGGCGCAAATTGTGATTGTCATTGTGTTGGGATGAACTCTCTTTATATAGGAAAATAACTAGTCAAGAGAGAGTTATCCTTTTCACACCACAATTACCTATTCCCATAAGGAAAAGATATTTGCTAAAATCAATCTCTTATTTTTCAATTAATTATCCAACAAATAGATAATTAATTAATTACACATGTGACAAAATCTAGAAAAATTTCTTCTCCTAAACTTATCCACATGTGGCGCCTTTTAGTCATTATTTTTAACAGAAAATGTATTTTCTATTTTATATATTATTTACCAAATAAATAATATTGCATATTCATTAAATAGACCAACTATTTAATTTATTCTCGAGGTTCCTTAAAACGAGAAACACTCGCGTGTTAGGAGCCAACCCGGGGACCATGGACCTGTAACCAATAGCTACAATAAATTGAACAAAATATTCATCGAACAGAATATTTCTACTCAACTTATTAATTCCGGAATTACGCCACCATAAATCTGAAACTGAACTCTATCGATTATAGATATAACTTATTCTCAAAACGTCGAGTCGAGTCGATAAGTGTCCATTGATATAATCATTATATATAAACTAACACTCCATAGACTATCCGTAATGAAGCGGGATTATTTCCGTAAACCCTCTTCAATACATCTTATCCTTATTTACCATTAACCCACTAGTGATCAATTAGTTCATAACCAATACGAACTCCGCGGATCGATCAGTTTCTAGGATCAACAGATATGGGGATTGTCTTTCTACTTCCCGTAGGAAGGAATGGATTCCAAATCTATGAGACACACACTTCTCACTCATTCCAGAATAGTGCCAACGTGAAAGTGATTCGGACCGCACCTCTTAGCGATCCTTAATGAACACATCAAACCCTATCCTGAAACCAGTAGGAGTATGCAATCACTTCAGGATTAAGGTTAATCCATATATGATCATCTTGTGATTTAATAAGATTTCTCAATCACGGAATTATATGAGAAACGCATAATAAATCGGTCCAGTCCTATATGACTCTCATCATATATAAATGCCCTACTTAGACAACCAATGTTAACGGTCCGGATAAGACGGTCATACCATAAAGTGTTCTGGGCTCATTAATGGTGGTTTAATCAATAGACCCCATACTATGATTAACTTCACCACGGACTAACATTTCAAGTGTATCATTATAAACTTAATCCTCATGTGTGACACACATTAAGTTATATGGCTACATATGATACGACTTGGGGTTTTTAGTAGTGTATTACATATAAGCACAAAACAAATAATAAGATGAGAATAAATCTGTCATTTATTAATTATAAAAACAATTATAGAAATTGTCTTTCGGGCGCTACTTCCAACAGAAGGTCGTACACATCCTGTTGAGCACACCAGCTTCACTCCCGACTGCTGTGAGGAGCCGTCCATGTTGAAATAGTGTCCTAAACCCAATCGGGTTGGACCGGATCCGAGGGTCAGATCATTTCTACTATTTTTTATGATTATACATATATAATAAATGGCTTTTCTGTTGTCATATATTTGTTCTTTTAAAGAACCAATTATGAATTGCTATATGATAACGTCTTTAGTATTAAACTTTGATAAAGAAACCATGATAGTCGATTATGGTTGATGAGATCTCTAATCACTTTGATAAGTTTGATACTTAAATGTCTCTAGGCTGATGTACCATTAAACAGGGCATTGATAGTATGAACAGACTAGCACGTATTAGATGTCTTCTGCCTTTAAGGGCAGAGATAGATCTCATCTATCGAAATGTACCATTAAACATGGCATTGATAGTACGAACAGACTAGCACATATTAGATGTCTTCTGTCTTTAAGGGCAGTGATAGATCTCGTCTATCGAAGTGTAGAGACACTTGGACTGGACGTGGACGTCTATTAGAGAATACAGTACGTTAGACTGACCCACTTACACTGTTAAGTGTCACACTATGTGACGGTTGTGTAATTATCCTTAGGACCAGAGTCTACATGGCATCACGGTGTGGATTGTCTTGCTTTGACACTATTGAGGTTTCCCTTAGCCATGGGGCGATCATGCAGTAGTGATTGGGTATGATTCTGAAGCATGCAGAGTATACATGATAGGTCATCCGGGAATCGCGTATCCTATTAGTGAGAGTGAATATCCGAAAGGGCCTTCCCATACGGAATGTCTAGTTCTCATGAATCTTTACAAAGTGGGAGTAAATGAGTTATTACGAGAGAGCTTGATATCCAGATTGTGGGATACGATCAAGAAACGATCGTATGGATATTACTACGGTGATAGGATTCTATTTACACGCTAACCGAGCACAAGAAAGGTAGTAGTCATTGGGCATTGACTCTTCCGATGATTGAGGGTCTTGGACATGTTGCTAGACGCTATCCATGATCGTTAGAGGTGAAGGGCATTTTCGTAATTGCACCTTATGTCTACGGCCAACATATTCGGAAGCCTGTCGGGTCACACACATATGAACATCAAGTCGGATTAAAATAGGGTTATAGTTGATAACCAAATAAGGAAAGAATTTATCTCATACTATAAAGGTTATAGTGATAAATTAATATGGTGGTATTTATTTATTATGAATAAATATAATACAAGATATTAATTATGTTGATTAATTAAATATACATATTTGTTTGTATGTGTCGACTATATATATATATACATACATATATATATATATATATATATATATATATATATATATATATATATATATATATATATATATATATATAGGATATATATGTATTTTGCAAATTAATTAATCATGGTATTATATTATCTAAAGAAAATCTCAATTCCAAAATTAGTGGGAAGGGACGCCATATTCAAAGTGTATAAGATACATTTGGATTGTGCAATTTAATTAAGTGATGAAGACACCATGACAATTCTTGAGGCTGTACATCGAAGGGCAGCAACAAAGCAAAAGTAGCACATTGGACAGCTTATGGCACTCAGCTAGCTGACACCATCACAGATCCACTAGCAGATAGAAGAATCCCAGCACAGAGCAAGAGGGAATGACAGACAGTCCACCACCTACAAAACATAACATAACGGACTCAACGATTGATGTACTAGAGAAGGAGACACTCTATATTAGAGTCTCTAGATTACGATACTGGCAAGGGAACTTCTCTGGAAAAATGATTTGAAGTAGCTTGGAGATGCAGCTGCCATCAACAAGCAGACAACCCTAATCAAGCAGCATGCCCATGAAGTTGTAGATACAATAACCCCCATGGCAGAAAAATTGCATGATGGTTGAATCTGATTGAAAGCAATTTGGATAACGCATCTGAGAATTTTGATTGCATACTCTCCGTGTCTACAACAACAAATGATATACTTGATTAACGTGATGCTGCCAAAAAAGGGGAAAGCAGTAAGCCTGAAGGAAGGTCTGGAGGCACAAGGAGAACAAGGAGTGGCTGAACACCTTGTAATTATTTTTGAATCTTGTATGTTGACCTGTTATGGATGACCCTTTATGAATGAATAAATTTTTTTGAATTTCTTTTATAAGAAAATGTGCTTACTTATGTTCAGGCTTATGAGGATTTTGGCATCATAAAAAAGGAGGAAATTGTTAGGAACATTTTATTGTTTTGATGATGACCATACTAGCTGTTATAGCAAGCCTGAAATAAAATAAAATAAGTTAGAAATGTTTGTATAGGCTTTACTTAGAAGTCTGAAATTTGTATAAGTTTGGTCAGACAAGCACTGTAATAGTTTGGTAGGCCGGCTCAGTAAAGACATCAAAAAAGCTCAGTGAAGACAACCAAGGCACCGGCACAGTGACGTGAAGACTTATGGACTGACTTACAACCAGGGAAGTCTGTGATGGCCTTGGGTAAGTCTAAGTATTATTTCCTTTTTGAGGGGTGTCTAAGTATTATTTCAAGTGATGGAACTTAATTTATTTATAACGTGGTGTTCATTGATCTTACACAAATTAAGGATTAGTGAAGTAAATGTATATCGGCTGATAAACAAAGCAACAACAGAGTAAACATGAAGCATCCAAGTAAAAGCAGTCACTTGACCGGTGAAGTAACCAAGAAAGCAGTCAAGTGATCACTCTGCCTGTAAAGTAAATAAGAAGCATATGAGTGAAGTGAACTGCCAATACTTAATCAGAAACGTGGAAAATATGGAAGATCAAGCATTTACTACTGAATTAATCATGACCAGATTTTATGATGAACGTTTGATGAAAATCCGGATCACAGAATTCAAGGAGGATTAAATCAAGACAGAATCAATGATTATTCTCAGCATTAAATAGCCAACGGATGGGAAATTCAAAAATTAAGGAAATCATGGCTATAAATAGAAGGCATTGACAGAAAGAAGAAAAGAGAGAACTATGAATCATATACGTGCGAAAACTCGTTCAAAATCACAAGCCTTCTTTCTGAACTTCAAAGTAATATCCAGAAAATCAATCTCAGTAAATAGAGCTCAAAAGTCAAATCCAGAAGTGAGTATTGATCAAGTCTTGTGAATCCAATTATCATCTTTCTGTTCAGCAATTGAATCAGAGATTTTGAGAAGGAATTGCACCACAATGTGATAGCTGCTGAAGGATTTGTTCCTAAGGAGTAGTGTGTGAAGACTGAGTCATTGAAGCTTTTGTAGCCAGAGAGTGATAGTCTGTAGATTGTGAAGCTTGTGTAGCCAAGGACAATCATAACTATTATATTGATGAAAGACAATAGTGAATTCCTCCAATCATCACATGAAAATAGTGGACTAAGGGATTACACCACCCTAAACCACTATAAACATTGTATTCATTTATATTCTGCACTTTACTTTACAGTTTTACTTTCATCAATTTAATTTATTTGTGTGTGTTTAATACTTTGAAATAACAATTAGGAAGAGTCTTATCTGCTGCTTAAAGACTTTTTATCAAGAAAAGTTTTTGAAACTCCTATATAGTCATTCACCCCCCTCTGACTATATATTCACCCTTCTCTGGGACCAACAAAAACAGAATCCTCAAAACCGGGGGGTTGAGCCATGAAAAGATCCTCGGTGAGTGTACCCTGAAGAAAAGAATTATTTACATCAAGTTAGCTAAAAGGCCAACCTGAGGATACAGCCAAACTGAGAACCAGGCAAATTGTGGAAGGCTTTACAACAGGACTAAACATATCAAAATAGACAATGCCAGGGCATTGGGTAAAGCCCTTAGTACCGAGCCGAGCTTTGTACATGTCAATGGAACCATCAGGCTTATGTTTTATTTTTTAGATCCATTTACATCCATCCACATTGAGATAAAGATCAAACGGCACTATGTTCAATGTACCATTACGAACGAGAACATCAAATTATTCACACATGGTTGTATGCCATTGAGAGCACTGCAGGGTTTGTTTTACCATAGTTGGTTCAGTATCAAAGTATTTCGAATCAAGGATGGCATGAAGGTTGAGGATAATACGGGGTTTTAAGATATTGTTACGATCTCGAGTAACCATGGGGTGAGGAGTTGGATCTGGTGAAGGGGAAGAGGTGGTAGGAATAGGAAAGTTGGTGACGGGAGAAGGAGGTGGGATGGGGGAAGGGGAGGGGGTCGAGGGAGACGGAGGTGGGTACGGGTTAAGAGGTGAAGAGAGGAGGGAACCGAGGGTAGATGTGGATATGGAAGAAGGAGAGAGGCCTAAGACGTAGGAGAGGTTGGATGGGTCGGATTAGAGCGGGAGGAAAACATGATTTTTTAACATATCTAACATCTCGGGAGACATATTTTCGGTTTGAGGAAGAGCATAAAAATAGTACGCACTTTGGGTGGGTGAGTAGCCAAGGAAGACACATGGGACAGAAGAGGGTTCGAGTTTGTGGTGATTGTATGGTTTAAACCATGGATAGCAGAGACACCCAAATACCCTGAGTTTGTTGTAGTTGGGTGCAACAGAAAAGAGTTTTTCATAATGGCTAAACATGCTGATGGTTTTGGAAGACATGCGGTTAATCTGATAGACTGCTGTAGCAACGGCATTAGACCAGTAGGTGGTGGGAATAGAGTCATGTTTCAGGATAGTAAGGGCATTTTTTATAATATGCAAGTGATGTATTTCATCCATACCACTATGTTGGGGAGTGTGAGAGGGAGTGGTAAGATGAGTGATGCCATGTTCAGAGAGAAAGGATAAAGTTTAATAAATTCACTGCCATTGTCAGAAAAGAATACTTTAATAGAATTTTTGAAGAAGTTTTCAACCAGGGACTTGAATTTTTGAAAAATTGAGCACACATCAGACTTATGACACAATAGGTAAAGCCAGAGCATCACTGCACCACCTAATACACCAGCTTACAAACCCCAAAAAGGTTTAGATCTAGATCTGGTCTTGGATAGAACAGTCAAGATGAGAAAGGAAACAATGGACAACACAATTCTGAATCAAGGACCAAAATTGGACCCATATTCAGAAAAGGACAGACCATAGTTTCAACTACTCATCCTGCACCATTGAAGTCAAAACCTAGTGTAGTGAAACATCATAGTAAATCATCTTACCAACCTAGTAAAGGCAAATCTTACCGAAAGTAAGGGTAGACTTTACCCTTCAGAAGATGATTGGAATGTTGCACCCCCAAATTACAAGAAGAAATCATTTCATGACATGCAACATGTGTTTAGGAAAAGCCAACCCAGACATATTCCTGGACACAAGAAGAAATATGAAAATAAGTTTCCTCCTGCATATTGGAGAGTGAAAAAGGATGCAAATGCACCTAAAGGTAGAGAATTGTATCAGAAGAATTCTATCAAGAAGTATTCTGCCATGCCTTATACTTATGAGGTTGATGACTTCAACCATCCAAGAAGAAGATCCTTTGGATTTACACTTGGAGTATGAGGCATGACTGCTAACTGGTATGGACCCAAATAGTGTTGGGTACCTAAACATACTTAATTTGTTTTGTAGGATGTCTGGTACATAGACAGTAGATGTTCCAGACATATGACAGGGAACAAAGGATGGTTGACTGACTTTAAAGCTTTTGATGGACCCAAAGTTACATTTGGAAGCAAAGAAAACCCCGGAAAAATTAAGGGGAAGGCACAATGTTCAAAAACAACTTGAAGATTCAAAATGTGGTTTATGTTAAAGGATCGAGTTTCAATCTTCTAAGCATTAGTCAATTCTGTGATAAAGGCTAATGTGCATTTCAACAAAGAAGGATGCAAAGTGATTCACAATCAAACCAACATAGTTGTACTTGCAGGAAAAAGAGAAGACAACATGTATGTGGTGGATTGGAAGACAGCAAAAGCATAAACATGTCTACTTGTCAAGAATAAGCAATCAACTAGCTGGATTTGGCATAGAAGACTGAACCATGTCAACTTCAAGACTATCAACAAATTGTCAAAGAAGAAGCTAGTTGAAGGCCCTCCAAACATCACATTCAAGAAAGAAAGTCTCTGTGAAGCATGTCAGAAAGGGAAGCAGATTAAAAGCTCTTTCAAGTCAAAACCCCATCCAACAACAAAGATCTTACATCTTTTGCATATGGATCTTTTTGGACCAATCACACCAATAAGTGTAAATGGAAAGAAGTACACTTTAGTGGTGGTGGATGAATTTTCCCAATTCACATGGACTATATTCATGAACAAGAAAAGAGAGACACTCAAGAAGCTACCATATTTGCTGAGAAGAATACAAAATGAAAAGGAGTTGAAGATCATCAAGATAAGATCTGACAGAGGAACATAATTCCTAAATGAAATTATGAGATCTTATTGTGAAGAAAATGGTGTACTACATCAACTATCAACAGCAGGGACTCCACAACAAAATGGTGTAGCAGAAAGAAGAAACAGAACACTCAAAGAAGCAGTTAGAACCATGATAGCAGAAGCAAGCTTACCAAAGAGATTTTGGGCTGAAGCAGCAAATACAACATGCTATACTCAAAACAGATCTATCATCAACAAACACCAAGGAAAAACACCATATGAAATTTGGAATGGAAGAAAACCTAACATTTCACATTTGCATATGTTTGGATCTAAATGTTTTGTTTTGAACAGGAATCAACTACATACTTTTGATGAAAAAGCTGATGAAGCAATCTTCATGGGATACTCAGAAACAAGCAAAGCATTCATAGTACTCAACAAAAGAACCTTGGTGATTGAAGAATCAATTCATGTAGTTTTTGATGAACCAAACACTAATGGTGAAAGCTTACACAACTTTGAAGAAGAAGCTGCACAAGGACAAGTCTATATGTATATAATAGTCCCAGCCACTATTTTGAACCACACCTTTGCTTATCAAGATGAAGTACCAGTCAATACAACTGCAGAAGTACCAACACAAGATCATGAAGTTGATGCACAAGCTGGAGCTGTGGAATAACCAGATCAAGATCAACTTCAGCCTGATTTGAATTGGCTGAGAGATCACCCTGAAGAACAAGTCATTGGAGATATTCATACAGGAGTTAGAAGCAGAAGACAACTAGAGAATATGCCAACTTGTTTTCTATCATAGGTGGAACCCAAGACAATAGATGATGCAATTCAAGATGCTGATTGGATTACAGCCATGCAAGAAGAGCTCAATGAATTTGAAAGAAATGAGGTCTGGGAACTTGTTGACAGACCAAACACGGCAAACATCATTGGAACAAAATGGGTATTCAGAAACAAATTGGACGAAAAAGGAACGGTTGTCAGAAACAAAGCAAGACTAGTTGCAAAAGGTTACTCTCGCGCTGAAGGCATAGACTATGATGAAACCTTTGCACCAGTAGCAAGATTGGAAGCAATAAGACTCTTTCTAGCTTTTGCAGCACACAAGGATTTCAAAGTATATCAAACGGATGTCAAAAGTGCATTTTTGAATGGACTTTTAGAAGAAGAAGTATATGTGGAACAACACCTTGGTTTCCAACTCAAAAGGAAGGAAGATAAAGTATACAAGCTCAAAAAGGCACTATATGGACTCAAACAGGCACCTAGAGCCTGGTATGAGACACTGTCACAATTCTTAATAAACAATGGATTCAACAAAGGGACTATTGACAAGACTCTCTTCAAGCTAGAAGAAGGAACAAGCACTTTGTTAGTTCAAATCTATGTTGCTGACCTCATCTTTGGATCAGAAGATGAGAACCTATGTGAGAAATTTGCAAATCTGATGAAAAGCAAATTTCAAAGGAGTATGATGGGAGAGCTCAATTATTTCCTTGGTTTACAAGTGAAACAAATGGAAGATGACATCTTTATCAATTGTGGAAATATATCACTCGGAAATCGCCGAGGCTCGGCAGGTGATCGGCGGTGACCGCTCGATCCTCATGATCACGGCGAGACTTTATCGTGCATAACTTTATTTGTACACTTTATTTATTTGTAAAAGACATATTAATTGTGATACATATAAACAATTAATATGTCAAACTCTAGTTTACTTTATGTCATAGACATAGACATAGATTGTACTTTTACTTTTTGCTTTTGTGCCGCCCACATCTACATACTCAAGTGGCCGCCCTAGCTAGCTAGTCTCTTTCCAAATTGTATCTATTTATACTCCTTCATTATCAATGAATAAAAGATAAGTTGAAGTTTACTCTTGTGTTAACACATTCTCAAACTCTCTTCATGGTAGCAGAGCCATTTGTGTTCTAACTTTTTCCGCCGCAAAATTCATATTTACGAAGAATGTCTTCCACATCCGACATTACTTCAACCTCGCGAGACTCTCGGCGACCTCGGGGGAGTACCGACAACTCCTCTTCTTATACAAACCATAGACTTGATGGTAACAACTATACGTTATGGTCAAGGTCTATGAAAATGTACATTTACGGACAAAGTAAGATGGGATACTTGTCCGGAACTAAACCCGCACTTTGAAACCGACCCCGGTTTTGAAGCATGGGACACAACAAATAATCAACTCATGACCATCCTCACGAGGTCAATGACAAAAGAGATAAGTGAAAACTTTATGATGTATGATACGCCAAAGAAATGCGGGATAATGCCGGAGATCTTTACTCAAGAAGGATAATACATCCGAGGTATATGAACTAGAAGCTCAAATTCAAACTTGCGAGGCAAGGGGATATGTACGTAACTCAATATTTCAATCAACTATCTAAGGCTTGGCAACACTTAGATATGTTAGAAACTCACTCATGGAATGATGTCAAGGATCTTGCTCTTTATAAAGACATCATAGAAAAGAAGAGAGTATTCGGGTTCCTCACCGGATCGAATCCTACTCTTGATGATGTTAGGGGAAGAATTCTTGCCACCAAACCTCTTCCAAATCTCAAATCCATGTTTGCCGAGGTCAAACATGAAGAAAGTAGGAGAAAAGTCATGCTTCGAAATCCACTACCGACAACCCTACCGAAGGTGCTGCCACCGACCGTCGGGAAGGCCGCCGAGGTTCCGAGACATACAAGAAGCCTACCGAGAAAAGCGGAAAAGCGTTGCCGTGATCACCGCAAACGCACAAATCACACCAAGGACAACCGCCGGAAGCTCCATGGCAAGCCTAACTCCTCAAAAACCTCAAAACCTATCGGGAAAGTCAAGGCGGACACATTAGTGAGGAGGAGAATGAAAACCGGATGAATGCTCGTTCTTTCGCATTCAAAGCCTTCCGAATCAACAAAAGGAAGGTAGTCACTCTACCGATGTTGCTACTCATACTCATACAGTAAATTCTACTCTTCCCTTAGCAATGAAACATGGATTGTTGATTCGGGGCATCCTCCCATATGATTTGGTAATAAAAACCTTATAACCAACTATATGCCTTGTCACCAAATTCATAACATTAAAGCTGGCCGATGGATCTATCTCTCGTGCAAAAGGTGTTGGAAATGTTAAACTCACTAATAAGATATGCCTACGGGATGTCCTATTTGTTCCAAACTTAGACGCAATCTTATATCGTCGGTAGACTCACTAAAGATTTGAATTGACTGTTGTTTTTAAGGAAAATCGTGCACATTCCAGGATCCTACTTCACGGGAAGTGATTGGGAAGGCTAAACCTTGCGCATTTGGATTGTTTACGGTCAACCTGCCGAAGACGGAAGGCGAAGACCGACCGCCTCGGCGGCTTGCTCCCGACTTTAGACAATATCATGTTATGGCATTATAGATTAGGACATCCAAGTTTTGGTTACTTGAAATCTTTAACTCTGAATTGTTTAAAGGATGTAATGCGAATGACCTTCAATGTGATATTTGTCAATTTGCTAAACTTACAAAATCGTGTATGCTAAGTTACCTCATTTGCATTCCTCACCCTTCACCTTAATACACGGTGATGTGTGGGGACCTCAGGGTGAAAAGTATAACGGGGAAAAGGTGGTTTGTCACCTTTATTGATGATCATACCGGGAACACTTGGGTTTTTTTAATGAAAGACAAATCGAAGTTGGTCATATCTTTCAAGAATTTTATCATATGGTCTCCACTCAATTTGATACTAAGGTCAAGATCTTAAAGACTCGATAATGCTCTAGAATACTATGAGTCTAATCTCGGTACCTTCTTGACGGATAGAGGAATTGTTCATATCGTAGTTGTGTGGAAACACCTCGGCGAATGGGGTTGAGAGAAAGAACAGCACCCGCCGGAAATGGCCGGATCAATCATGTTCACCACACATGTTCCTAAATACATGTGGGGTGAAGCTATCCGATCGCAACTTATTTACTCAACAGACTTCCCAGCAGAGTGTTAGGTTTCAAAACTCCACTCCAAACCCTACTGACCACACACTCCTGCCATCATCTTGTTTCCCAGTTGCCTCCAAAGATCTTTGGTTGTACTGTGTTTGTGTATATCCATGCTCAACACAGAAGTAAACTTGATCCTAAAGCTCACAAGTGCATTTTCCTAGGTTATGCAAAGGACAGAAAAGGTTACAAGTGTTATTCCCCTATTGAAAAGAAATTTTACAATTCTATGGATGTAAAATTCTTTGAAAGGACCCCTTATTACAGCAAACCTACTGAGCCATTCACTGATGGAAACCTGATTGAAATTGACTTAAACCCCTTCCCTCAGCAAACTCTTAACCCTCGGCAACCTGCGATCCTCGGACCGAACTTCGGTACCTACCGACTCTCTACGACCTAATACTTCTCGGCAACCTCCCGAACAAGAGTCTACCGACCCGAGCCCGCCGAACCGAACCTCGGCGGCCCTGCGAACCGAGTCCGCCGGACCTCGGCTTATTGACTCTCGGCGGTCTGCCGAAGTGGATGATGAGACCTATTGCTCTAAGGAAAGGGAAAAGATCATGCACCGATCATTCTATTCATTCTTATTTATCTTATGATCGTTGTCTCTGTCTTTGCCATGTTTACACGGGACCCGGACTCTCACTCTATCCCTAGAAATATTCGGGAGGCTCTTCAAAATGATAAGTGGAAAGGTCTTCGTTAAAAAGAGATGACCGCCTCTGGATAATCATACTTGGGATCTCACAACTCTTCCAAAAGGCAAAAAGACGAGTCGGTACCGCAAATGGTTATTCACTATCAAATACACTGCTGATGGCACTATTGACAAGTACAAAGCCAGATTGGTAGCCAGGGGATTCACACAAACTTATGGCATTGACTATAAAGAAACTTTTGCACCAGTGGCAAAGCTCAACACTGTCAGGGTTCTAATTTCTCTAGCTGTCCAACTTGACTGGCCTCTTCATCAATTGGACATCAAAAATGCTTTTCTAAATGGGGACCTTACTGAGGAGGTTTATATGACTATACCTCCTGGTTTTATCAATCCTCATACTCAAGGCAAGGTGTGCAAACTGAGGAAATCTCTATATGGCCTGAAGCAATCACCAAGGGCATGGTTTGGAAAATTAACAACTGTGGTCAAAGCTGCTGGATATCACCAATGCAATTCTGATCACACTATGTTCATCAAGACAACCAACCAGAAGAGGTCTATTCTTATTGTCTATGTGGATGATATCATCCTTACTGGAGATGACCCTGCTGAGATCCAACACTTGAAAGAATTGGCCGGCAAAGGTATTTCGAGTTAAAGACTTGGGTTTACTTAAGTATTTTCTTGGCATGGAAGTAGCTAGAAACATCAAAGGAATCTCGGTCTCCCAAAGGAAATATGTCTTGGACTGCTAAAGAAAGCGGCATCTTGGGGTGCAAACCTTTCGTATCCCCAGAGTAGACCCCAGAGTCATACCCCGCTACATGGTGACATTCTTTGTAAGAAAGGAACAATATCAAAGACTTGTAGGGAAACTCATCTACCTATCCCATACAAGACCGGATATTGCATATGGTGTCGGTGCGGTTGCTTGAGTTCATGCATTGCCCTACCGAGCAACATTGGGATGCGTGAATAGAATACATCGCGGTATTTGAAGTCCACTCTGGCCAAGGGTTACACTTCACCAAGTCCGCCGATAGATCCATCAAGGTCTATACCGATGCGATGGGGTGGATGCCACATAGATAGAAGGTCTACCACGGGCTATTGTTCCTATGTATGGGGCAATCTTGTTACTTGGAGGAGCAAGAAACAACCTATCGTGTCAGAAGCGATCTTGAAGCCGAACTCGGGCACTTGTTTTAGGCATTTGTGAAGCTCTTTGGCTCAAAAGAGTTCTTGCGAACTTCAAACAACCTATTCAAAGCAACCTATCACACTCTGTTGTGATAATAACTCAAGACTATGCATGGCGAGAGGATCCGGTCCATCATGACAAAACAAAACATGTGGACATTGACAGACACTTTCGAAGGAGAAGATTGATGCCAAGATTATTCAACTCCGAGTATGTTCCCTCGAAGATCAAAATGCCGATATTCTTACCAAGGCTATTCCACCTCTTACGTTCGCGAGACTAAGTAGCAAACTTGGCCGCATCAATATACGGTTTGAGGGGGGTGTGGAAATATATCACTCGGCGGTCTGGCGAGGCTCGGCAGGTGATCGGCGACCGGCGATCCTCATGATCACGGCGAGACTTTATCGTGCATAACTTTATTTGTACACTTTATTTATTTGTAAAAGACATATTAATTGTGATACATATAAACAATTAATATGTCAAACTCTAGTTTACTTTATGTCATAGACATAGACATAGATTGTACTTTTACTTTTTGCTTTTGTGCCGCCCACATCTACATACTCAAGTGGCCGCCCTAGCTAGCTAGTCTCTTTCCAAATTGTATCTATTTATACTCCTTCATTATCAATGAATAAAAGATAAGTTGAAGTTTACTCTTGTGTTAACACATTCTCAAACTCTCTTCATCAATCAAGCCAAGTATACAAAAGACTTGATACATAAATATGGTATGGATACAAGTGGCACATCAGATACACCAATGTGTGCAAGAGTTATTATTGGGAAGGATGAAAATGGAAAATATGTTGATCAAAAGTTATATAGAAGAATAATTGGATCTCTACTCTATTTAACGGCAAGCAGACCTGATATAGCATTTGCAGTAGGAGTTTGTGCAATATTTCAAGCTCAACTTAAGAAATCTCACTTACTAGCAGCCAAGAGGATCATCAAATATTTGAAGCAAACAATCAATGTGGGAATTTGGTATCCAAAAGATGGAGGATTCAAATTGATATCCTATTCAAATTCAGACTATGCTGGATGTAAGATTGACAGAAAAAGCACTTCAGGAACTTGTCAGCTGCTAGGCAGTAGACTAGTATCATGGTTTAGCAAAAAGCAAAACTCTATATCCTCTTCAACTGCTGAAGCAGAATATATAGAAGCAGGCAGCTGTTGTGCACAAGTACTATGGACCAGACAACAGCTAAGGGACTATGGAATAGAGGAGAAGACAATTCCACTTATGTGTGATAATACAAGTGCTATATCTATTACTGAGAATCCAGTATTACACTCAAGAACAAAGCATATTGATGTGAGACATCACTTTATCAGAGATCATGTGGAAAAGAAGATGTTATCTTGAGATACATATCAACTGAAGATCAATTGGCTGATATTTTCACAAAACCACTCAGTCATGAAAGATTTTGTAAATAGAGAACTGAGTTGGGAATGATTGAAATCGATTAATTTATAAGGAGCAGCTAACTGGAGTAATCAGTAGAGTGACTTCACTAGCTGACTGAACCTTTGCCATTTTGGGTGCGCTCACTTGGCAGGTAAGGCACTGGTAACCAGCGAAGGCCACTTCACTGATTGTTAGGAACAATTATATAGCAGCTCGGTAAAGAATCACTACACCGGATCAGTGACTAGCCAAGTTACTTCACCGCTAAATACCTTGGAGAAAACAACAAGGTTAAGTGTGAACAAAATCAATTTTATACATGTGGAAAATCAGAAGATTTGTGGAGGATTATTTTATGGAAGATTACCCACGTGCATTTTATATTACAATCGTGGAGGTTATTTTTGAATTAAAGGAATGACGGCAACGCTCGATTCCTGGGATTTATCATTACATACCTCAATCCACTCCCCTACTACAATCGAAAACCGTGATTTATATACACAAAATCATGCCATTACTTCACCAAATCCTTCATATTCAACCGCATTTACACTATCAAACTTCTCTAATATAACCGGCACTTAGAGGTTTTCAGAATTATTTACGCTCTCTTGAATTCTCAAAACCCTAATTACTCAAGAAAAATCGAAGCTTTCCTCTTTTCAAATTGCTCCACTACAATGGCTTTATCTTCGTCAAACACTCAAACTGAAAAACACTATAAAAAATCGATCATCACTGGATCATTCTTCCGACTTGAGCACTATCTACCTTTCTGCGACAATGGTCCACAAGCTCAAAGGTTGGTTCATGGATGCACAAATCTAGGGCTGATGACATTCCTGAATCCCTCAATTTCAGGAATCTGCTATGAGAATCTGATTGTATTCTGAAAAAATGCAAAATTCATACCCAGTGAAAAGAAGGCTGATCCAGATTGCATTGTGAGTACCATGTTTGGACGAGAACTTGTTATCACCCTAGGTCTTCTCCACAGATGCTTAAATCTCTCCAACACTGGCCCAATAGATGTGAAGAAAATGCAAATCGACATCAATGCGTTTTGGACTGAGATAGCCAAGAACCCAAGAAAGAGTGGCAGGAAATACAACTTTCCCAGATCAGTACTCAAACGCCCTTTTCCCGAGTTTGCTCCTGTAATCACAAGGAACATTGAAGGGAAGTAGGGCTCCATGGAAAATATGACCGAGGTTAGAGTGAAACTGATGGCTGTTATCTACCAAGGTCTTCAGTTCAACTAGTCGTTGTTCATCTTCAACAGGTTGAAGGACCAGATTCAAAAAGAGATTGATCTAGGAGTTCTGGCAGCAAATAGAGGCCAACTAAAGCAAGGTGATTTCTGGGAAAGGATATCGTATGGGATTCCTCTCCAACAATTGTTTGATCAATTGAAAGTGAAGCCCATATGCTTGTATGAATTGCATAAGGCAAAGGTAATGTTTACCTATGTTAAACCATCCCAGAAACCACAATCCACAATTGGAAAAAAAAAAAAAAAAGCAGCCCGAAAGCAGCAGGTCAGGAATTGGGAGAAGGACCAGATCTCAAACAGCACAAGAACAACAAGGGAGTCTACCCAGTAATAAGGATAGCCCCCTTGAAATCAGCGATGATGAAGAGAATCAGGAAGAAGGAATCTATCTACAAGAAGGTGAAGAAGGATACTGCCTCACTCCATCAGAAGAAGAATAGGTTGAGGAGAGGAAGATGCCACTGAGGACCTTCACCGTTTTGAGGATGAAGATGAGGAAGATAGAGGAGAACATAAGAAAAATGATCATCTTGAGGATGATCAAGACATGTTTGTCTTATCTGATGATGACTTGACACTCCAGGAAGTGATTCTCCGGAGCAGTAGTAGAACTCAACAACAGCCGAATGAGCCAGCTGATCAAACTCACTCCGCTGATTCAGAAGAGAACCCCAGCTTTGACCAAGGAGGAATACCAGCAGAAAGAATTGAAACTCCAGCATATGGAGATGCGGAACAGTCCTCACCAGGACTTGGAAATGAAGTCCAACCCCTTCAATCTCAATCTGATCATAAGAGTGAAGAAGAAACAGAAGAAAAAGAAGAAGAAAAGGAAGGAGAGGAAGAGAAGGAAGAAGAAGGAAAGCAAGCTGATGCATCTGCACCAACACATGAAGATCCAGACAGAGCTTTCAATCTGGATATCAATCCACTGATTGTGGACATGGAAATGCAGTATCTAAGCAGACAAAATCTCAAAACTGCACTGAGGAGTAGTGAAACCTCTATGCATCACAAGCTTGAAGCTCTAATCAATCATATCAAAGTTCAAGATGAAGTGATGGAGAGGCAAGGAGACTTAATTTGCAATCTGCATCATCTAATTCCCTACCATGTCCAAACAAATCTGGAATTCCTGGCAGAAAAACATGATGGTAAACTCAACCCCTTGGTGGACACACTGTATGAGCATACTCAAAAAATTCAAACCATGGATGAGATCTTGCATCACTCAGCATAGCAGCTCAACACACTCATCCAAGTATCTGAGGCAACAAATAAGATTCTGGAAGAACGGTTTGATGCTACCAAAAAGGGGAAAGGTACCAGTAAGCCTGAAAGCTTCAAATGGATGGGAAGCTCAACAGGCAAAGGCAAGGGCATCGGGTTTGAAGAGAAGAAGTAGCCCTTTAATCTTCAATAATAACGTTTGCCTTGAATAATTTTAAATAAACTATCTATTGCCCTTCTATGGATGAATAAAATTATTGAGTTTTTTTTATTCCTTTTTATATGAATCATTATTTACTTATGTTCAGGCTTATGAGGTTTTGACATCATCAAAAAGGGGGAAATTGTTACAACATTTTATTATGTTTTGATGATGGCCATACTAGCTGTCATAACAAGCTTGAAATAAGTTAGAAATATCCGTATAAGTCTTTATTTAAAGTCTAACATGTTGTATAAGCTCAGTCAGACAAGTATTGTACTAGTTGGTAGGATGGCTAAGTAAAACAAAAATCCGGAAGAGTAAAGACAGCCAAGTACCAGCAGAGAAGCATGAAGACATATGGACTGACTTATAGCCAGGGAAGTCTGTGATAACCTTGGATAAGTCTAAGTTATATTACAAGTGATGAAATTCATTGTTTAAATATGGTGTACACTGATCTCACACAAATCAAGGATCAGTGAAGTACAAGTACTCTTGTAAAATCAAAGAAAGAAAGAAAGCAGTGAACCGGCGAAGTAAACATTCTATCGGCTGAGTAAGGAATACCAGTGAAGAAAGAAGCACATCAGCTAAGTCAACAGATCTACTCAACCGATGACACAACAGTCAAGTGAAGGAACAGCTGAGTAAGGTATATCATCTATACTTATTCAGAACGTGTGAAAATAAGAAGATCAAGCATTAAATGCAGAATCAATCAATGACGGATTTTATGATGGATGTTTGAAGAAAATCCGGATCACTGAAATCAAAGAGAATTGAATCAGGAGGAATCAATAATCAAATCAATGATTATTCTCAACATTAAATAGCCAACGGACGGATTTTTAAATCAAGGATTATCAAGGCTATAAATAGAAGGCATTGACAGACAGACAAAGCAACGATTTGAACATACAAGAACAAGCGGAAACTATGTCCAAATCCTAAGCCTTCTATCTGAATCTAAAAAGAACACTTCTAGACATCAACTCAGAACTCAGAGCTACAATTCCACATCAAGCACTGAGATTGATCAACAAATCTGTGAATCAAAATCACACCAGTTGCAGCAATTGAATCGGAGAAGTCTAAGAAGGAGTTGCACCCTTTTGTGATAGCTGTTGAAGGATTTGTTCCTAATGAGCAGTGTGTTGAAGGCTGAGTCACTGAAGCTTTTGAAGCCAAGGAGTGATAGTCTTGTAGATTGTGAAGCTTGTGTAGCCAAGGACAATCTTACTATTGTATTGGTGAAAAACAATAGTGAATTCCTCCAATCATCACAGGAGAAGAGTGTATTAAGGGATTACACCACCCAGAACCACTATAAACATTTGTGTTCATTTACTTATTGCACTTTAATTTACAGCAATTACATACTGCAAATTATTCATACTCTGTGTGCGTATAATCTACTTTGAAACAACTTTTAAGAAGGGACTTATCCGTTGCCCAAAAGCTTTTAACACTAGAAAAGTTTTTGAAACTCCAATATAGTCATTCACCCCCCTCTGACTATAAATTTACCCTTCTCTGGGACCAACAGTCTAGCTCAGCTTAGCTGACTTCTTGTGTTGCTTGGCTCAGCTCAGCTGTCTTGAGTGTTTAGCTGATTGTCTTTGATTTAGCTCAGCTTAGCTGACTTGATTTTCATCTGATCTTAGTTTATGAGATCAGACTACACCATATTTTATATAATTGAGATTCTTCATCACTTTTACTTTGAATTTTAAACCTTCTATACAAGGTCTATAAAGTTAATTCAGACCATCACAGACTTATCTGAAGTTTAACTTTATAGATTCCACTTTAATCTTCAATACTGTATTTGTACCCTTATCCTTCATCTTCAGTCCTCTCTACTGAGTTCGTTCCTTTATCCTTCTAGTCAACTCCCCTGAGATATTTCCCTCAGCTTTAACTCAGGTCAGCATAAGATCCTGGACTCTACTGAGTTTTTTAAAATCCAATCATAGTCTACTGAGATCCTATAAGCTGACTATTACAATGCTTGTCTGACTATTACATCCTATAAACCGGGGAGCATTCGCCTTAGGTGTACTCGAAAGGTCATTATATTTACGGGTTAGAACTTGAACCACAACGCATTTTTCTTAGTGATAAGATTCCACACCAACTTATTAAGAATAACAAGATTCATCCGATTTAGGATTTTGAAGCTGAGTCCTCCCTCGTTTTTGGGTCTACAAATATTGTTCCATGCAACCGTATGTAATTTCCTGCCCTCTTCATTGTCTCCCCAAAAAAATTCTCTACAGAGTCTTCCAAGTTGTGAAATAATTCTCTGAGCCATCTCAGAATCAGGATCAATTAGGACAGAAAAAAAGCATTAAGTCAAACTCTTTTTTGGTATCAAGGTAATAGCTATGAATAGTTATCGATTGCCGTATTCATTAGGCAATACGGTTGGGTAACAAGCGGGCTTTTTATCATAATGCTTTTACCTGCTTTGGATAAAATCTTTGACTTCCCGGTGGCCAATTTCTTTTTCGCCTTATCAATCAAAGTCGGAAAATGATTAATATTCATCCTCCCTGGAACAAAGGAACACGAAGATAGGTCCCCATGTTGGGCGCATGTTGCATACAAAGGCTGTCAGAGATAATTTTTTCATGGTAATGCTGACATTTCTGGATGTGCAAAAGACTGATTTCGATAAACTGGCTTTTTGGCCTAAATAAAGACAGAAGTCCTGAAGTATTTTTTCCATAGCTCAGCTTGAGCAACTGTTTATCGTTTAGACGATTTTCGTACTGAGCACCTCCATACAAAAAACGAACAAATAATGTGCAATCGGGTCACCTTCGCGAATTCATCTACTACAGGAGAAAGATTCAAGTTTCTCCCCATTCCACAATATGTACATCTTAGTTGACCGGATGAAATACATAAGAAGGCTAGCCATTCCATTGACGGCCCAATGGTATCCTTAATATTTCTCAGAAAATTCTAGTCCACCTGATCATATGTTTTATCTAATTCACTTTCTGAAATTGTTAAATAAATGGAATATTATTCAATGATGATGCTAAGACAGGAATTGTGCTCTAGTTATCAAGCCCGGCCCGGCCTTGCGGTTCAACCGTTTGACCCGGTGACCTGTCATGGAATCGAGCCGGTTCAAGCATCAACCCGTTTAAGCAAGCGATTCGCTCAAACCAGGTAAACCCAGCGGTTCAATCGGTGACCCGTTGACCCGGAGGGCACTGGTTGAACCGGTGGGTCAAGTAAATTTAATGGGAAAAAAGTATGAAATAGGTATTGAACCGGTTTTATGTAACAAAAATACTCAAATCACTTGAAATGATGCAAATCATTATTTAATCTTTATGCGCACTTATTATTTGTTATAGATCTAAATAAAAATCATATTTTTTTTACTTAGAAAACTTTTAAATTTCGTACAACATTTTACTTAACGTTTTGCTAAGTAATTCAAGTCATACTTTCCAACAAATATTACATTTAGTTTTTCTAATCTAATATTAACATAAGTGCATCAACATCCAAATAATTAATACTTATATGTATCGATAAAATGTTTAAAAGTTGTTGGTGAAAGTTAATAGCTTGCCCTGAAAGGGTCCCATACTGATTAAAAAGATCCGTTAGGGTCTCCAACGCCCCATCCATATATTCAAAGAAAAGCATGCTATCATCCGCAAAAAGTAGGTGCGAGACCTGAACCTGTGACTGCCTCCCAAAGGAAATCCCGCGTAGCACCCCATTGCGCGTAGCCCGGTCCAATAGGGCAGTAAGCCCCTCCGCACAGATGATAAAGAGAAAAGGGGAGAGAGGATCTCCCTGGCGGATCCATATAATTTACCTTTGTATTTTTCAACATATTTTCTTATGATAATCAATAAACAATACTTTCAGTTTTCAAATCGTAGCTCATAATGTGATAGATAGTTTCATATCATTATTTACTTGAATATGAATTACCAAAAAAAAAAAAATCATGATGTTATATATAATTTACTACTATATAAATTTTCCGGTTCCTCAAAAAAAAAAAAATTCCAATTGAATCAGTAACATAACAGTTGAACCAGTGACCCGATAATCCAATGTCTTTTCCATGTCAACGACCGGGCCGAGTCGATAACTATATGGTTGCGCTGATTTAACTTTTGCAATTGATTTCTGAAATATTTTACATAGAAAGTTTTATGTTACAAGATTTTATTTAAAAAATGATCAGACAAATTGTTTTATAAAAATACTTGATTTTTTTAGGCCAGATGTTATGTTCCAATTACCTTATTGACTATCCATAATATAATTAACGGCTCCGAGCGACTAAACTACAACTGGGTACATTATCATTTCTCCTGTCCAAACGGTCCCAGAAATAATGGGACAAAATACTCAACGCAGTAGGAATGGCCTCCTATTAATAATAAGAGCATTGTTAATTGGCACCACATCCAATATATTCGGGCATCACACATATGTAAAATTCGACTATTTAAGGTTCGAAATAATACATTTCGACTTTCCGGAGGTTGAAATAACACATTTCGATTCCTAAAAAGTCGAATTTTACACATGTATGGTGTCCAAATATATTGGATGTGGTGCCATTAACAATACCCTAATAATAACCCCTATCGGGATTTTCAATGAATTTTTTTTTTTTTTGACAACAGGGATAAGCAATAAACTAAAAAATATATGGGAAATTAGGGATAAGGACACAATCTGAAATATTATTAAGCAACAGGACAACTACATATTTTTTATAGGGAGAAGGACATTGCATAATTTTTATAGCGAGAAGGACGAAAAGTGAATCCCGAAAATCGGTGAATCTCCTAGTGAATCCCGAAATCGGTGAATTTCGACAAGTAAATTTTGACGGTGAATCCCGAAAATCGGTGAATCCCGAAAATGAATTTTGAAAATTAGTGAATTTCGACAGTGAATTTTCGGCGGTGAATTTAAACAATGTGAATTTCGAACACAAGTGAATTTCGATAGTGGATAAATAGTTTTGTCGCTTTATGCAAAAGTTTCAAAAGACTGTCCTTCTACTTAATTGATGAAATATTTTTGTCCTTCTCCCTCATTAAAAAATATAAAGAGTGGGGCCACTCGAAAGGCATGTGAACGGTGAACCATCCGGAGAGTTGGAAAAAAAAAAAAAAAAAAACTCGTGGAAGGATCTTGACCGTCCACGTTTGATGGTCAATGAACAGCGGGGGAATTATTTGGCTTTTTTAAAAGGAAATTTCGTCCTTTTGCAGTAGTTTTTTTTTCTTTCATTGATCAACCTTCTTTGTTGTATTTAATTTAATAATTAAATTAGTTGGATTGGAGTGGGACATGGGAATAGAGAATGGATGGGGAAAAAGTTCCTGTCCATAATTAGGTGCTTTGCTCATGGGTGATGCATAAGAAGATAACAAAAGGCTGAAAGAAAATAAATGAAAATAACCGCCATTATTAAATTAGGGTAGGAAAGTACCTTCAATCCAAAGGATATCGCCACTTATTTAAAATAATAGACTGTCTCCGGTGAAGACTTTATTTATACTCAACTCTTGCATTTCCAATATTTTGTGAAGTTTTTGTATAGTGTGTACCTACGTAGGTACACACGACGTGGCACGATCTGAACCACACAGTTAAGTGCAGAATGAAATCGTGTGGACAGGCGGGCGCGCGGTGTATGCTACATGTAGGTACACACTACGCAAAAACTTCCCCAATATTTTACAACTGCAATGGATAACTTTATTAGTATTCTATCTGAAAAAACGTTACTTGAATCACCATATATAGGGTTAAATTACAATTTTGGTTTTCTAATTATACATGTTTTTCGATTTTGGTCCTGGTTTTTCTCCGGCGATAATTTTAGTCCTGTAAGTGCTCTTTCCGGCGTTCAGGACTATTTTTGCAAAAAGAAGACCACTTATAGGACTAAAATTATCGCCGGAAAAAACCAGGACTAAAATCGAAAAACGTGTCTAGTTAGATGACCAAAATTGTAATTTAGCCCCAGTATCCCCTCAAGGTGAATAGTGTGCACTTTCCCCTCGTTTTGTGTCCCATGTGGTGGATGAATATAAAAATAAAAAGAAAATAAATTGTGGTTAGGTATATAGTTGAAGGAAAAGTGTTTGAAGGATTGTGTAAAAGGTATTTATTGAATTGGATGATTTTATAAACTGTTAAAAAAATATAACTCAAACGAAAAATGATATGTTTAGAATGATATTTAAAGATGTATTATCGGAGACGGTATAATACTTGTTACATTCACCATGTAGTATGTGATAAGACATACGTCAAGTCAAATAATTTGAAATTAAAATAATTACTAGTGAAAATACATTATGAACTCAATATCTATCGTAACACCGGTTATAATGTGGGAAATATATAAATATATGTAAATGGTATATTTGTACATTACGCTATATTGTGTTTAGGGTTTTGGTGATTCGTTGTACTATAAATATTTGACTATTGTGAATATACAAATAATCTTTTTTCCAATTGTGTTGTGTTTAACATGGTAGAAGAATCAGTCATAAATTAGACTAAACCTTTTGATCCTGTAATCGACAAAGTGCTCATATCATACATCGATGACGTGATTTTCGATTCCTCTGGTAATTATTGTTGCTGATCTGAATTGTTTCTTTCCACTAAAAAGAAATTGTTTCTTTCCTGTTGTTGCTCGTTGATCTTAGCTATTGCTGATCGGCCTTTCTTGCTGCTACGTGCTTTTATTTATTTATTTAAAAAAAAAAAAAAGAGAACAACAGCCCTACGTTCTCCTTCACAGCTTCTTCCATTGCCGACGGTGAAGCTCCTGAGTATGTTAGATTGCATGAAGTTGAGATGCTGCATCAGTTTTGTATGGGTTTCGATGGCTAAATTACAATTTTGGTCCTCTAACTAGACACGTTTTTCGATTTTGGTCTTGGTTTTTCTCCGACGACAATTTTAGTCCTGTAAGTGGTCTTTTTTTTTGCAAAAATAGTCCTGAACGTCGGAAAGACCACTTACAGGACTAAAATTGTCGCCGAAAAAGACCAATTTTAGTCCTGTAAGTGGTTTTTCCGGCGTTCAGGACTATTTTTGCAAAAAAAAGACCACTTACAGGACTAAAATTGTCGCCGGAGAAAAATCAGGACCAAAATCGAAAAATGTGTCTAGTTAGAGGACCAAAATTGTAATTTAGCCGGGTTTCGATCCGAAACGCTTCGGTAGCAGCGTTTATACCCTCCTAATGATGGATCCGATTCCCACTTTGAATGTTGCCTATGCTAAAATCGTTTCCAAAGAACGTAAACAAATCGTATCTGATGCCCGTGACTCTTCTCGCCCTGATGCTGTTGGTTTTGCAGCTTCCGGAAATGGTGTTGGCGGGCCTGCAACCGTTTCTGGCAACGAAACTCGTTCCTGCTCTCATTGTGGACGCCACAGTGGTCGTAATTTTGCTGCCAACGTTGGGAGTCACTGTCTGAATGGTGAGCAGCAGATTGGGGATGGTGATCGCTCCCTTGCACCGACTTTAACCGACGATCAATGGACACATCCTACGTCGGCCCTCAAAAATGTCAAACCCGGTTCATCCGAAAAATTGGCTGGTATGACTTGTTCCAACGATTGGCTAATTGATACTGGTGCTTCCAACCACATTTTCGGAAACATTTCGTTATTTATAAATTTACGTGAAATATCATCACCGGTTGGGTTGCCCAATGGGCAAAATACTACTGCTACGCACTCTGGCACCGTTTCTTTGACTCCGGAATTAATATAAAACCCCAAAATTCTTATAAGGATATTTTCGTCACTTCAAGAAACCTTTTTTCGAGTATTTTATTTTTTCATCAAATTTACCATTTAAGAAAGGGAATAAAAAAGAAAATTATTGTTTTCCAAAAATCATATTTTTAAAAGAAAAAGTAAAAGAAAAGAAAAAAGGAAAAAAAAAGGGTAAAGCAATATATATATATATATATATATATATATTGGTTATTCTGATGCATGGAGGCTTCAATAGAGAGCTGCATACGTGGCCACATCTGGACCACACAGTTTCATGCCACGTATGCAATTCCCTATTGAGGATGAAACGCGTGTGGTCCGGATGTTGCGCGTATGCATTTCTCATTGAAGCCTCCCCGCATCGAATATATATATATATATATATATATATATATATATATATATATATATATATATATATGCGTACCTGCTAGGTTGTCAGAAAGCAAAACAAAAATAAAGATGCGCAGCCTTTGGTCGTCGGAAGACTACAACGGAAGGAAAATAATTAGATTTTAACGGTTTCGTTGATCCGTTTTGCAGATATAAACAGTCAAAACAATCACAACAACGAGACGAACAATTTTACCCAAGCTATCTGATATTTTCAGAAAGGTATTTTTTCCAATCTGCTGTAGTTCAGCTCGGCCCTAGCTCTAAAAAATTAGGGTTCGTTATCGTATCATCGTAAAATCGTAGTGATTGACATAGAATTAATGTTATACTTAATTGTTTTGCAGTAGGTGTCTATAGATTCAGTATATTGCTAGGAGTGCCTCGAATTCTAAGGTAATGAGTTCTTCTTATCCAAATGTTCCGTTTTTAATTTAAAGATCAAGCCTTTAAGTTGTTTTAATATTGTTTATGTTAAACTGCACGTGACTAGACATAAGTATTTGTTGCCGGGTACTTGCCAAACTATGTTTTAAGAATATTATTTTGTTTTGTAGTTACTTTTATGTAAAGTGTTTTATGCATTTAAGTTACGAGTAGTGGAGTTAGGATGTGAGTTCGGCGTTGTTATGCTTTGGTATGTTTCTCGTAGACTAGATATGGTATTAAACATGATCTTATGTGCTTTATGTGCTCTATGTGTTTTACTCGCTAAATATATAATAACCGCAATGTGTTACAAGAGCATTGCGATCGACTCACAGGTCGTATTTGGATGTATGGATGGTTATTACCCCCTGTCGTTCCTAAGACGATGTATTACAAGAGTACCGTGTTCCTACGTGTCACGTGGGGATGTGCCAGTCGTATTACCCAAAGTTGCAACACGAACATGACATGAATACGAAAGACAAGACAAGAATATGATTATGCTAAGCCAGTAAGAGATATGAAAATGATAGACAGGACACGAACATGCTACGGTTAGTGGACAAGTAAAGTATGGTGATACGATTCAAGAACGGGATTTGCCCTAGGATCTTCTAAAGGAATCAATAACGAGCTCAAAACAACGAACTTAGATAATCCAACCTAAGAACGTTGGCAAGAACGCCACAACGCTTGCTCAAGGCGCTGATAAGTTCTCTAAGGGGTGGAACTCTACAACGAAGAGATCCTCACTCGCAAGTGATAAACAAGTCAATAGACTTAATCAAATTTTCACTCAAAATTAAACTGTGTTTTTACAATGACTCCAAATGCCTTTATATAGGCTACAGACTCCAATGCCAATTGCTAATTTAGCAACGTTGGACAAAATAACAATAAATTAAAATAATAATAAAAATAAAAGACTATCTAACCAATGTGGAATAATAAAGGACTAATGACTCAAATAAATGCTAAACAGTTTATTTAGGCCAATATCACAAATAATTGCGCATCTTCTGCATCACCATGAATTTCTGATTTTTCTTCCTTCTGAAGCCCTTCATGGATCACATCATTCCCTCCCGGTTGGAATGGATTCGTCCTCGAATCAATAAGACGTCATAAAATCGAGCACCATCACCATCAAAACTTGAACAAACACAAAAGATCACCAATCGAATACCAGGATTAAATGTGAATCGAATAAATAAATTATCATCAGTGGCATGCTTTGTTGCATAGTCACGCTTATAAAACGCATCATCATAATAGTGGGACATTGATTTAATAAACCTGTGGATAACTTCCTGTGACGGAACAAAATAATAATGATAGCAAGTCCCGGTCGAATAAGTGTCAATAAGCTTAGAAAATGGATCAGAATAAGTATGCTCCGGTTTGCCACTAATGTGATCACGATCAAGGACCACCGTAGGCATCGAGCTCTCCTCAATTGGATTATCGCCGTGTACCTACAAAGATAACAAGGATGAACTCGAACCAGTATTTATTAATATATGAGCTTCATTTTCTTCCTCCACTTTCTTCTCCACAATCTCCGCTAATGTTGGCTCATTCTCAGTATTCATCTCCACTACACTCTTATCGTCATCATTTTTCAACTCCTCCCCTCGAATGTTAACAATCTCTTCATTTTTCTGTTCCACCAATTCTTTTTCTTTTTCGGATTCAAGTCTCAAACGAGCTTTGTTTTCCATTACATGCTCCTTAAAGGTTTTAGCGACCCAAACATCTTTGTGAGCCTCTTCGGGGGATAACGGAAGAAGTTTAAACCTTTTCCCTTTATGGCATACTGTGTATCTGTCCATGGGACATCATATGCCACCTTCCTAGAAGTTTTCCATGGTTTCCCAAGTAGAATGTGGCTCTCGGGCATCGGAACTACATCACATAACACATCATCTTCATATATACTAAATTTGAACGCAATCAATGCCTGTTGGGTAACTCGTATCCTACCCCTATCATTAATCCTCTGCAACTCATAAGGGTGGGGATGAGGAATAGTGGGAATAGATAGCTTACTAATCACATACCTACTAACTAAGTTAGCACAATAGTTCGGCTCAATAATCATAGAACATCGCCTTTCACCAATTAAACAATGTGTACGAAAAAATCTCTTTCAACAGCACCTTGCACACTACTATCTATTTCTGACATTATGCAAGATTCAAAACCTCACAACTCTCGTGTTTACACTCACCCTTTCTCTAAGTTGTAAAGTAACCTCTTTTTCAAACAAATCAGAAAATTGAGCAAAGTGTAACAATCGAAACCAACAATCTAGACTAGACAACTAAGAGGTAGGTTTGGGGATTAGGTAAAAATGTATGGAAGTGTGTGGAAAAATGTGCGAAGAGACAATAGATGCAAGAAATAAAAAGCAATAAAGGAGGAACAAGGAAAAAACAATGAAAATGGTTGACAGCAGAATTTCACAAGCGTGAAACAATCGTCCACAAAATAAAGGTTTTTCTTTTTTGACTACAGAATTTTCATAAGTGTGAAAAGTTTCACACCAGGGTGTGATACAGTAATAATTTCTGAGTCTCTCTTTTTTTTTTTTTGTTTTTTTTTGTTTGTGTGTGTGTGTGTTGGCCGACTAAAAGAAAATAGAACAAATTAAAATAACACAATTAGGTCAAACTATTTTTCCCTTTGCTTTTGGCTTTATACGGAAACAACTTGCAACTTGTGGCGAATAGGATGCAATAGATGGAATTAAATATATAATCAAGAAGCTGGAAAAATTGTTGTTGCAATACGGATGCTAACACAACAAGCAAGAAGCGAAAGTATTTTTTTTTTTTTTTTTTTTTTGTATAATAGTCGACGCAGCAAGAGAAAAAGAAAGGAAAGCTGGGAATTTTTTTTTTAATGATGACGCAAGGGGACGAGAAACTTGGAAACGAAAGAATCAAGTTTATTTTTTTTAGGTTTGAAGGTTATGAACGCAGAAAAAAAAATTATGCAGAATCAAGGACGACAAGATCTAGGATATATTTATTTTTTGATTCAAGAAACGAAATCAAAACAGAAAGGGATATTTGATTACCTTTAGTCATCCGAAGGCTCCGATACCAAATGATACGATTCAAGAATGTGATTTGCCCTAGGATCTTCTAAAGGAATCAATATCGAGCTCAAAACAACGAACTTAGATAATCCAACCTAAGAACGTTGGCAAGAACGCCACAACGCTTGCTCAAGGCGCTGATAAGTTCTCTAAGGGGTGCAACTCTACAACGAAGAGATCCTCACTCGCAAGTGATAAACAAGTCAATAGACTTAATCAAAATTTCTCTCAAAATTAAACTGTGTTTTTACAATGACTCCAAATGCCTTTATATAGGCTACAGACTCCAATGTCAATTGCTAATTTAGCAATGTGGGACAAAATAACAATAAATAAAAGACTATCTAACCAATGTGGGATAATAAAGGACTAATGACTCAAATAAATGCTAAACAGTTTATTCAGGCCAATATCACAAATAATTGCGCCTCTTCTGCATCACCATGAATTTCTGATTTTTCTTCCTTCTGAAGCCCTTCATGGATCACATCATATGGGTTAGTAGATAGCTTAAGTAAATTTGATCAAGTAATTAATGTAACAAACAAGTAGGTGCAAGATAAACTGATTTAGTAAGTAGACATGTTTCCTATGTATTGTTAAGTAACTGTTTAAGAAATGGCTTCCTTTTATGCTTCAAGTTATGTTTAAAAAGTAGTAATCTAAACGTTTCAAGTTTATATTCAATTGTTTCATAACTGGATAAGTAGATTCATGTCGTGTCTCCCGGCATCTGACAACCATGAATATCACTTTTGATCTTCTTTCTCCTTACTAAGCTTCATGCATGTGCTTACTCCTTTATTTGGAATAAGAAGATTGCAGGTACATGCTTGGCTTGACGACAAGTTTGGAGTGCTAGCTTAGGATGGAGATGGAGTGTTCTATGCTTTAGTTTCCTTTTATAGTTGTTCTTTCTTGGACGTGTCAGTTGTAATGGATGATAGTGTTTGCCTTTAGTTATTTATGATTTAGTTTGACAGCAGTTGTTTTCTAGTTGTTGGTTGTTGTTGGAAGACCCAGAGGGTCTATTTCGAGTCTTCAGCTTGTTTTATTCCGCGCGAATCATTAATTTCTCTGATATGACACGAGGCTTACGTGGGATTTAGGGTTTACTCTAAATGTCACATGCCGAACGTTTCGTTTCCGGATAAGGACTCGGTATCCGGGACAGGGGCGTTACAGTTGGTATCATAGCCTAGGTTAGGAAAACTTGGGCGTAAACACTGCTGTCCAGGATGTTAATCTTTAGGCTTTGACCTTAGTTAGGGAGTGATTCTAACACTTTCCTTCTTTTGCAGGGATGGCAGGCGTTTGACGTGTTACCCGTTCTGCAGCAAACGTTCTGATCAAGATCCTCTAGTTTCATCAGAACCGGTCCCTCTTACAGCTTTGCTCCCACCGAGGGCTCTGGGGCAGCGGCACGGAAAAACTCAGGGCCAATCTCAAGGCCAATCTCAGGGCCAGACTCAAGGCCAGTATCAAGGGCTTTCTCAAGTGCTTTCCTAAGGGCCTCAACATCATGTATTAGATGTCCCTTCTAGGACTACTTCGGAAAGGCTACCACCCTCTTCTCGACCACAACATGTCTCTCACACCCATCAGCAGGCAGATCAGTCAGCAGGGTTTCCACATGGTACCTCAGCACAGTATCAACAGGTTCCTTTTACAGGCTTGTTCGGGACACAGTTCACCCCAGGACCAACAACCTTTCATACCGGCTCGGGTGTTGGCAGTGGTTCTGGTGTTCAGAGTGACTCTATGATGCATATGTTTATGGAGTATATGAGAGAACGGGATGTTAGAGAGGAGAGGATGTATAAGGATTTTCGTGATAGCAGACCGACAACAAAGGTTCCTAAGGCTGGTAGTTGGTATACTGACTTGCAAAAGAATGGTGCTCCAGGGTTTAATGGTACAGGTGGTTCCGGGAGAGCAGAGTATTGGGTCAAAGAGATGGAGAGACTTCTCGAGATTTTGGAAGTGCCCCAGAACAAGTGGGCTACTTTGGCTGCATTTTTTTTCTAAAAGAGGGCGCACAAAAATGGAGTGAGGCAATCGTGGCAACTAGGGGACCATACTCAGATTGGAAAACCTTTAAGGAGTTGTTTTGTTGGAAAGTATTTCCCTTCATCAGCCCGTTCACAAAAGGCTGCAGAGTATTTCAGGTTAGAGCAAGGCGATACGTCGGTTTTGGAGTACTCTCACAAGTTTGATGAGCTAAGTCAGTATGTGCCAGGGATGTTGACTGATGAGAAGGTGCTAACGGATAAGTTTGAGGAAGGGTTAAGTCAGCAGATTCAGGACAGGTCAGGTGTCCCTCCTCGGGATATGGCTGATTTGTTGGATCGTGCCACAATGGTTGAGAGTATCTACAAGCTCACTACATCGCGTGTTGGAGATAAGAGGCAACATGATAAGATGCAGGAAAGTAAGGCTCCATCTATTAGTAAGGACCAAGATCATGCGACTTTTTCTCATCCTTTGTGCCCTAAGTGTTCTAAGCATCATCCCGGTGAGTGCCGTCTAGGTACGCCAGTGTGTTTTCAGTGTGGTAAGCCAGGTCATATAATCAGGGAGTGCCTCAAGAAGCGTGGTCAGACGACAAATGCTTCAGCATCTCCGCGAGGCCAGACAGGTGGACCTTCTAGAGTTTTTGCATTGAATACGTCGCAAGGTGCGTCAAGTTTCGAGGACGAAACTTCTTATAAGGAGGGGAGAATGTAAAACCCGAAATTCTCATAAGGGTATTTCCGTCACTTCAAAAACCCTTTTTCGAGTATTTTATTTTTTCATCAAATTTTCCATTTAAGAAAGGGAATACAAGAAATTATTGTTTTCCAAAAATCCTAGTTTTTAAAGGGAAAAGTAAAAAAAATAAAAAAAAAAAAAAAAGTGTAAAGCAATATATATATATATATATATATATATATATATATATATATATATATATATATATATATATTTATATATATATATATATAGAAAATAATTAGATTTTAACGGTTACGTTGATCCGTTTTGCAGATACAAACAGTTAAAACAATCACAACAACGAAACGAACAATTTTGCCCAAGCTATCTGATATTTTCAGAAAGGTATTTTCTCCAATCTGCTGTAGTTCAGCTCGGCCCTAGCTCTAAAAAATTAGGGTTCGTTATCGTATCATCGTAAAATCGTAGTGTTTGACATAGAATTAATGTTATACTTAATTGTTTTGCATTAGGTGTTCGTAGATTCAGTATATTGCTAGGAATGCCTCGAAATCTAAGATAATGAGTTCTTCTTATCAAAAGGTTCCGTTTTTAATTTAAAGATTAAGCCTTTAAGTTGTTTTAATATTGTTTATGTTAAACTGCATGAGACTAGACATAAGAATTTGTTGCCGGCTACTTGCCAAACTATGTTTTAAGAATGTTATTTCGTTTTGTAGTTACTTTTATGTAAAGTGTTATATGTATTTATGTTACGAGTAGTGGAGATAGGATGGGAGTTCGGCGTTGTTATGCTTTGGTATGTTTCCCGTAGACTAGATATGGTATTAAACATGATCATATGTGCTTTATGTGCTCCTATGTGTTTTACTTGCTAAATATATAATAACCGCAATGTGTTACAAGAGCACTGCGATTGACTCATGGGTCGTATTTGGATGCATGGATGGTTATTACCCCCTGTCGTTCCCAAGACGATGTATTACAAGAGTACCGTGATCCTACGTGTCACGTAAGGATGTGTCAGTCGTATTAACCAAAGTTGCAACACGAACATGACATGAATACGAAAGTCAAGACAAGAATATGATTATGCTAAGCCAGTAAGAGACATGAAAATGATAAACATGACACGAACATGCTACGGTTAGTGGACAAGTAAAGTATGTGTTAGTAGATAGCTTAAGTAAGTTTGATCAAGTAATTAATGTAACAAACAAGTATGTACAAGATAAACTGATTTAGTAAGTAGACATGTTTCCTATGTATTGTTAAGTAAACATTTAAGAAATGGCTTCCTTTTATGCTTCAAGTTATGTTTAAAAAGTATTATATTCAATTGTTTCATAACTGGATAAGTAGATTCATGTCGTGTCTCCCGGCATCTGACAACCATGAATCTCCCTTTTGATATTCTTTCTCCTTACTAAGCTTCATGCATGAGCTTACTCCTTTTTTTGGAATAAGAAGATTGTAGGTACATGCTTGGCTTGACGATGAGTTTGGAGTGCTAGCTTAGGATGGAGGTGGAGTGTTCCATGCTTTAGTTTCCTTTTATAGTTGTTCTTTCTAGGACATGTCAGTTGTAATGGATGATAGTGTTTGCCTTTAGTTATTTATGATTTATTTTGACTGCAGTTGTTTTCTAGTTGTTGGAAGACCCCGAGGGTCTATTTCCGAGTCTTCAGTTTGTTTTATTCCGCGCGAATCATTGATTTCTCTGATATGACACGAGGCTTACTTGGGATTTAGGGTTTACTCTAAATGTCATGTGCAAAACGTTCCGTTTCCGGATAAGGACTCGGTATCCGGGACAGGGGCGTTACAATTAATTTTTGAAAATGTTCTTTATGTCCCGGATCTTGTTTGCAATTTGTTATCGATGTCTCAATTACTCGAAACCCGCCAATATTTTGTTATTTTCACTAATAAGCTGTGTATTATACATGACCTTACTTTGAGGAACCTGATTGGAGTAGGGGTGCAGTGTAATGGGGTTTACTATTTTCTACCATTTTGTTCTCCAGAATTTCAAGCTAATAAAGTTGCTAATGTTGACCCACATTTGTTTTGGCATCGGCGTTTAGGTCACCCTTCAATGACCGTGATATCTTCATTGTCTGGCATTCCTAGCCTTAGTAGTTCCAATACATTGTGTGACGCTGATTGTTAGGTATGTTTTATGAGTAAACAACCTCGTGCTTCGTTTCCTTTAAGTTACAATAAAGATGTGGATCTATTTGATTTGGTTCCTTGCGATATTTGGGGACCTTATAAATTTCCCTCTAGTTGTGATGCTCATTTTTCTTTACTCTTGTTGATGACTATCTCGTTCCATATGGGTATATTTACTAGTTGGCAAGCATGAAGTGCGTCACTTAATTGAAGCATTTTATACCATGGTGAAACGCCAATTTAATAATCGGATTAAGTGCTTTCGCAGTGATAATGGACAATAATTTTTGAGCTTACAGTCCTTTTTTGACTCAAAGGGTATTTTGCATCAAAAGTCTTGTGTTGATACTGCTCAACAAAATGGTCGAGCCGAACGTAAACATCGGCACATTCTTAATCTCGCTCGTGCCCTTCGTTTTCAAGCCAAATGACCTAAATATTTTTTGGGGGAGTGTGTCCTTAACAGCGGTTCATTTGATCAACCTGACCCCTACTCGCCTTTTAAATAGTTAAACTCCGTATGAGTGTTTGTATGGTCGTCTTCCTTCCTATGATAATATACGGGTTTTTGGGTGTTTGTGCTATGCTTCTGTCCGTCCTCGGGCCAAAGATAAATTTGATTCTCGGTCTCGGCGATGTATGTTTGTTGGTTATCCATTTGGTCAGAAAGGCTGGCGGCTTTATGATCTGGAGTCTTATGATATTTTTGTTAGTCGTGACGTTCAATTTTTTATGAGGACCAGTTTCCATTTATTTCCACCCTCCCTGACAACAGTCGCCTGCAATGGGAACATGATGAGCGACAAATTGACAATCATTATTATGACATTTTACCCTAATATTGATAACACTTTAATTTGAGCATTATTGTACCAATTCAAGTCATAATTACTAAGTTTTATAAAAATGTGTAAGTAGTATTATTATATAAATTATCGTATTTTTATAAGTTTTTTATAAGTTTTGTACCGGTTTAGTAACCGGAGTGTCGTGTCAGGTTTACACTTGGTATTTTTGTGATTTATTGCAGGATTATAGGTTGACCAAGACCTCAAGTTACGACATGTGTTGAGCCTAAAACACGTCTTTTGAGGGCTAGAAGAGTGTGCCATAAGCTTACGAGTTCAAACGGATCAATTGTCTTTTGCGTTTCTACCGTAGCCTATCTTCAACTGACATTTGACCCAACTTAAAGGCATTTTCTGGGGAATACTTCTTCATAAGAGTTGTAGATCAAGAAATGAGCTTTCCAACGCACTTATTATCACATCAATCGGAGGTCTACAACTCAAGTTATGATAATTTTACTGAGACCCGGCGCAAACCGGAAGAATACCGGCGCACGCCGGAATCTCCAAAGATATATCACAGATTTGTCAAAGATTTGGAAAATATTGGGCGAATATTAGCATTTATGAGTCTGACAACTCTCACATGCCAAGATTCCGGCTTAGGCCGGGAATTTCCGGCTTAAACCGGGAAATGGGTCCCTTCAATTATTCCCCATTCACTACTCATATTCAGAGCCTCATTTATATATATATATATATATATATATATATATATATATATATATATATATATATATATATATATATATATGTATCACCAAAGAAGAAAAGACACACTACTTCTACGTCTTCTACTTCTTTTTCTTGAAGGCAAAAATATTTCAAGGCTCTTAGAGCCGAAAATTAGTTACAATATTTAGCTATTTTCATCTCAAAATTAATTCTTTGAATGTTAACTCAACCGGTTGGGGTAGTTAATTGGATGAAGCTCAACACCAAGATGAGTCGGCTCCATGGATGCTCTACGAACATGATTGAAGCTTTTCCTTTGAAATTCAACGGTTGTACTCGGTAACATTCTAGTTTTATTTTTGTTTTGATAATCTTATTGCTATGAATACTAATTTCAATGTATTAGTAATTGTAGTAATGAGTAGCTAAATTTGTAACTAGCCAAGATGATGTTGTTGTGATAATTATTAATCTCTATTATGTTGATTGGGAATGTTAATTCATGTATTTCATAGCTTTTTGTGTTGTTGTTATCTTTTCCTATTTTCACTGTATTGCTTGTTGGTGTTGGATTGATCATCTAACACTAGCACACACACACTTAGTTGAGACCTAACGGAGATATTAGGTGTGGGAGAAGGAATAGGAGAACCGGAAGGTAAAATTGGCCGTCTGACGGAACCCTCTTTCTTATCCGGGGAAAGATTATTTGTACTCGAGAATTTATCATGTCAAATCATTAGGTTTAAGGCTCTTAAACCAAGGAGGAGGCATAGAACAATTTCGTGCACACTTGAACACTAATGGAAGGTTGGTAGGTAGTTCATTCCCATGATGCTAGTAGAGTTATACTTGATCAATGCATTGTCTTGGCTAGGCTTTTTATAATTTTATTACCCTTTGTAGTGGTAGATTTTAGATAAATTTACCTTTTTGTTAATTTGCGACTTAGATCAAGATAATAATAGCTTTTTGGTGTTCAACCTCACAATCCTTGTGGGATACGACCTTGACCGCTTACTAGACTACAATTGACCCGGTACACTGCCGGTAAGATTGGACACCCAGTTTAAGCCGATCAGAACACTATTTTATCAGCCTCCATTATAGGATGATTCTGAGGATATAACGGATGATGTGACTGTTCCAGTCGATACCGCCACCTCGGCTCCTGCCCTTATGGATTCTGACCCGTTGTCTCCGTTAAGGGGGTGTGTGGATGAGCCAAGTTCTTCCCCGGATGGCGGGGTGCCTACAACTGAGACTTTGGGGCGTGGTCAGCATGTCAAAATTCCCTCCATGAAGCTTCGGAACTATGTTACTCATACATTGGTTCAGCACAATGAAGACCCTACCCTATTACCTGCTTCCTCGTCTTCAACGGGCTCCTTCGGTAAGCCTTTTGACATAGATTGTTATGTTGATTATAATAAATTTTCTGTCGGCCACCGGTGTTTTTTGACAGCTATTATTAAGCGTTGAGAGCCCGCCACTTTTCACGAAGTTGTTCAGGTACCCGGTTGGCATCAGGCCATGCAGGAGGAAATTGATGCTTTAGAACGCAATGGAACTTGGTCTTTGGAGGTTCTTCCTCCTGGTAAACATGCTATCGGTTGTGGTTGGGTGTATAAAAATAAATACATCTCCACTAGCGACGTGGAGCACCGCAAAACTCGACTTGTTGTTCCTGGTAATCGGCAAGTTGAAGGAGTTGATTATAATGAGACCTTTGCTCCGGTGGCCAAAATGGGAACTGTTCATGTTTTTTTATCTGTTGCAGTGGCACGCAACTGGGAACTACATCAAATGGACGTTCATAACGCCTTTCTGCATGGTGATTTGCCTGATGAGGTGTCCATGAAGCTTCCTCTGGATATCATGCTTCTTCTCCCGGCACGGTTTGCCGGTTGCTTAAATCTCTATCTGGCCTGAAACAGGCTCATCGACAATGGTTTGCCAAGCTGTCTGCTGCTTTGAAAAAAATTGGTTTTGTTCAGTCCTATGAGGACTACTCGTTGTTCAGTTATACTTAAGATGGCGTTTCCCTCCATGTTCTGGTTTATGTCGATGTTTAATTATTGCAGGATGTTCTCATGATGAGCTTGTTCGTTTCAAGCAGTATTTGAGCTCTTGTTTCCATATGAAAGATCTAAGGGCTTTGAAATATTTTCTCGGCATTGAAGTGGCACGTGGCCCCGAAGGTATATTTCTCTCTCAATGCAAATATGCATTGGACATCTTGACCGAGGCTGGCATGTTTGGCTGTAAACCCATTGATACACCTACGGAGCAAAATCATTATCTCGCTTCCGCTACGGGTCAGCCGTTTGCTCATCCGGATCAATACCGCCGCCTTGTGGGCCACTTGGTCTGTCTATTAACCGTCCTGAGTTTAGTTACTTCGTGCACACTCTTGCCCAGTTTTTGAGTGATCCACAAGTCCTGTATTGGGAGGCTGTGGTGTGTGTTTTGCATTTTCTAAAGGGGAGCTGGGAGGCTATGGTGCGTGTTTTGCGTTTTCTAAAGGGAGCCCTGGCCAAGGAATTTTGTTGCGTCATGTGGATGATTTGTCTTTGACTTCTTTCTGTGATAATGATTGGGTCGCATGCCCCTTGACACGGCGTTCTTTCACTGGATATTTGGTATTTTTGGGTCGTTCCCCTGTCTCTTGAAAGACTAAGAAGCAGCCTACGGTGTCCCGCTCGTCTACCGAGGCTGAGTATCGTTATATGGCAGTTTCCATATGTGAGTTGAAGTGGTTGAAGTTCTTGTTGTCTTCTGTAGGTGTTTTACATCCTCAGCCTATGCAGTTATTTTGTGATAGTCAGCCGGTGCTTCATATCGCAAAGAATCCCGTCTTCCACGATTGTACCAAACACATCGAAGTGGATTGTCATTTTGTTTGTGATGAGTTATTGTCCAGTAATTTAGCGCAGTCTTATGTTCCTACCACGCCTCAATTGGCCGTCATTCTGACCAAAGCTCTCGGTAGGCAACAATTCTGTTTTCTCTTAGGCAAGTTGGGCAATTGTGATTTACATTGATATAAGAATTGGGAAAATATATTTCATTGAGTAAATGGGATTACAGTACATTAGTATATATTCACATGTATAGAATATTCCGGAACCTATAAAGGTAAATACATAAAATACAAAATATATAAATAGAATCCTAATACGCCCCCTCAAGCGGGACGAGGGAGACAAAGGCCCAGGTTGGACTTAAAGTGAGTGAACGGAAGCTGAGAAAGCGGCTTGGTAAGAGATCGGCAAGTTGATCAGCACTAGACACATGCGACACACGAACTAGACCACGCTGAACATGATCGCGGATGAAGTGATAATCGATGGCGACGTGCTTCATACGAGAGTGAAAAATAGGATTAGCACATAATTGAGTAGCACCAACATTGTCGCAGAAAATAACCGGAGTAGTACTAACGGAGAAACCAAGATCAGCAAGAAGATAAGTGAGCCAAGCAATCTCAGCGGCAGTGTCAGCAACAGAACGATATACGGCTTCGGTGGAAGAGCGGGCAACAGACGTCTGCTTTTTAGAACTCTAGGAAATAAGATTTTTGCCTAGAAAAACCAAATAGGCAGAGGTCGACGAGTAACCGGCATCTTGGTTCCCACCCTAATCAGCATCAGAAAAGGCATGAAGGGCAAGTGGGGATGCAGAGAATAATTGCAGACCTTCATGCAATGTACCAGCTAAGTAGCGGAGAATATGTTTAACAAGGGACCGGTGATAATCAGAGGGAGAGTGCATATATTGAGAAAGTTTGTTAACCGCATAAGTAATATCAGGCCGAGTAAATAAAAGATATTGTAAAGCACCCAAAACCTGACGATGCTGAGTAACATCCGAATGTGGGGGGAGACGCCAAGTCACTGGAGGTGAAAGCATCAGGAGGAAGTGGAGTGGAGACATGTTTGTAGTCTTGCATGTTAACCAGAGAGAAAAGCTCATAAATATATTTCGTTTGTGTGAGCATAAAACCATGAGCATTAGGGGTGACCTCAACACCCAAGAAGTACGATAAAAGCCCAAGATCCTTAATAGAAAACCGCTGGCCAAGACAATCCACAACCTGCTATATCTGAGAAGGAGAACTGCCAGTAGTAATAATATCATCAACGTACACAAGCAAAATAGTAATGCTAGAGGAAGTGTGGGCAATAAACAGAGAGGAGTCTGCAGTAGAATTGTCAAAAACAATAGAGAGAACAAAAGACCGGAGTTCATGATACCAAGCCCTGGTGCCTGCTTAAGTCCATAAATAGCTTTATGAAGCTTGCAGACATAAGTGGGACGATCCATGTCCTCAAAGCCTGGAGGCTGAGTCATATAAACATCATCTAAGAGTGAACCCTGCAAGAAGGCATTATTGACATCCAACTGAAGTAGAGACCAACCCAAAGAAACTGCAATGCTGAGAACCAGACGAATAGTGGTAGGTTTTACCATAGGGCTAAATGTCTCAAAATAATCAATACCGGGCCGCTGGGTAAAACCTTTCGCCACTAATCGAGCCTTATAGAGGTCTATGGAGCCATCTAGATGTCTTTTAATCGGAACTAGCGAACA
Source organism: Gentiana straminea (assembly GCA_036785695.1). Lineage (NCBI taxonomy): Eukaryota > Viridiplantae > Streptophyta > Magnoliopsida > Gentianales > Gentianaceae > Gentiana > Gentiana straminea. The sequence continues at coordinate 7,669,806 of JAVUPR010000516.1, forward strand.
AGTGCCATTGCGCACAAGCGTATCAAACTCCTCGGACATAGCAAGACGCCAATGCAAACTTTGTAAGGCTTGTTTAACAGTAGATGGCTCAGTATCAGAATATTGAGAATCCAACTGGGTGGCAAGGTTAAGGATTCGGTGAGGTTTAAAGATGTGATTGCGAGACCGAATAACCATGGGATGAGAGGGTGGTGGTGGTGGGGAAGGGGACGATGGGGTGAGATTAAGGATGAGGAAGATGATGCAGACTCGGGAGAAGATGTGGGTTCAGGAGGGGATTGAGGAGGGGAAGATGGAATCGGGAAGGGTGGGGGGAGGGGAACAGACGGGGAAGGAGGGGATGGGGATCCGAATAAAGAGTATGAGAAAGTAAAGTGTCAAGGGGAAACTGAGTTTTGCTGAGTTCTATATCTGAGTTTGTTGATTACAAGTGAGTTTCAAGAAAAGTGAGTTTTCTGGGAAAGTCAGCTTGGAGCCGAGTTTCGTCTGGTGGATAACAATTTGGAGAATTTGGGGTCCACATCTGGGGTATTTATGTCAATTCCGACAAAGATCTTTGGCGGTTAGGGTTTGGGATTTGTGTCTATAAATACCAAAGTTGTAATCAATGCAAAGTGTGTATTTCAAAGTGTTATTCACACACTTGTGAAAACCTTGTAATTCTGTGCATAATAAAATATCTCATTTTCTTTCCGTGGAGTAGTCGGCACAACGCCGGAAACCACGTTAAATCACCGTGTTCTCTTTGTTTCTGTGTTTTATCAATTTCCGCCATTTTTACCGTTAGATTGCATCTGTTTTATCTTTCTTCAAGTGCAAAATTCTCATCTGTGTTTCAACATTCATGGCAATCCGGAGTGGTGGAATGATCAGAGTCGCAGTGGAAAGGGGTCGGGTGCTCTTGGCCGTGGCAAGGCTGGCAATGAGCGAGACACGACGAGCGGAGCGCATGAAAATGTTGTCAGCAACAGCAACTTGACAGTTAGCTACACGTACATCGGCATCAAACGGCGGGTCTGGAAGGGGAGGAGCTATCTTGGTTGATCTGAGTGCGGAGCAGGTGAAGGTTCTTCTCAATTTGTAACAAATGAACAGCAGGATCAAATGCTTGGCAAGTCCTCTTCTTCATCATGGATCATTGATACTGGTGCCACTCACCGCGTCACCAGCACCATCTCATGTTTGGTTTCTTCCACAAACATTACTGAATAAAACGTGGGCTTACCGGATGTAGAACATGTCCTAGCAACTAAGGCAGGCCATGTGGAGTTTGCCGGCGGTTTGATATTAAAACATGTTTTATTTGTGCCTAAATTGCAATGCAACTTAATATCAGTGTCGAAATGGATAGACGACGCAAAATCCTTTGTCCGATTCACTGATTATTTGTGCATTTTACAGGACTGACGTTCAGGGAACCTGATCGGAGCCGGTGAGTGGAATGATGGAATCTACTATTGTTGAAGGATTCCTACAATATGGGCATTGACGGTTCTGGAAATCAGTAAATTTGAGCTCTGGCATCGACGCATGGGGCATCCATCGGATAGAATTGTCAAGTTGGTGCATGCTCTTAATTCTAGTAGTGCTAATAAATATTTGAATAAATAATGTGATGTTTGTCCACAAGTGAAACATACACGAGATAATTTTCCCAATAGCGAAAATAAAGCTCCTCGAATTTTTGAGTTTGTTCACTACGATTTATGGGGACCATACATGACACCTTTCACCAGAGGGGCTAATTATTTTTTAACCTTAGTCGATAATTTTTCGAGGGTTGTTTGGGTCTATTTGCTACATTATAAAACCAACGTGTCCAAAGCATTCCACTCTTCTTTTTTTGCATTGATCGAACGTCAATTTGGGTAACTGTTAATATAGTAAGAAGTGACAATGGCATCGAATTTAATTGCATGCAGCCTCATTTTCATGAACATGGAATTATATTTCAAACTTCTTGTGTTGATAACCCACAACAGAGTGGTCGGGTGGAGCGTAAGCACCGACATACTTTAAATGTTGCTCGTGTTGTCCTATTCCAAGGCAACCTTCCTGTAACTTCTGGGTGAATGCGCACTTAGTCCCATCTATTTAATTAATTGTACTCCCTCCCAGTTTTTAAAAAACAAGATCTTTTATGAAATTCTTTTTGGAAAAGAACCCGCTTTCGATGAATTACGAGTGTCCAGGTCGCTTTGTTATGCTCACAATCAAAAATCTCGGGGCGACAAATTTGTGTCTCGGAAAGTTATATGACCTTGTGACCGGAGAGACTTTTGTGTCACTCGATGTTAAGTTTCATGAGAATGCGTTCCCCTTCGCTACTTATAAATATAACAGTGAAGTTCACACAAATAAATGTATATCTAATAACCATGAGGTTTGAAGTGTGGAACTTTTTGATGAAGAGGAAAGCCACTTAATGTCTGTAGAAGACAGGCCCCTTCACGCAGACAGTGGGCTGAGCACTATCATCGAGGAACAGTCGGCAATTGCAGCTGTTCTCGAGCCTGCTTTGGGCCGTGGGTTACAAGAAAAACGCCTCCCATGTTGGCATCAGGATTACATCATACATACTGTCCAAACATTGAGTCCATCTCACATCTTATCGTCTCCTTCCGGTTCCTCAAATACTTCTTACCCTTTAGCTCATTTTGTGAATACAAATTTTCTTTGCGACACCGTATATTTCTTGAAGCTGTAACAGCCGGTGTCGAGCCACATACTTTTACTGAGGCTATGAGAGATGTTGGGTGGAGAGAGGCAATGCAGACAGAAATCCGAGCTTTAGAGGCAAATAATACACTGGTAATGGAAAAAATGCCTACTAGAAAAATGGCCCTCGGTTGCAATTGAGTTTATAAAATTAAATATCGAGCTGGTGAGAATGTCAAGCTTCTCAAGGCTCGACTTTTCTGGCTGTGGTTGCTGCGAAAAACTGGAACTTCATCAAATGGATGTTTATAATGCTTTCTTTCATTGAGATATTGATGAGGAAGTATATTTGAAATTTCCTCCTGGCTTCACTGTTAAACAACCGGGTATGGTTTGCCGCCTCAAAAAATCATTGTATGGCCTGGGACATGAAACAAATTAACAAAAATATAATAATAGGAAAAGAACCGAGTTGAGCCTTTTTATTCAATGCCTGAGTTGATACACGGTGCATCTATTTATATCTATTTAACACAGATAAAAGATAATGTTAATACTGTTCAAAAACTCAAATATCAAATATGAAATAAATATCTAACTAATTAATATTTGAAGTTTTATCCCTTGTTTGTATTTTCTAAATCAAATGTTATCTTAACAGCGCCCCGCAAGCTGAGCGGGAGTGTTCGAACGGGAAGCTTGTCTGAACGAAACCGGAAACGAGCTTTAGGGACACCCTTCGTGAACAAATCGGCAACCTGTTCGTCGGAGAAAATGTGTCAGAGAAGAACATCCCGGTTGATGACTTTCTCATGAATAAAGTAAAAATCGACCTCGATATCCTTGATCTAGCCGAGAACTAGCTGATCCTTACGCTGCCATAAGTGAAATTCAGGATTGACAATTGTAGTAGGATTACTTATATTATCAATTGTAAATTTTGATGGGCACGGTTGAGAACTATCCACGAAACCCATCAAGTTATGACTCTTAAGAACTGAAACCATGTTAAAATAAAATATAATAATAATAATAATAATATCAATTGTAAATTTTGATGGGCACGGTTGAGAACTATCCATGAAACCCATCATAATAAAGAGAAAATCATAATAAAAATAAATTCAATATTCCATAAAACGTGTACAGGATTTTTTTTTTTTTTTTTTTGGAGACAACCACAACTCCCTTAACCCTGTGTCATTCCCGTACGTAAAATGCAGAAAGTGGGGGGAAAATGATTTCTTTGCTATGCAGGTCAGGGGTGTTGAAAGAAAAGGGAAGGGGAGGGGATGAATAGGTTTTAGGCCACAGGAGGAGGAGGAAGTCAGTAGATCGGCAAGAGAGATACTGCCGCCGGAGAGAGATGAGAAGCATATCGGAGGCAAAGAAGATGAGGACCAGCAGCAGTGTCGGTGGCTTGCTGGTTGGTGATCGGAAGAAGGGCCAGTGACGGAGAGATTTTTTTATTTTTTTTATTTAAGAGATTGGGGTAGGGTAGATGAGATTTGTAACTATTGAGTGTGCAGCCAAATATGACAATGTCCCCTTTGAATCTTTGAAGCAACTTTAACATCGTAGACTTGAACCAACAATTAAACCAACAACATGGGAAGAACGAAGCAGGTGGACTTTGAAGGAGACAGAAAGAGATTGATGTTTAACGGAGGCTTAAAAAGTAGACGAGGGGTGAGGGTTCGTGTTGACGAACCCCCACCCAAACGGTGTTCTTTATTATTGACCGGGATCTACGACATTAGTCAGAGAGCTCTGATACCATGAAACAAATTAACAAAAATATAATAATAGGAAAAGAACAGAGTTGAGCCTTTTTATTCAATGCCTGAGTTGATACACTGTGCATCTATTTATATCACCAACACAGATAAAAGATAATGCTAATACTGTTCAAAAACTCAAATATCAAATATGAAATAAATATCTAACTAATTAATATTTGAAGTTTTATCCCTTGTTTGTATTTTCTAAATCAAATGTTATCTTAACAGGACAGCCCGAGGCGTTGGTTTGCAAAATTAGCTACTTCTCTCAAACAATATGGTTTCTACGGTCATACTCAGATTGTTCTCTCCTTCCTTTTCACAACGGTCAACTCAGCTTAATGTGTTTATTTATGTTGACAATATTATTATCTCAGGGAATAACTCTTATGCTATTGCCACTTTTTAGAAATACTTGCATTCTTGCTTCCACATGAACGACTCGGGAATTTTAAAATAGTTTCATGGTATTGAGGTTGCCCGGAGTTCATAGGGCATTTTCTTGTGCCAAAAGAAGTATACTCTCGCCATTATTGCAGAGGCGAGTTTGCTAGGCGCTAAACCTGTTGGGTTTACGATTGAGAAAAATCATACCATGGCTCGTGCTCAAGGCCCTTCCATTGCGGATCCGAAGTGTTACCGAAGGTTGGTGGGTCACCTAATTTATTTGTCTTTCACTCGCCAAGGCATGGCCTATGCAGTCCACATATTGGCTCAAATTATTCACCAACAGAGACAGGAGCATTGGGATGCGGCTCTTGTTAGGTGTAGTGTCCGAAAGACAATTATCTAATTATTTTTATGACAGAATTAATAATTCATCTTATTATATGCATGTATGCTTATAATTAAGACACTACTGAAAACCCTAAGTACCTCGTTTATGTAATCACATAACTCAGTGTATGACTATACACAAGAGGATTGAGTTAGTGAGATGTACTTAAAATTAACTTAGTCCGTAGCGTTTATTAATCTGAGTACGGGTCTCATGATTAATTTGCTAATAATGCGCCCAGAACACTTTAGGTGTTACGGTCTTATCCGGAGTCGGTAATAGGGTACCTAGTGGGGCATTTATATATGATGATAATCATATAGGGGTATCGGACCGATTTGATTTGAGTTCTCGATATAATTCGTGATCGAGAAGTCTTATCGAATCACAAGATGATCATATATGGATTAATCTCAATCCTGAGGTGATCACAGACAACTACTTAGACTAGGGTAGAGTTTGATGTGTTAGTAAGGATCACTTCGTAGTATGTGGTCCAACACTTTTCGTTGGCTCTATTTTAGGATGAGTGAGTAGTCTGTGCTATCACAGATATGGTATCCATTCATTCCTCCGGGAAGTAGAGAGACAGTTCCCTTGTTTGTTAATCCTAGAAACTGACCGATACGCGCAGTTCACATTATATTAGTTATGAACTATTTGGTAACTAGCTAGGGGTAATGGTAAATAAGGATAAGAGGTTTCGAGAAGGGTTTACGGAGATATCCCGAATCGTAATGAACAGTCTATGGAGGATTTATCCGTATGTAATGAATATATCAGTGGACGCTTATCAACTCATAGTTGAGTATAAGTTATCTATATTCGGCAGAGTTTAGTTTCGGGTTCATGGTGGTGTAATCCCGGAATTAATAGATTGAATATTATTGTTCGGTCTGACGGATAATATTATTTAATTTATTGTAGCTACTGAATATGGGTCCATGGTCCCCGACGTGGCTCCTAACTTGCATATGTTTTCTCGTCGTTTCACATCAATTATAATTAAATAGTTGGATTGGACTATTTAATTGATATGTGGATTAATTGTTTAGTTGGACTAGATAATTAAATACTTGAAAAGAATTTTTTCGTGGACTCGGCCCAAAGTGATTAAAAATACGTGTGACCTAATTTTGTATTAGGGTGGCCGCATATTTTATATATTATTTATTGCGAAATTAGTTTTCTTGATAAATAATAAGACATGTGATTAAATTATTTATTGGTTAAATAATTTAAGGAAAAGAAAATCTTTTGTATATCCTAATTAATTTTGGAATATTCTAGATTTATCTTTTTACGGAAAATGATTAATTTGATTGATTTTGTATTAATTAAATAAATCCTTGGAGACTAGGATTTCTCTCATATATGAAGAGAGTTCTCCCAAGCCATTTATCATAGAACATCACACGACTTTTGGATAGCAAAATAGCTTTGATATTTCGGCTATTTTACTAAGGGTTCGAGTTTTAGAAAACGTCGGGTTTTCTAAGGTAGAATATCGAGGATGTCCGGCGGCTTGAAACACCATCCACCTGGTGGTGCTTGGAGACACACGTTGGAAGACTTTGGCTTCTCAACTAGCTCGGTTTGGATTGGCCTTGTTCTTGGCGTTTTGCACCATAAAAAGGTTAGTAATCTAACCCCCTCGTAGGTTAGATTTATTATTCATGTATTTTGTTTGTTTAGATCTAGATCTAGTATTTATTCCGCTGTGTAATCGGGTGGATCTTGATCCATCGGGTGATATTACATCCTACAGCTCTTTGTACCGTGCAATATTTGAAGGGGTGCCCAGTGTAATGGTGACTTAAACTATGCTACTGAATCTGGTCTGCTGAGTGTGGCATTCAGCAGTGTCTGTGGAAACTGTGGTGGTCAACAGAGCATGAAGCATCTGCTGAATCTGGTGTTCGTTTGGGGGAGCAGCAGAGTTGATCAGTCTGCTGAAGCTGTGTTTGCTAGTACAAGGTATCAGCAGAGTGAAGTCTGCAGGTTCACAGCAGACTTAAGGAACACGTCAGCATGGTTTCCTAATTCGGTGAAGTCACTTATGGGGTATTTCAGTCATTTACTGGGTTGATTGATTAGTCGGTTAGGGTTGGATTCCCAATGCTATAAATACCATCTGTATTAATTGTAACTTGATGTAACTTTCTGGTGATAATCAAATATCCTTGTTTGTCCGTGGAGTAGTCGGCACATTGCCGGAAACGACGTTAAATCTGTGTTCTTCTTGTTTCTGTGTTTGTTTACTTGTTTATCTTATATCTTTACTTACAATCACCATCGCTTCTTGATCGATCCGTCATAACAAATTTGTATCGGAGCGTCCAGGTTCATCAGGAAATATGTTTATCTATTTTAAGTAAGGTAGATTGGCACCAAGGTCATAATTGGCTAGGATTTGGGATCTACACAAGATTTTCTGGTGAGAAAGATGTCTGCTTTAAATGTTAAGATTGACAAGTTTACAGGAAGGAACAACTTTAGTTTATGGCAGATCAATATGCTTCATTTGTTGAAGCAGTAGGGATTATAGGGTCCCTTGTCTAAATCAACAGAAGTGCTGCTGAGAGAGCCAGTCTGGAGGAGAAAGCACATTCAACAATTATGTTGTGCTTGTCAGATGATATTATCACAGAGGTTGCCGAGGAGGACACATATGAGAAGTTATGGTCCAAACTTGAGAGCCTGTATATGAATATGTCTCTAACCAACAAGTTGTTGCTAAAACAACGTCTGTTCAGTTTAAGGATGCATGAGGGTACTCGGCTGAGGGATCATCTAGACCAGCTGAACATAATATTGCTTGATTTAAGGAATATTGATGTGAAGATTGAAGATGAGGATGCTGCGTTGATTCTACTTATATCATTGCCTGCATCATATGAGAACTTTGTGCAGTCCTTTATTGTTGGAAAGGACTCAGTATCATTGGAGGATGTGAGGTCATCACTCCATGCTCGAGAGTTATGCCATAAGGCATCTGGTTCTAGAACATATAGTCAGTCTGCTAGATTGGTGGCCAGTGGAGTCAGCAGGGGGCTAGGCAATTCTAGAAAGAAGAAATTCAAGAAGAATTCAAAGGGTCCTAAAGCTAAGGATATCTGTAATTACTGCAAGGAGCAGGGACATTGGAAAAATGAATGTCCAAAAAGGAAGAAGCAGCAGGGTACTCAGCAGGGTACAACTGCTTTGGCAGAACAACACACCAACTCTGAAGAAGATCTAGCATTAGCAGTTTCAGAGTCAGTAGGGCACAGAGATGTGTGGATTCTGGACACTGGGGCTTATTATCATGTGTGTCCAAACAGGGAGTGGTTTTCAACTTATCAGCAGGTGGATGGAGGTCATATTATAATGGCTAACATCAAGGTCTGCAAAATAGTTGGGATTGGATCAATCCAACTTAGGACACATGATGGTAAATTCTGCACACTGAAAGAGGTTAGTTATGTTCCACAAATGACCAAGAATTTGATATCACTTAGTCTACTGGACAGCAAAGGGTTCAATTTCAGGGGTGAAGGTGGAGTGGTGAATGTCTATAAGGGTTCAAGTGTGGTTCTGAAGGGTATCAGGTAGGGGACGTTGTATATACTACAAGGGTCTACCGTATCAGGTTTTGCTGTTGTTGCATAATCAGAGGTTCACAGTCACAATTAACTAAGTTGTGGCATATGAGATTGGGTCATATATGTGAAAGAGGGATGCAAATTCTCTCTAAGTCTGATCTACTTGGGGGACATAAGGTCAATGAGCTGGAATTTTGTGAACACTGTGTGTTTGGGAAGCTACATAGGAGCAAGTTCCCAAAAGCTATTCACATCACAAAAAGGACACTTGATTATGTCCATTTTAATTGTTGAGGACCTTCAAGGGTGGAGTCATTGGGTGGTCACAGGCATTTTGTGTCTTTTAAAGATGATTATTCAAGGATGGTTTGGGTGATTATGATGAAGCACAAGAGTGAAGCATTCAAGAACTTCAAGCAGTGGAAGGCTTTGGTTGAGAATCAGACAGGGAAGAAGATCAAGAGACTTAGAATTGATAATGGACTAGAATTCTGTTGGTCTGAGTTTGATGAATTTTGCAGGAATGAAGGCATTTATAGGCACCATATTGTCAGAGATACTCCACAACAGAATGATGTTGCAGAAAGAATGAATCAAACTCTTCTAGAAAGGGCAAGGTGCATGCTCTCTAATTCTGGTTTAGCAAGGAGATTTTGGGCAGAGGCTGTCAGTACAGCTTGCTACTTAATCAATTGGGGGCCTCACACTGGGATCAAACTTAAAACACCATTTGAAGTTTGGTCAGGAAGGTCAGCACACTACTCTGGATTTCGGGTTTTTGGAAGCACTGTCTACTATCATGTCAGTTAAGGTAAATTAGAACCTAAGGCCAAGAATGGTGTGTTTGTTGGATATGGAGATGGAGTTAAGGGGTATAGAATCTGGTCATCAGCTGAAAATAGGGTTATACTCAGCAGGAGTGTAGTCTTTGATGAAAACTCTATGCTTAACTCATCTGTGAGGGCCACATCTGAATCTGAAATTAGATCTGAGACTGAGAAGGTTGACAAACAGGTTGAGCTTCAATTAGAGTCTACTGAATTAAAAGACTCAACAGGGGATGGTCAACAATCAGCAGATCCAGAGCTGGATCCAAGCCAGTCTGCTGAACAAGGTTCAGCAGACACTCAAACAGCTGATGTTGTTCAGCAGGGTATAGCTCTCAGTAGAGCTAGGAGGACCAATATCATACCTCCAAGAAGATATGGGTTTGAAGACGATATGGTTGGATATACACTACAGGTAGCTAAAGAAGTGGATGGTTTTGAACCTAACACTTACAGGGAAGCTGTGACATTAACTGAGGCATCCCAATGGCTTGCTGCCATAGGAGAAGAAATGGAATCACTTCAGAAGAATTAGACTTGGGATCTGGTCAAACAACCATATGATAGAAGGGTAGTCAGCTACAAATGGATATTAAAGAAAAAGGAAGGAATGACATCTTTTGGGAATATCAGTTATAAGGCACGTTTGGTTGCTAGGGGGTTCAGTCAGAAAGAGGGGGTAGACTATGAAGAGATATTTTCTGCAGTGGTCAGACATACCTCCATCAGGGTGCTGTTAGCAGTAGTGGCACATAAGAATCTTGAACTTGAGCAATTGGATGTGAAGACAGCCTTTCTACATGGAGATGTAGAAAAAGAAATTTATATGACTCAGCCAGAAGGTTTCCAAGTGGCAAATAAGGATACGTTTGCAAGTTGAAGAAGTCTTTATATGGACTTATGCAGGCCCCAAGACAGTGGTATAAGAAGTTTGATAGTTATATGATTCAGTAGGGTTATAGCAGGAGTCTATATGATTGATGTGTTTATCACAACAAGTTGAAGGATGGTTCAGTCATCTATCTGGTGCTGTATATAGATGATATGCTAATAACTGCTGCAAACAAGTCTGACATTCAAGATTTGAAGAATCTGCTCAATGCTGAATTTGAGATGAAGGATTTGGGGAATGCAAAGAAAATTCTGGGAATAAAGATCTATGGAGATAGGAAGCAGGGGAAGCTATTCTTGTCTTAGAAGGGGTATATTGAAAAGATATTATCCAAGTTTGGCATGTCAGTAGCCAAACCTATAAATACTCTTATGGCACCAAATCTACATATGTCTGTTGTGTTTGCTCCACAGTCAGCTGAAGAGAAAGAATACATGTCAAGAGTTCCATATGCTAGTGCAGTAAGCAGTCTTATGTATGCCATGGTCTGTACTAGGCCTGATTTGGCTCGGGCAATTAGTGTTGTCAGCAGGTTTATGGCTCAACCTGGAAAGGAACACTGGAAAGCAGTGAAAAGGATATTCAGGTACCCTATCAGATATTGGACTCATTTATGGAGGTGGTAGGTACTGTGATTCTGATTATGCTACTGATGTGGACAGCAGGAGATCTATGACTGGGTATGTGTTTACTTTGGGGGGTTCTGTAGTAAGTTGGAAGGAAACTTGACAGGGTACAGTGACATTATCTACTACTGAAGCAAAATACATGGCACTATCAGAAGCAACAAAGGAGGCAATCTGGTTAAAGGGGCTAGTCAATGATCTGAGTTTGCATCAAGATAAAGACAAGGTGTATTTTGACAGTCTTAGTGCAATATGTTTGACTAAGGATCAGGTTCACCATGAGAGAACCAAGCACATTGATGTTAGGTATCATTTTCTGAGAAATGAGATGAGGGTTAAAGTGGAAAAGATCAGCACTGATGTGAATCCTGCTGATATGTTCACTAAACCAGTTCCAAGGGGCAAGTTTCAGTTGTGTCTAGACTTGCTGAATATCCAAAGCTGTTAATCTGAATGTGGGAATACTCAGCTGATGTTGGGGGTCTGTTGAGGTATTCAAATCGAAGACAAAGAGGAAATCTGGCACTTGGTTGTGCATCTGGTCAATTTGCATGGAGTTGAAGTCAAGGTGGAGATTTGTAATTGTGACTTAAACTATGCTACTGAATCTAATCTGCTGAGTATGGCATTCAGCAGAGTCTGTGGAAACTGTGGTGGTCGGCAGAGCATGAAGCATCCGCCGAATCCGGTGTTTGTTTGAGGGAGCAAGCGAGAGTTGATTAGTCCTTGAAAGTTTGTGTTTCTTTGGTACGGGGTAGGTATCGCAGAGTGAAGTCTATTTGGTTCACAGCAGACTTAAGGAACACGTCTGCATGGTTTCCTAATTCGGTGAAGTTACTTCTGGGGTATTTCAGTCATTTACTGGTTTGACTGATTAGTCGGTTAGAGTTGGATTCCTAAGGCTATAAATACCATCTGTATTAATTGTAACTTGATTTAACTTTCTGGTGATAATCAAATATCCTCATTTGTCCGTTGAGTAGTCGGCACATTACCGGAAGCCACGTTAAATCTTTGTTCTTCTTGTTTCTGTGTTTGTTTACTTGTTTATCTTATATCTTTACTCACAATCACCATCGCTTCTTGATCGATCTGTCATAACACCCAGGTCAAGGAATTCTTTTACGTGCGGATAGTGATTTGTCCTTGACATATTGGTGTGACTCCGATTGGGCATGATGTCCTTTGATGCGTCGCTCATTTACTAGTTGGATAGTGTTCTTAGGTGACTCCCCGATCTCTTGGAAAACAAAGAAACAACATGCAGTATCTTGTTCCTCGGCCAAAGCCGAATGTCGCTCGATGGTAGCAGTAACTTCAGAATTAACCGGGCCCAAGGCAATGCTTAAGAGCCTAGGGGTTGCGCACCCACGTGCGATGTGCTTATTCTATGATAGTCAATCAGCCTTTAACATTTCACAGAAACCCGTTTTCCACGAATGCACAAAACCTATTGAATTGGATTGCCACTATGTCCGAGATGCCATCCGGGTGGGTCTCATCCATACATCCCACATGTGATGACGGCAAATTTAGTGCTATATTTCACATCCGGTTTGCCCCTGAATTATGCTCATATGATGAGAAACGGTCTACATATTGTATGATTTATGTGTCAATTGCATAGTGAGTTGTACCTAGTTTTTGATTCTGCATTTGCATGTTTTACCTTTGGAATCGGTATTGTTTAGCTCGTTTCATGTGATTTGTAGGCAATTCCATTTCTGGGACCAAGGATGAATTGGATCAGAGCTGAAGAGAAGAGATTGGGCTGGATAGAAGATGTGCAGGAAGGAAATCTACTGAAATTTTGGAAACTCGGCCTAGCCGCGGCGGAAGTCCACATGCGGTTCAAACTAGGGGAATAAAATCCTAGCTTCGATTTACCTTTGAGTCTTGGTAATTTCTTCGTAGAAAATTTCATAGATGTGAATAAGGATTTGTACTTTGTTGTAGATTCGTTCCTCTTCAGTAAAAGAGGAATCTTTCAGTTGTATTTTTTTTGAAGAAACGCATAGATTTTGGACTATAGAAAAACCACATCGAGGTAGGGAGGCCATCCCTTAATATGGTTTTTATTATGATTTTGTATTCTGATTTTCTTACTTTCTAGTTTGAGATCGCATGATATTGTGCGTGTTGGATGTAATATCGTCGGACGGATCTAGATCCGCCCGATTACGCAGCGGAATAACAAGGATCGCGATCAATATGAATTAAAGCATATAAAATAAATAGATCTAAACTACAAGAATGTTAGATCTACTTACCAACCAAAAGATTAGATCCAAGGATTGAGAAGCTAAGATCCAAATAGTTGAGATGCCACAGTCTTCTGATGTGTATCTCCAAGCAATAACCAGTGGATGTTGATCCTTGATGCTTGACCTACTCGATATGCTACCCGGTAAATCCCAAAGATTTTCCCAACTCGAAACCCTAAGCTTGGCCGAAAATTCCAAACTTATTTCGTGTATATATGCGTGTATTATGTCATAATAAAAGGCTTAGGAGAACTCTCTTTATATAGGAGAGAAATCCTTGTCTTCCAAGGATTTAATAATTAATTAAATAATCAATCATAATAATCCTTTATTAAATACAAGATAAATCTAATATATTCTAAAACTAATTTAGATATATATAATAGATAATATCTAATATCTCCCGATTAATTATTTAACAAATAAACAATTACTCACATGACATGTAATTATCCAAGAAAACTAATTTCTCCCTAATCACAACATGTAGAACACGCCATGCCCTAGTCAAATAAGGCTAGCACACGAAATTTCACATAATGGGCCGAGTCCACAAAAATATCTTTTCCATGTATTTAATTATTTAGCTCACTAAATGATTATTCGCACATCAATTAAATAGTCCAACTACTTAATTATCATTGAGGCCCAACGTCAAGAAACATATGCATGTTAGGAGCCACATCGGGGACCATGGACCTATAACCAGTAGCTACAATAAATTAAATAAAATTATTCATCGAACAGAATAATCCTTATTCAATCTATTAATTCTGGGATTACGCCACCATAAACCCGAAACTGAACTCTATCGATTATAGATATGTACTTACACTCTAATCATTGAGTAAAAGCGTCCATTGATATAATCATTACATACAGATAAATCCTCCATAGACTGTTCGTTTTGATTCGGGATATTTCCGTAAACCCTTCTCAAAACATCTTATCATTATTTACCATTAACCCCCTAGTGATCAATTAGTTCATAACTAATATAATATGAACTGGGCCCATTCGATCAGTTTCTAGGATTAACAAATAAGGGAACTGTCTGTCTACTTCCTGCAAGAAGGAATGGATTACATATCTGTGAAGTCACAGATTAATCACTCATTCCAGAATAGAGCCAATGAGAAGTGTTCATATCACATGTATCCAAATGATCCTTAACTAACACATCAAACCCTACTTTGAACCAAGCAATAGACTGTGATCACATCAGGATTGAGATTAATCCATATATGATCATCTTGTGATTCGATAAGATTTCTCGATCACGGAATTATATCGAGAATTCAAATCAAATCGGTCCAGTCCTATATGATAGACATCATAAATAAATGCCCCACTAGGTACCCTATACCAACGGTCTGGATAAGACGGTCACACCATTAAGTGTTTTGGGCGCATTATTGGTATATTAATCATGAGACCCATACTCTGATTAAATTCACCACGGACTAAATAGTTTTAAGCATATCATAACTAACTCAATCCTCATGTGTTTGCCATACACTGAGTTATGTGATTACATACCGATATACTTAGGGTTTTCAGCAGTGTATTAATATAAGCATAAATGCAAACATTAAGATGAATTATAAATTCTGTCAAAAACAATTACAGAAATTGTCTTTCGGGCACAACACCTAACAATCTCCCACTTGCACGAAAGGCAAGTGATTAATTGTTTAGAGCATACCCCTTATACACAACATTCTCCCACTTTCCTTAAAAGCAAATGAGACATATCCATCAATTCTGTACCCGCCAAGCGCATCTAAGTATTTCAGATTTCAAAGTACGGCCGGAGTGTGCCGCCGTAGGGTAGGTCAGTGACCCGGCGAGCACTTAAAATCTGAATGCCATGCGACTTGGTACACTGATCAGTTGGTTTGTCAGCTCGAGACGATCTTTAGGATCGAAACGTTGCTGGTCCATCTAATCAGGTGGTACTCTCCCAATATGCTTTTGACCTCTAGTGAATATGAAGATCCTCATAACCTACCTGTCCACTGTTTTCACAATAAAATGGTATTGGCTTACCAGATCTGGAATTACTCCCAGATTTAGAAGGAAATCCTCAATCAGACTTAATGTCAGAATCTCATGAGTGAACACTGAGCCCGAGATCGACTTAATGATCATCCTTAATCTGACTTGAAGTCAGAATCAGTGTAATCACTTATATCCAAGTTCACACCCGAATATACTAGCATATTATTCCTCGTTCTCCAAATATACTTGAGGACGTACTAAACTTGCTATTTAATACTCGAATACAAGATTCGATTAACTTGTAATTTCCTAACTTTCTCTTATCAAAAGAGAGTCTATCCCATTTTCTATTCATCCTTAGGTTTAGAGAAGCATTCCGTGAGAGGTTGGGTAGGACTACTTCGTTGAATGTTGCATACCGATATGCAAAATCATCATAACCATTAGGATAGATGGGATTGCCAGTCACATATTCTCGGGAATTTGACCGAATCAAATCCTTTAGAATGTAGTCCGATTCTTTCATAAAGAGAATCTTGGCATGTCAGTTTCCGACTTCAGATAACACACCCATGTTGTTTCCAACTGTTTCAGTGTTACCATTCATGAACACTAATGTATATACTACTTTACCAATACTGACATCCAGTCTATGAAAGACTTATCAATATTCTGGTCAAGTCCACATACTTGAAATATGTGACTTTTAAATGACCTAGAGGTTTGCTTTTATCCTTAAAGGATATAAGCCTTGGTTCCTGAATCAATTCAGATTCTGATTGTTCAGAAAAAAAAGTCTCAGGGAATCACCCCTATTTTCTGCTTTCTAATGAATATGCCATTTGTTCTTAGCTAAAATCCTTCTGTTCCGAATGAATTTAGATTCTGTTTGTTCGGCAAGAAAGTCTCAGGAAATCACCCATATTTTCCGCTTTCTAACGAAATCAAACAAGACCGAGTGGTGAGAGAGTTCACGGTCTGGTTAACTCTCTACTTGCTAGGGAATCAGCCCTAGACCACTCAGCTTTGTACCGAAAGTTAAACTTTCTATTCATTCGACTCTTATCATGTACATCCAATTACTCCCACTGGGCCTGAGACACTCAGGTGGTTCTACTAGAGTGTGAACATAACTAGATTACCAAAACTCCATTCACTGGGTTTTTAAACCAACCTCTATGATCAGAATCCTATACAGCCCACAATGAACCATAGGTTATCAATCACCTCTGTAAACTTCAAAGTCTACAGAAAACAATGGTTAAACCATACTCTTACTGTGTTCTAGGTGGATCGATATTCTGATCTAGTACAGTAGTAATTATTAGTGTTATTACCAACATCCGATGTTGGACGTGGTCTGAACAAATCAGTTAGTAACTACCTTGAGTATCCGTATTTCAAGGTCCAAGGTTGTTATTTATAGACTCTATCAGAAGGGGTTGTGACAGTATAACCGTCACTTTCAGATCTTAAGAATCTTATAACCAACCTTTACTCAACGTATAAGATATTGCATGAACAGTCATCATCTGAATGTGTACGAAAAATTTCCAGTCCTACCTTCAAGCACTAAGTGCTAAATGCCTATATTGACGGAAGTGGGGTGAACCGAATTCACTCCTTATCCACAAATTTGTAAGCATCTTCTAGGTAGACTTCTCGGTTTTACATGATAGTGTAAACCGTTATTTCGCAACCAATATGTTAAGTGAGTTAAGCAGTGTATTGTAGCACATTAATAACTATATAAGGCAAATTTATGGTGTTATCCTTCAATGGATAAATTCCACTGGGAGGCAGGCCGAGCATCAGTCCTACGACTATGCTATGGCCTATTACAGAGCATGGAATACTCTATCTCGGGTGAAATCAGAGAAACCTCCAAATATTTTAGATAATCTTACTGGCGTTTCGAGTAGTTGTCTGACGAGATGTCACTACTCAGAAGCTCCTTCTAACTTGTATCTTTCACAAGACCCCGAAGGTCATTATGAACAAGCTATGTTACTTCTTTAAATCTATTACCTTTTCCCAATTGAAAAGAAGCTTAGTCATTGTTCCTTTTGAGACAGTGTTCATTGACTGGGAGATAGGAATCACCCTAAACCAGTCTTCAGATCTTGTCTTTAGGAAATATGCACTAATTAATAGAGTATGAAGAAGTGTTTATCTAAATACGGAAACCTTTTGCCTTTAATAGTTTAAGATGTGTTACATATACATTTTCAGCATTTCTTAGTGGTTCTGACTTTATCAAACAAAAGTCCGAGTCTTGGATTCGTGCTACAAATGTCATATTCACTTTCTATAAGACAAACAAATTATCGAATTGAAAGTGAATCCATTCGTTCCAACGAATCTGAAAACAGAACATAAATTTTCTGTGATATTCAAGGATTGAATCCGAAATTTATTTCCTTATATAACTCCAACTATTCTAGCTGAAATAACTGCCCGTTGTCTACTCTATTTATCGTTTAATGCATAGCTACCTTGTTCTTCCAAAAAACATAGCTTTCGAAGAAATCGTTAAGGATGCATTGGTCAGTGATCCGAAATCACTTTCCTTATCCTCTGATTTTATATTTATTAATATTCCGGTTTAGCCTTAAAACTACTTAGTTTAGATGATTAACACGTATATACATTCTTTCCCATTCTTGACTTTCCTTATTTGGAAACAGTCTTGAACTAGCAGTTCATTTGAGTAGACGCTACTCGTGAACTGTAGGATGTCTAATGATAGTGTTACTCGTTTGGACTATTTGATTTCAACAAATCATAAGGTTAAAGCTCCCACTAGTTTATCGGTTCCAAATACCGTCTAACATACTTTATTTATGATTTTTTAGAGATTAGAAAATCACCAGAACTAAGCTCCCACTACTTTATCGGTTCCAAATACCGTCTAACTAGTAATGCTTTGTTCACATTTTTTCAGGAATGGAAAAACTCTTGTGCAGTCTCTTACACATTTCTAATGATTCAGAAAAACAACAAATCATAAGAATAAAGCTCCCACTAGTTTATCGGTTCCAAATACCGTCTAACTAGCAACACTTTATTTATGATTTTCCAAATTTTCAATTAAAAATTTCTTGTGTGATTACTCACACAATTAAAATTCACTAATAGAATTTTATATAGTCCTACATCATCTTTGAACTAAGTGCGTCTCTCGTTCAACACGAGTGACAGCAGTGACATACCTATACTATGTCACTTAAGATTTAAAGGCTCAAGAGGAATATCTCTTCCGAAATTTAATTGCATTTTTCGATGAGTTCAACGTTCTTGTTACTTTCCACTTTTAACGAAGTCATTACACTAGCAGTTTAGTAGCCTAGAGATGATAGTTGTAAATAAAATTGACAGAAAAGATTCATACATACACAACTAGATAAATTTTAGGAATTATAAACTGTAAAAGTCTATCCTACCATTCCAATGATTTAACCTCGCATCGTACTGCCGCCTAGGGGGTCGGTATCAGCACGATGATGGTTAAACTGAGACAATCTCTCTCGATGATTAAACTTTGAGAATCAAACATCTCATGGGAATCCTACATCCCATACTTTAATCGTCGATTACCTTCCTTTTTCAGCAAAGATATTTCCTAAAACATCCTGATGAGTGTGACCTACTATATCAGACTTTTAAGTACGCCCCTAGTATGCCTACGTAGGGCAGGTCAGTGACCTGGCGAGTCCTCAAGATCCTATCCTTTCAGAGACCAAGCCTTGAATTTTGATAGCGGTGAACACCATCCGAAGGGGGCCGAAATCGAAGCGGCACGAGGCGTCACCATTCTCTCACTTGCTTGCATCTATAGCAGAGGCCGTGGGGTCGGCTGTCGCCTTCCCCGCTCCAACTATATATTTTGAAAAAGTGGTAGGTTTACTAATCGCGGTTTTGGACTTGACAATATTTTAAGAAACAACAAATCATGTACCCGAATGGTGTCGGTAATGTAGGCAAGCCTACCCATCTTATTCGTTTGGAACGTATGTGACTGTCGGACGGATCCGGCTAGGAGAAGCCCCGTTTAGCCGTAAAGGCTTGTGGGATATCCTAAGTCTTGCCGAACCCCCATGCAAACGTCACATGTGGAGGGTGAGTCGATCGAGCCGTAGCTTAGTTGAACTTACCCAACCATGGTTAGACCATTTATGAACCCATGTATCATGATTTTCCGATTTCTTAAATTTGTCAAACTTTTCCGTAGACACTACGGAACAAACCCGCAATCTCGTTCCGGTTTAAGGTGGGATTCACCGAGAATCCATCACCGAAAACTTAACGATTGACAAAACCCGGTTCCTCGGTTCTTTAATTAGTTTCAAATTAATTAATTCCCACAATAATTAATTAAAAAATTAAACTAATTAATCGAGTTGAATACATGCCTAATTAATTATCCAGAATTAAATAGCTACATGTATGCATATGGAGTGTAATTCATGATATGATGCATGTCATGGCAATTTTCCGATTATACACATAAATACGATCATACACGCAATTACGGAAAATAAACACCGAGATGGATCGTTGGTACCCCCGTATCTAACCTATTAAAAAAAATAAACAAACCCTAACTAGGGTTTACTATTTTCTAATCTACTGCTGCTGCGTTTTATCGATCATCGGACATCCAAACGAATTTTGATCGTCACGAAACTTTATGGACCTGTTCTTCACTCCTCCTACTTCAATCTGAAAGGTTGGATCTTCGTTTCAACGGTCCAATCTCTTCCAGAAATTCGACGAACTGACAGCTGGGGCTGCAGTGCTTTTACGACACAACATCAACTTTATTGCAATGATTGGACATCGATATGGACTCCGATCGACACGAAATTTTGAGGGCCTGTTCTTCAACTTTTATTCTTCATTCTGACCGGAGCGATTGTTGTTTCAACGGCTCAATCTCCAGGAATAAATAAAAACCGAATAGAAACAAAACAGATCTACTTCTAGGAAACTAAAATTACAAAATTTCCTATACTCATATAAACGAATTTATATGAGTTTACAATAGATCTAACGAGTAAACAATATCAACCACAATCCATCTCTTCAACCACAACATATCAAAGCATTCATCATCATGATTTTCGAGGGAAAAAAAAGAATAAACAATGCAATCTAAACATGCAATTTCCACTCCTAGATCTATCAATTATATACTTTAATTTATAGATCGGAGGCTCTGCTACCACTTGTTGCATGTAATATCGCCGGACGGACCTAGATCCGCCCGATTACGCAGCGGAATAACAAGGATCGCGATCAATATGAATTAAAGCATATAAAATAAATAGATCTAAACTACAAGAAGGTTAGATCTACTTACCAACCAAAAGATTAAATCCAAGGATTGAGAAGCCGAGATCCAAATAGTTGAGATGCCACAGTCTTCTGATGTGTATCTCCAAGCAACAACCGGTGGATGTTGATCCTTGATGCTTGACCTCCTCAATATGCTACCCGGAAAATCCCGAAGATTTTCCCAACTCGAAACCCTAAGCTTGGCCGAAAATTCCAAGCTTATTTTGTGTGTATATGCGTGTATTATGTCATAATAAAAGGTTTAGGAGAACTCTCTTTATATATGAGAGAAATCCTTGTCCTCCAAGGATTTAATAATTAATTAAATAATCAATCATAATAATCCTTTATTAAATATAAGATAAATCTAATATATTCTAAAACTAATTTAAATATATATAATAGATAATATCTAATATCTCCCGATTAATTATTTATCAAATAAACAATTAATCACATTGCATGTAATTATCCAAGAAAACTAATTTCTCTCTAATCACAACATGTAGAACACGCCATGCCCTAGTCAAATAAGGCTAGCACACGAAATTTCACATAATGGGCCGAGTCCACGAAAAATATCTTTTCCATGTATTTAATTATTTATCCCACTAAATAATTATTCGCACATCAATTAAATAGTCCAACTACTTAATTATCATTGAGGCCCAACGTCAAGAAACATATGCATGTTAGGAGCCATATCGAGGACCATGGACCTATAACCAGTAGCTACAATAAATTAAATAAAATTATTCATCGAACAGAACAATTCTTATTCAATCTATTAATTCCGGGATTACGCCACCATAAACCCGAAACTGAACTCTATCGATTATAGATATATACTTACGCTCTAATCATTGAGTAAAAGAGTCCATTGATATAATCATTACATACGGATAAATCCTCCATAGACTGTTCGTTTTGATTCGGGATATATCCGTAAACCCTTCTCAAAACATCTTATCCTTATTTACCATTACCCCCTAGTGCTCAATTAGTTCATAACTAATATATTATGAACTGGGCCCATCGATCAGTTTCTAGGATTAACAAATAAGGGAAATGTCTGTCTACTTCCCGCAGGAAGGAATGGATTCCATATCTGTGAAGTCACAGACTACTCACTCATTCCAAAATAGAGCCAACGAGAAGTGTTCAGATCACATGTATCCAAGTGATCCTTAACTAACACATCAAACCCTACTTTGAACCAAGCAGTAGACTATGATCACATCCGGATTGAGATTAATCCATATATGATCATCTTGTGATTGGATAAGATTTCTCGATCACGGAATTATTTCGAGAATTCAAATCAAATCGGTCCAGTCCTATGTGATAGACATCATATATAAATGCCCCACTAGGTACCCTATACCGACGGTCCGGATAAGACAGTCACACCATTAAGTGTTCTGGGCGCATTATTGGTATATTAATCATGAGACCCATACTCTGATTAAATTCACCACGGACTAAATAGTTTTAAGCATAACATCACTAACTCAATCCTCGTGTGTATGCCATACACTGAGTTATGTGATTACATACCGATATACTTAGGGTTTTTAGCAGTGTAAGCATAAATGCAAACATTAAGATAAATTATAAATTCTGTCAAAAACAATTACAGAAATTATCTTTCGGACACTACACCTAACAGTGTGTTGGTCTACATAAAAGGGTATATGCAATTGAAAAACAGGTTGGATGATGAGATTCAATTGTTACTCTCATTTACGCATATTTTATCCTCATCTATGACACATTTATTACGATTCTGGGGGATTTTGGTGTGATTTCATGTATTTTAACCAATGTTGCTAACCTTTGGGTATAAAGTAGATTGATCCAATACCCCAGTTAGTTTAGATGAAAGTATGCATAAATGAGCCTATGTTGTCTTGCAGAATTACACAGGGTATGGTATGATCTTATGCGGGACGTAGGTAATTTGGAGCCTGAAAGGTGAGTTAAATATCGTGAATGAAGTGTAACAAGGGCAAGGAGTGAAACGAAGTGAAGAAATGAGAATGGATGGAATTCCACCCTAGGACCATACCCCAGATATCTAGTCGTATGCTGAGGAAATAAGGAATACACTTCCAGTTTCTGAGCACACAGGCGCACGTCATAGACAGCCTAGCATGCGCCTAAAAACCTGATGCATTTTCTGTCGATTTTTATGACGTCTCTATCATGGATACCGAGTTCTTATCCGGATAAAAATGCCCGACACGCATATAATTGAAATTTAATCAAATTATATATGTAATCCTTACGTAGATAAACATCAGAGAACAAGATGGAAGACAAAACGAAAGACTCGGGTAACTAAAACGACTATCAAACGATCGAAAGCAATACATTATGCATCTAATACATCATTGATGAAAGTCAACTTCGCTATAATTTCATGTGCATTTTACCTCTATTTATAGCCTATTCGATGTGATTTTGGGGTAGTTAAGTGGTTTCTATAGGCACATTTCACCATGAGTTGAATCACGAGACGATGGGAGACGTTTACGTCCAAAATCTCCATATTTTTAAGTGAATCGTGTGCAGTTTATTCGTATGTGTCTCACTTGGTTTTCTCGTTTTTGGTTCATTATAGACACGGCGTGATAGAGAGCGTGATGAGGTTCACAATGGTACAAAAATCGTTCAAAACGAAGTTCGTATGAGGAAATTACGCGAGGATCAAGTTCAGGCGTTTCGGAAAAAAAATTAATTAATTAATATCCAGCTTTCGTGGGATCCCAATTTTGATGTTTGATGGGGAGCCAAGTCCCAGTACATCTCGTTTGCTTCCTTCTTCTTTTTTTTTTTGTTTCCACGAAATACGAAAGTTTTTATTAATCGGATAAACCGAACTTTACAACGCGGCAGAAACCCGCACTACAACGCGGCCTAGCCGTAAAACAGACAACCTACATTACAACAAAGCCAAATAATAGGTTGAATCAAGGGTGCTGAACAGAAGGAAACTTTCCAACAGAAATAATTTCTTAAGGAGGCGTTCAGACACGTAAATCCTCTCGGAAACCTATTATTCGACTCACACAAACAAAAAACTAAAACAAAAAACACAACAACCGCCACCACCGCCTACGCTCCGCCAAGTCCTTGCAAGCTAGCGCCCCTCCTAGTACCAAACGACAAATCACGAGCTGCGACGAATGATGCCACAGGTGACGGAGAAACGAAAGCTGCCACGAAAGACCATCGACAACCCGAGATCCGCCAGCGATAGTAGAAAGTCGAGGGCTGAACCTCCGAGAAAAAACTCCTCGGAACCGAACTACTCAGCCGCAACAACCAAAGGAAATTAAGCCAGCAGCAAGAACAACAAAGAGTAGAGGCAGCGTCACCGGCATCCTCCCAAGCCTCAGATCTATAACACAGCATCGACCAACGCCACCAAAAGTTGCCGGAAAGTATGTCAGGCCGCCAAAGGAAAGGCCAACCGCTCCCTCCTGATCGAAAATCGAAAGAGAGAAGCAAATAGCTTCCAGCCAACCCGTAGCACCGGGCGAAGACGACGGAGTAGAAGATCGAGCAAAACAAGAAAAAACAAGGGAGGAGAAAACAAAAGAAAATAAACTAGAAGAGGGAGTATTTACAACAGTGAGGATGTAATGGACGCCGGCAACACAAGGCCGCCGGCGTCAAGAGGAGATTATGCAAAGGGGGCCGGCTGGGAAATAAAGGGGCGAGAGAAAAGAAGAGGACTCTAGAAAGACACTAGTTAAATGAGCTTGTTTGCTTCCTTCTTCAAATTAAAAAAAAAATGTAAATTATAATAATAGTAAATAAATAAAGGAGCAGCAAATTAGGATACTACTTTGGAAGCATTTAATGAAGCAGGGCCCATGCCTTTAGAGGGGGGAGATAAGAAGAAGCAATACTTGGGAAGGTCGACTGGATATTTTTATGGGAATTTGTACATGCTCCCATTGTGTACTTGGGAAGGTCGGCTGTTTTATTATAAAAAGCCCACTTAGATCAAATTTTAACACAGTTTTTTCATTAGATTTTTATTTTTTCTACAGCCACTTTTTTTTCTTACCCTTAGAAATAGATCTAGGCTATTTTTTCCTGCAATCTTTTCTTCAAGAACAGCAACACTTTTTTATTTATCTATTTCGCAATTACAACATTACAACACAACGGATTGTCAAACCAAGTGGTGGATTGCTTCAACCTTTTTATAGTAATTTTATTTAGCTTTTTATCATGTCATTTACCAATTTATTTACGATTGCTTGCGTTTTTTATTTTATTATGAGTAGCTAATTTTCTAATAGTTAAATTATGTGACGAAATTACGAAATTAATGCATAAACGATGATCTAGGGATGAGTAGAGCTTAGAAATTAAATCTCTTGAATTGTTGTGTCCTAAAATTTGATCTTAATGCTTGAATTAATTTGATCACATGATTCATGATCACACACATGACCTTTATAAATGTATTTTGCGAGTGAGTGTGCGAAATAGAGTTTTAGGATTGGCATGCATGAACTAGTCGAGTTATTCGCAACATGTTCCTTGGTAAGGTCTTTCTAGCTAAGCCGTGAACTCGGTGGATGCAGGGCATCTCATAGTTCTTAATCATATTAGATCAATTAAATCCCATAGAGGGGACTGTTGAACCGAGTATAGGGTAACTAGGTTGTGGTATTAGCGCCTAGGGACCAGTTTCGGAGATTGCACCCACAACACATTCAATAGAAACCATTGGTTGGTTGGTTGGTAGGTTAAGCTCATCTCTTGTGATTCGGTAAGGTATTGAGAGTAGTGTTCTTGACCATAGTTTAGCTATTCTATTTATCATAAGTTTTAAAGCATTTTTATCTTTCTAGTAATAGATTACTTCACAAATATTTGTGAACCTAAACTAAATACGAGTGTGATTGTGATACTTGATTGATTCCACGTGGGATACGACATTGCTCGCCGTTGTAGTACAACCGACCCGGTACTCTGCCGGTTAAAGATGATTGACTATAATTTGGCCAGAAAGTGTATATATGACTCCAATATTTTCCCTCAAAAAAAAATTCTAATATTAATATATATAATACCATTAATTAAATTACACAATTCAAATTATCTTATACACCAGAAAGTGGCGCCCCAGAAAGTGGCGCCCATATAGCCATTAAATGGCTTCAAGAAAACTCTTTAATTAATCAATATAATTAATATCTTGCATTTAATTTATTCATAAAAAATAAATACCACCATATTAATTTAATCACTATAACATTTTATAATTGAGATAAACTTTCCTTTTAGGTTATCGCTATAACTGCATTTTAATCCGGCTAGATGTTCTTATGTGTGTAACCCGAGAGGATTCCGAATATGTTGGCCATAGACACAAAGTGAAAATTATGAAAATGCCCTTCATACCTAACGATCACGGAATAGCGTCTAGCAACACACCGTGACCCCGAATCATCGGAAGAGACAAGAAATATCTACTACCTTTCATACGAAATAGTTACCGTGTAAATAGAATCCTATCACTGTTACAATATCCATACAATCGTTTCTCGAGTGTCAGTACATCAACGTTCATATCTTATAATATGGATAACATGCTCTCTCGGAATAACTCATTTACTCCCACTTTGCAAAGATTCACGAGAGCTAGACATTCTTTAAAGAAGGCCATTTCGGATATCCACTCCTACTAATAGGATACGCGATTTCCGGATGAACAAACATGTATCTTACGCATGCTTCAATATCATACCCAAGCACTACCGCATGATCACCCCATGGCTAGGAGAAACCTCAATAGTGTCAAAGCATGACAATCCACACCGTGATGCCATGTCGACTGCGGTCTCGGGATAATTACACAACTGTCACATACTGTGACACTTAATGTAAGTGGGTCATTCTAACGTACGCATTCTCTAATACACGTCCACGTACATTCCAAGTGTCTCCACACTTCGATAGACAAGATTTATCCCTATCTTCAATAAAACAGAAGACATACAATACGTGCTAGTCTGATCAACTATCAATGTCCTGTTTTACAGTACATACGACTATAGACTTTTAAATATCAAACTTATTAAAATGATTAGATATCTCGTCAACCATAATCACTATCATGGTTTCTCTATCACAGTTTAATACTAAGGACGTTACTATATGTTCAATTAACATAATTGGTTCAAAAGGATAAACAACATATATATTTACAAAAGTGCTTTTATTAATCATAATAAAGTTATTACATGAACTAAATAGACTGTAAATGACCCAACCCGGTTGGTCCGGTCCAACCCGATTGGGTTTAGGACACCTTCTCAACAATCTCCCACTTATCCTAAAGCCAATCACCCATTTGCCTAAGCCTGTGCATGTGAACATGTTTCTCATGCTTTGCTTGCGACAACGCCTTGGTTAACGGATCAGCTATGTTATCATCTGTGTGGACTTTCTCTATCTTTACATCTCTTCAATCTACTATCTCTCGAATCAAGTGATAGTGCCGCAGCACATGTTTGGACTTTTTATGAGACCTTGGTTCCTTTGATTGAGCAATTGCCCTATTATTACTACAATACAGTGGGACTGGACCTTCAATGGAGGAAACCACACCAAGTTCAGTAATGAACTTCTTCATCCAAACTGCTTCCTTTGCCGCCTCCGAGGCTTCTATATACTCGGCTTTCGTTGTAGAGTCCGCAGTAGTCTCCTGCTTGGAACTCTTCCAGCTAACTGCTCTGCCATTAAGTGTGAAAAAAATCCAGACTATGACTTTAAGTCATCCTTGTCAGTTTAAAAACTTGCGTCTGTGTAACCTCGTAATACCAAATCATTGTTCCCGAAACCAGGAACATATCCCTAGTACATCTCATGTACTTGAGAATGTTCTTAACTGCAACGCAGTGACCATCACCTGGATTTACCTGGTACCTGCTAGTCATACTTAGAGGGTACGAGACATCCGGTCTAGTGCACAACATGGCATACATGATAGACCCGATAGCCGAAGCATAAGGGATCTTATTCATATGTGCCATTTCCTCCTCTGTCTTAGGACATATTTCCTTTGACAGATAGACCCCATGTGACATGGAACAATCCTCTCTTGGATTTCTTCATGCTGAATCTCTTCAGCATCTTGTCAATTTAGATGGATTGTGATAGACCAATCAACCTCTTAGATCTATCTCTATAGATCTTGATTCCTAGAATATAGACTGCTTCTCCCAAGTCCTTTATAGAGAAGTTATTGGATAACCAAACTTTAACCGACTTTAACATAGGAATATCATTCCGTATGAGCAATATGTCATCCACATAAAGCATTAAGAAAACAACGGCACTCCCACTAACCTTCTTGTAAACACATGGCTCATCTTCGTTCTTGATGAAATCAAACTGTTTGATTGTCTCATCAAAGTGAAGATTCCAACTCCGAGAAGCTTGCTTCAACCAATATATGGATCTTTGCAATGTGCACACCATCCCAGCATCATCTGTTATGAAAACCTCATGTTGTGTCTGGTACACTTCCTCAGACAGATTCCTGTTAGGGAAAGCTGTTTTCACATCCATCTGCCAGATCTCATAATCATGGTATGCTACAATAGCAAGCGGAATTCTAATGGAATTTAGCATGGCTACTGGAGAAAAGGTTTCATCATGGTCAACTCCTTGTCTTTGCTTATAACCTTTTGCCACCAACCTTGCCTTGTAGGTAGTCAAATAACCATGTCAGTCTTTCTCTTAAAGACCCATTTACAACCTATAGTAATTATTCTTTTAGGTGGATCAACTAAGTTCCAAACTTGGTTGTCTTTCATGGATTCCATTTCAGAATTCATGGCTTCTAGCCATTTCTCTTTGTCATGCCTCATCAACACCTCCTCGTATGTTTTATTGTCCTCATCTTCCATGAGATACATGCCAGTGTACCTTTCAGGTTCACGACGTTCCCTAGTGGATCTTCAAGGTGTTTGTGTTTCTAGAGCAGGTGTACGTACCTCATCTGTATAGGGTGTCTACTCTACTTCCATAAACTGAATGTTGTCCGCAAGTGGTTATTGAATTTCTTCAAATCAACCTTACTCCCCCTGACCCTCTCTAGAATGAACTCTTTATCTAGAAAGTGGCCAGTCCTAGAGACAAACACCTTTTGTTCTCCTGGATGGTAAAATTGGTATCCTCTAGTTTCTCTTGGATATCCCACAAATAGACATGTGTCTGATCTAGCTTCTAATTTGTCAAGCATCATCCGCTTCACATAAGTTGAACAACCCTAAGGTTTAAGATATGCCAGATTCGGTTTCTTCTTGGCCCATACCTTGTATGGTGTAGAATCCACTGTCTTTGATGGAACTCGGTTAAGTGTATAAGATGTTATTTCTAAAGCATACCCTCAAACGATTTTGGAAGAACTACGTAGCTCGTCATGGATCATACCATGTCTAACAAAGTGCGATTTCTCCTCTTTGACACGCCATTCATCTTAGGCATTCCAGGTGGAGTCCATTCAGGTGGAGTCCCATTCTCCTTTAAGTAATCTTGAAACTCTCCATCGAAGTGTCTTAATCTCTTTACCCAGTTGTTTCTCCACTTCACTTCTGAACTCCTTGAACATTTCAAAGGCTTCAGACTTATACTTCATTAAGTATACATAACCATAACGAGAATGGTCATCTGTGAAGGTGATAAAATAAGAGTATCCTCATTTGGCTTGAATTGACATTGGGCCTCAGACATCAGTATGTACGAGCTCAAGCAATTCGTTGGATCATATCCCTTTGCCACTGAACAGTGACTTTGCCATCTTGCCAAGTAAACAAGCCTCGCATGTATCAAATGATTCATAATCGAAATGGTCCAACATTCCATCTTTATAGAGTTTGGAAATACGATTCTTATTTATATGGCCAAGTCTACAATGCCACAAGTAGTATCCGTTCAAGTCACTTGTTTTAGCTTTCTTGTTGTTTATATTAAGTATTACAACATTCATATCTAATACGTAGATGATGATGCTTAAAATAGTATATCCTACGACATCAACATTCTATCCATTACGAGCTAAAAATAGTTGTTTCGACCTGTAATTATGAACCATTTGAGTTGAAATCATGTGTCGGGTTCGTGAGTCGAGTATTTTGCTCTTCACATTTATTTTCCCTCATTCGATATTATTTCGTGCGTTATTTGATTATTTTCAGGATACGAAATATTGGGCTAAGCATTGTGGACGATTCTGGAGCGGACTAAACGAAAAGATAGGGCCTAGGGTATTCCAGAACCTTCCAAGTTAAGTCGGCAGAAGAAAAAGGACAAAAATGCCTTCGATTAATCGGGAGTTGCCGCCGATTAGTCGAGCTACTAGAATCTTCCAAAATGCATTTTCTTGGACGAGGGGTAGTCCTAGGTCTTTCTAAGTCAGTTTACTTAGCTATAAATAAAAGACATCGCCCTCAGAATTTAAAGTACAATTTTCAAGACAATTATTATGCAATAAAAGTTCTTTATTTATATATTTTATGAGTTCTAGTCACGGAGTCGACGGATTCGGCTCCTAGGAAGAGAGCCGAGGGAGATCTACACTCATCTTCGAGGGTATGATTTTCTGTCTTTTCCAAGATGTAGATCTGTCGTTGTTCTATTCGACTAGTATGTGTAAATTGTTTATTTAGTTTAATTATGTAGTAGTTAGTTTATTTTACCCCATGTATGTATAGATCTGATTCGTTGATGAAGAAATCATGAAATAGTGATTGCATTCTTCAGATCTGCGATGGTCTATATCGCTAGATCTGAATACCTAGTAAATTACTAGTTTATGATAATCGGCGCCAGCTACGTTGATCGATAGATTTAGTTTACATGTTAGTAGCCTAATCAACTATTTGCATGTCATCATAAATTAGCATGAAGGACTATTAGTGAAGTGTTAATGTGGACATTGTCTTGATGGATCCTTAGGAACGTGCTAGTCATAGTCGATAGCTGCCTAGGGAGGTTCTCGGTCTTGAGCCGGCAACTCTAAAAGTTAATGCGTGTGAACTAATACAACCAATGAAGGTGGTTAGTTTCATATAGATTGTATGATGTCCTTACAGTGGAAGTAGATAGGGTTAGGAGTTTGCACCCGTAGCTGACAATGAATTATAATTTACCAACGGGGATGATTAATGCATGTTATGGAGGAAATAACTAATAACTCGTAATTAGACTAATACATTAGAAACTCTTGTGTGCTCCGTTTGAACTTGCATAATCTTGTTTGTTTATTGTCACCACTTTTGCTCTACCCATATTATAGTTGGTCGTAGACCGTTATTGTGACAGCTCAATCTTGAAAGATTTACGTTCTTACGAGTCTCTGTGGGATTCGACCTTGACTCACCAGTACTCACCATCCTATTGCTAGTAAGTGCCTTGCATGCGATCAGTAGAGACCATTGTCAAGTTTTCCAGTACCATAAAATATTCCTTCACGTGACAAAGAACAACATTTATTCTTAAACGTAAAAGAAAATCCTTCAACATCCAATGCAGAAATAGAAATATTGCTCTTCGTGAGAGCAGGAACAAAATAACAGTTATTTACTAGCCCACTGGGCAACAAAAGAAAATAAACTCCTACGGCCAACACTTGCTCCATTCCCAACGCGCAGGTCCACTTCTCCTTTCCTCAGATCTCTAATCCTTCTTAGTCCCTTCATATCCGTACAAATATGAGAACCACATCCAGTATCTAATACCTAGTGGTTACACTTAGAAGGAGAAATATTGATCTCAATCATGAACATACCTAAAGTCGAAGCATCACCAAGATTGTTCTTCTTGGTGCTCAAGAAGGCCTTGCAGTTCTTGGATTTGTCTTTGGCTATCTTAGGCTTCGGCTTGGTAGCCTCCTTCGCCTTCTTGGTCTTCTTTTGGGCCTTTTTCTAGGCTTTGGAAGAAGTCACAAGCAACACTTGCTTACCCTTGCCAATAGTGCCCTCAACAGTTTTAAGCATGTTCAATAACTCCGCAAGGGAGGAATCAATCTTATTCATGGGATAGTTCATCACAAACTGCGATTAAAAGTCCGGTAGAAACTGCAGAATCAAGTCAACACTTAACTCATGCCCCATCTTATGGCCAGCTTCTCAAGCCTCTCTATGTAACCGATCATCTTCAGCACATGTGACCCAACCAGAGTGCCTAGAGCCATCTTGCAACCAATGAGCGCCTTCGAGACCTCGTACCTCTCAGTGCGAGACTGAGAAGCATAGAGCTCCTTCAGGTGAGCCATTATGGTGTGAGCATCCATGGACTCACGCTGTTTCTGAAGTTCCGGTGTCATAGAAGCAAGCTGCAAGTAGCCTCCACACTGTCAGAACAGTGTTTTGCATGCTTCTTAACCGACTTCTCATTGGTAGAATCTTCAGGGTCCTTAGGTTAGGGTTATTCCAAAACATAGCCAATGCCTTCATGTCTCAAAATGATTTTGAGGTTTCTTTCCTAGTCGATAAACTTTGTTTCATCAAGCTTGTTATCAATGATAAAACGGAGATTCAATTTTTTCGACATTTCTACAATAAAGTAAAGATAACATAAGTAAAAGTTCATGCATTCAAAACCGTAAAATTGCACTTTAAAATTTTAATTAGGTTTTGCTCCCACTAGCCAGCTATTCTCTATTGACTTTCAAGTATTTAATTAATTCATTAGTGGATGGAATCCAATCTAGTTGACTCGATCCCCGACGTGGGCCGATCGACCGGGTCAATTTCGAAAGGTGGTTACACTTACCGGTCGCATCTCTTGCGACTTCCATTGGTTGACTAATCAACTCTTTGACAATTCACATCTCTATGTGATAGTCAACCCTTTGTCTTTAAAATCAGACGGTCCTGACGTGGCCAATCACCTCAAAATTCTTAGTCGAGTTGTAACCCAATTATTCATGAGATGTCATATCTCGATATAATGATATACCTGAGGTAGGTCAACTCCCGACGTGGCCGATCAGTTGTTACATAAAATCTATCTAATAAATTTATACACCCGCCGCACACGGGAGGGGGGAGCTAATGGGAATGGGATAAATGCAGAAAATAAACTAGGTCACGTTCTTCATAACGGCCTAGGACAATTTGAAAAACCAACAGAAAACAAACCATTCACATATATCCGATTGGTCGAGTCCATGATCAATCGAGGTCCATATAATCATATTATATCTACAACATCTAATTCATACAATAATAAATCTTATGAAAAAGATTAAGTTTTAATTTTACCACCTTCCGTCTTATTTTATCAAATCAAATAATCAATTAACTTTTAATTAATTAAACGATTTTAATCGAAATAAAATTTAACGATTAATTTTAAAACGATTTCAATTTTAATTTTAATCAATTGGAACTATTCAAATTAAATCAAAATTAAAATTAGGTCTCTTTAGTTTATTTATTTTTTATTTCTAATCAAAAGGGATGCCTTTGGTTTCCAAAACAAAAAGTCACCAACCTTGGCCCATTTCAAAATCAAAATTTTGAAAAGGGCCTATGCATTTTCTAAAATCAAATATTTTGAAAATGGCCTAAGCTTATTCCAAACAAAATATCGAAAGACCTAGATTATTTAAAGACAAATCATATTACCAAATAATATCATGTGGCATCCCAATGGTCCAAACTATTTGAACCATTAGTTAGCCACACGACACCAACTAAACAAAGAGATGTCAATGCACAACAAAAATATCACAAAACTGATAAACGAAATCGATGTCCCCCATGAAACAACCGGCCGACGCCAATTTAATTAGTGCTTATTGCTTAAGCTCTGATACCACTGTTAGGAAATCAACTGGTTTAACGCAGGGGAAATTAAAATTTGATTTCCGATCCCAAGATCGACTCCGTTTAATACAATAAACACGTTGAGCTAGTAGACGATGATTACCTTGCTTGATCTAAAAGATCAACGCTTTGACCGTCTAAGGAGAGTAGTAGTGGGCACAAGCCGTCCACGTGTCCGGCCTCTATCAATATCCACACGAGCACCTCGCCGGAATCCTCCTTGGATAGCTAGTAGAAAAATCCGGTTGCTAGACCGGCCTTTTCTCTCTCTTTAAATCTCTCTCTAAGAAGCTCTCAGTTTATTTTGTAAATTAGAACTCTTCTAATTGTGATATACAAAAGAGCTAGTCAATCCTCCCTTAAATAGGGTGACATGCGCCCCATTGTGTCCCAACCTCATTGGGATAAGCTTCTGTGTAGAATAATAAGAAAGAAAATATTTTATTAGTAAAATAAAGAAAATAGATATTCTAGATTTATCTCATTTAATTTAATATCTCATATTAAATAAATCCAAGATATTGTCAATATCTAATATTGACTATATTTATCTTATTACCGTAAATCTATTTTAATAAATCTATTAATTTCCAATATTAATAGATGATAATATTATTAATTAAATTGCACAATTCAAATGTATCTTATACACCAGAAAGTGCCGCTCCATATAGCTATTAAATGGCTTCCGGAATACTCTTTAATTAGTCATTATAATTAATATCTTGTATTTAATTTTTTCATAATAAATACATACCACCATATTAATTTAATCACTATAACACTTTATAGTTGAGATAAACTTTTCTTATTTGGTTATCGCTATAACCGCATTTTAGTCCGGCTAGATGTTTTTATGCGTATGACCCGATAGGCTTCCGAATATGTTGGCTGTAGACACAAAGTGTAAATTATGAAAATGCCTTTCATACATAACGATCACGGAATAGCGTCTAGCAACACACCGTGACTCCCAATCATCGGAAGAGTCAAAAGCAATGACTACTACCTTTCATGTGAAACAGTTACCATGTAATTAGAATATTATCGATGTTACAATATACATATTTCATACAATCGTTTCTTGAGTGTCAGTACATCAACGATCGTATCTTATAATCTGGATATCATGCTCTCTTGGAATAACTCATTTACTCACTGATAGGAACAAACTTTACAGTACATTTCTGTACAGTTCAACCCACGATTATCACATTTCTGGCATGTTTCGGGTGAGTTTAGACCCTATCTTGAGTATTAAATGAGGATTTATTGCACGGCGAGTGACTGTCGGTTTTCCGTAAACTCGACCTTATTTTAGCATTTTATACTCATTTTTCCCGAGCACCCGTAGTTTGCGGGGTTATGCGTTTTCGTGTTGTTTTCATATGGATGCAGGACTAGGGTGTCTCGAGAGCCTGAAAGACGAGAAGTATGAAGTTTAGACGTGCCCGAAGCGAAACACGGGGGTTGAAGGTGAAAAAGTGAAGATTGTGGCTACAAATGGCTGTCCGGACGGACAAGGTGTTGTGTCCGGACGGCTAACTCACTGGTTTTTGGGGAAAACTTTGATGAAGAACCCGTCCGGACGGACAAAATCAGCATCCGGACGGACAGAGAAAGCATCCGGACGGACAAGAGCATGTCATCCGGACGGACATATATGCATCCGTCCGGACACCTGGAGAAACAAGAACAGTCCGGCCGGACATTGAGGACATCCGGACGGACAGAGGCCTTTCTATATAAAGCAGCTCATTTTCTCACAGCAAGAAAGTAGAAAAAGAGGGGGCGATAATATTAGATAGTTTTGGAGATTTTGGGCGATTTTCTTCATCTTTTAGAGTTAGACCAAGTGTTATATATCACTAGAATCCTCTTTCAATCCTCTCTTTGATCTACTAACTTTTAGCTTCGATCCGTAACTTTTCACTTGACAAAAATTCGATCTTTTGTAAGCACATTTGGCACCTTCTTCAAGTTGAGTAAAGTAAGTATGTTCTTTTGTTATTCTATTGTTGTTGCGATGTTTTTCTTCCGTTTTTATTGCTTAGATTCGATTATGAGTAGCTAGATTCCTTGTATGGTTGAACTATGTGAATGCGGGTGAAACGCCGTTAGATTGATGAACCGGGAGGTAGTGTAGTGCGTAAATAAACGTTCTAATTAATAATCCATATCTCAAAATTTGTTTGAATCGTTTTTGAGCTAGATTGATCACCTAGTTCACCATTGCACACACTTAGCTTATAAATGTATGTTGCGGCAATGTGTGGGAACGGGGTTTCGAGACCGTAGAAGTTTTGAGCTTGAAAGGTAGTTTGACACCTACCCGTGTACTAGATTGACGCCCTAGTCATCAAGTCCAGTTCCAATACGGGGTTTGTTCTATGAGTTATCGTTGGACGGCAGGGTAGAGTAAGGCACATTTCCGGGGCAATCTTTCTGAGGGTAAAGTAATCCGCTGAAACGTAGTTCGGCCATACCTCTTTTAATTGTTTAGACAACCGAGTAGTGTAATCTTTCTTTTATACAATAGTATAACTTCATATCTATCTGTTTGACCTGAACTGAGTGCTAAGTCAGCTGTGGTATTCAAAACCTATCTCTGTGGGTTCGACCTCGGACTCCTCAAGCACTATCCTACAATCGACCCGGTCCACTGCCGGTTAGAAAGTAGATTTTGCTAAGGTTTCGAGTTTTTACTTGATCGACCGGACCTAGAAAATCCGCTTATCAAGTTGGCGCCGTTGCCGGGCTCATAAGCTAAGTCTTTCTTTTTCCTTCTCGTTCACACACCGAGGACGGTGCTTCACTTAAAAAGGGGGGAGACGACTTAGCTTATTCGCTTGTTCTTAAAAGTATTATGCCGTGATGTGATAAACTTGGTTTTTACTCGTGTCCGAGTCGATTTTTAGGCCGTTTTTCAAATTTTTCCAAGCTTTTAACACCACGTTACGTGCATGTTGTTCACAATTGAGTGGTGAAGGGTCTTTAGTTTTGTGAATGTCTCACAGTGAGTCTATATTGTCATGATACGGAACACTTTTTAGTACACGTTTGACGACGGTTATGCTTATCACGATTACTTTACACACCTGTACCCCTAGTTTCGAGGCGAAATAGAAGGATTGGCCTTGGTAGGAACACGGGATGACAGTTTTGGCGTTTTTTTTTTTTTTTTACCCTACTTTAGCCAAATAAGCCTGAGCCGAATGTTTGACCTTCATAGCCCCTCTCAGCCTTGATAGAATGGTCCGACCACCATTCGCTTTATAGCCGTTTCGTTACTTAGTCAGAAACCTACCCTTGAGCCTTATTTTGGTCACATTCCCTTCATTTGACCCTACGAGTGGACTTAGTCTCTTGTTAAACCACACTTGCCAAGGCAAGTGTGAGGTGGGGGGAGTTGTTTTTTTTGAGTCGGGTTGTTGTTTCCTCAGTTTTAGAGCTATAAGGAGAGGAGGAGCTCAGTGGGGCTGGATGCTCGGGTTTCATTTCAAAAAAAAAGTGATAATTGTGTTGGATATAGAAAAAAAAAAATAATTGTGTTGTATATAGAAATAAAGGGTTGAAAAAGGCAATGAGCTTAAAGCAATGATGATGTTAGGGTTGGGATAGTCAGATAGGTACTAAGTATTCGAGCTCACCTCACGACACTTGAAACATAGTCGAGTTTGGCAATGAGTTCGGGTATTTTAGTGTCCTATAGTTCCTAAAGTGTTGAAAATGATCAAAAAGGAGTTTGGTGGGTTTGTTTGGTAAAGAAGACGTGGTACGTGTTTGGATTATGTTCACTCGTATTTCTTTTCTCCAGTTTCCCAAATTACCCTTTTCGATTAACCGAATTTACCCTAGCCTAACGTTATAACCATTCAAGTCCTGCTGGACCGTGTTTAACCTTGGTTAGTCCCGATTAGTGGAGATTCTAGGAAGGGCAGGATTGTGTAAAGTCATTTGTCCGGTATTCCAAACCTGAAATCGTATTAAGCATGAGTCGTCATCATTCAACACACATTCACTCCGTGTCATGATCTAGTAGAGTCAAAGTAATGCACTCACTTAACTAAGTTCTTTTCACCTCGATATTTTGAAATGCATGCATGTACCGTAAAGTTGATTCCATGGTATTGTTTGAACGCCTAATTTACTCGAGGACGAGTAAAGGCTAAGTGTGGGGTGGTGATAGGAACCAACTTTACAGTACATTTATGTACAGTTCAACCCACGATTATCACATTTCTGGCATGTTTCGGGTGAGTTTAGACCCTATCTTGAGTATTAAATGAGGATTTATTGCACGGCGAGTGACTGTCGGTTTTCCGTAAACTCAACCTTATTTTAGCATTTTATACTCGTTTTTCCCGAGCACCCGTAGTTTGCGGGGTTATGCGTTTTCATGTTGTTTTCATATGGATGCAGGACTAGGGTGTCTCGAGAGCCTGAAAGACGAGAAGTATGAAGTTTAGACGTGCCCGAGGCGAAACACGGGGGTTGAAGGTGAAAAAGTGAAGATTGTGGCTACAAATGGCTGTCCGGACGGACAAGGTGTTGTGTCCGGACGGCTAACTCACTGGTTTTTGGGGAAAACTTTGATGAAGAACCCGTCCGGACGGACAAAATCAGCATCCGGACGGACAGAGAAAGCATCCGGACGGACAAGAGCATCTCATCCGGACAGACATATAGGAATCCGTCCGGACACCTGGAGAATCAAGAACAGTCCGGCCGGACATTGAGGACATCCGGACGGACAGAGGCCTTTCTATATAAAGCAGCTCATTTTCTCACAGAAAAAAAGTAGAAAAAGAGGGGGCGATAATATTAGATAGTTTTGGAGATTTTGGGCGATTTTCTTCATCTTTTAGAGTTAGACCAAGTGTTATATATCACTAGAATCCTCTTTCAATCCTCTCTTTGATCTACTAACTTTTAGCTTCGATCCGTAACTTTTCACTTGACAAAAATTCGATCTTTTGTAAGCACATTTGTCACCTTCTTCAAGTTGAGTAAAGTAAGTATGTTCTTTTGTTATTCTATTGTTGTTGCGATGTTTTTCTTCCGTTTTTATTGCTTAGATTCGATTATGAGTAGCTAGATTCCTTGTATGGTTGAACTATGTGAAGGCGGGTGAAACGCTGTTAGATTGATGAACCGGGAGGTAGTGTAGTGCGTAAATAAACGTTCTAA
This sequence comes from Gentiana straminea, assembly GCA_036785695.1. Lineage (NCBI taxonomy): Eukaryota > Viridiplantae > Streptophyta > Magnoliopsida > Gentianales > Gentianaceae > Gentiana > Gentiana straminea. Next base: position 7,708,610 of record JAVUPR010000516.1, read on the forward strand.
TTAATAATCCATATCTCGAAATTTGTTTGAATCGTTTTTGAGCTAGATTGATCACCTAGTTCACCATTGCACACACTTAGCTTATAAATGTATGTTGCGGCAACGTGTGGGAACTGGGTTTCGAGACCGTAGAAGTTTTGAGCTTGAAAGGTAGTTTGACACCTACCCGTGTACTAGATTGACGCCCTAGTCATCAAGTCCAGTTCCAATACGGGGTTTGTTCTATGAGTTATCGTTGGATGGCAGGGTAGAGTAAGGCACATTTCCGGGGCAATCTTTCTGAGGGTAAAGTAATCCGCTGAAACGTAGTTCGGCTATACCTCTTTTAATTGTTTAGAATTCCGAGTAGTGTAATCTTTCTTTTATACAATAGTATAACTTCATATCTATCTGTTTGACCTGAACTGAGTGCTAAGTCACCGTGGTATTCAAAACCAATCTCTTGTGGGTTCGACCTCGGACTCCTCAAGCACTATCCTACAATCGACCCGGTCCACTGCCGGTTAGAAAGTAGATTTTGCTAAGGTTTCGAGTTTTTACTTGATCGACCGGACCTAGAAAATCCGCTTATCACTCACATTTTGCAAAGATTCATGAGAGCTAGACATTCCTTATATGAAGGCCATTTCAGATATTCACTCCTACTAATAGGATACGCGATTTCCGGACGAACAAACATGTATCCTACGCATGCTTCAATATCATACCCGAGCACTACCACATGTTCGCCCCATGGCTAGGGGAAACATCAATAGTGTCAAAGCATGACAATCCACACCGTGATGTCATGTAGACTCCGGTCTCATGATAACTACACAACTATCACATACTGCGACACTTAATGTAAGTTGGTCAGTCTAACGTACGCATTCTCTAATACACGTCCACGTACAGTCCAAGTGTCTCCACACTTCGATAGACAAGATTTATCCCTATCTTCAATAAGACAGAAGACATCCAATACATGCTAGTCTGATCATACTATCAATGTCATGTTCGACAGTTCATACGACTAGAGACTTTTAAGTATCAAACTTATTAAAGTGATTAGAGATCTCGTCAACCATAATCGTTATCATGGTTTCTCTATCACAATATAATTCTAAGGACGTTACTATATATTCAATTAACATAATTGATTCAAAAGGATAAACAAAATATTTAATAACAAAAGTGCTTTTATTAATCATAATAAAGTTATTACATGAACTACATAGACTGTAAATGACCCGACCCGGTCGGTCCGGTCCGACCCGAATGGGTTTAGGACACCTTTTCAATAGTAGCTTGCTCCTCTTTATATCGTGGGCTCTGGTCTCTGGCGGACCTAATAGCCTGAGGGGTTCGCGGACCGGCCCTCTAGCCTCTCTTGGCAGGAGACTAAAGGCTTTGAGATGGAGCCGATGGTTCTCGATCCCCAAAGTGGCTCGTGGGTTCACCGATCATAATGGCCGGTGGCCTCATCCACTATTTTGGTGGGCGGACGAACCTGAATGAGGATCCATGGGTCATTTTATGATTCAGGCATATCAATGGCCCCCCTGCTCCATGGCTTAAGTATTTTCTCAAATTGTTAGGCGGAGAGTAAAGTTAGCTCGCGGATAGATTGCTCTGAAATATCATGGTGGTATGCTATTCTTGTGGATTGCCTGTTAGCTTTGCCTAAGTGTCATACTTAGAGTGGGTCTTATCGTGGCTTCTGTGTCGTAAATCGACTTCCCTCTTTGTGGCTTTATGTGGCAGATTACCTTATCCTTTTGGTGGCTTTATGTGGTGGACTGCCATAGCCTTTTGGTGTCAATACATGAAAGATTGCCTTAGTCTTTGGTGGCTTTATATGGCGAATCTCCTTAGCCTTTTGGTGGCTTTACATGGTAGATTTCCTTAGCCTTTTGGTGACTTTATGTAGCGGATCGCCTAAGCCTTTTGGTGGCTTTATGTGGAATATTGCCTTAGCCTTTTGGTGGCTTTAATGGCGGATCACCTTTGGGGATTGTGCTATGAAGAAGACGATCTCATGATGGCATTGGCGTCGCGGTGCGACTTGCCTATTTGCGAAGCCAACTCAATTTTAGTTGTTGACGGTTGCATGCGTTTTATAAGGAAACATTTTGGTCCCTTAAGAGATGGGACAGTTGGAGTGCCAGATCGTGGCATCTGACCGGACGTAACTGTCTCAATAACGTTCCTCCAGGACGTCAGCGGTTTCGGTAACCGTAAAGTAATTATGGCGATTTTCGAAATTCAAAATTCAAAAAGACCGCCCAAAGTCTGGACTATTAGATCTCTTTCATCATGACCATCGGATCGCTTTGCCCTGGCCTACATAATGGATGCTTTTGCAACCCTTATTCGCTTTACACATTTCCGAGGTTTTTAGCAAAAAGTTCTATAGCGAGCTCCAACGATTTCCTGCAAGGGTTGAAGATCCTGGCTTGAGTTTGTGGATTCAAGGCTGCTCTTTGAGGATTCCGGCATCCTTTATTTCCGACAGCTCATTTATCCAATCTCCAGGTAATTCACTTAATCTATCCTTGATTTACTTCGTCTCTTCTTCTCCTTGGCATAGTTTGTTCCGGTGTTTTCTGGGTTAGTAGTAGACCAAAGTTTGAGTCTTTTCCTGGTAATTCTTCACATTTGTTCTTCAGGCTTGTTTCTCATTTTTATTAACCCAAGAGTGTGCCTATTCAATTACACAATGTTCATCCTCTAATTTCTAGGTAGGAGAGAGTAGGACCTTTACGATGTCTGTTCTTGCTTTTGATTTTCTGGGTTAAACCTCTTGTTTTCTTTATTAGACTAGAAAATCAGATGGGGAGGCGTCTAAGATGGATGAATTCATTCATCTTGGCCTCACTATTTTTGTCTTGGGTGATTAACTCTCCGTCTTACCCCTTTGATTTTGTAGGATGTCTGAAAGTGACCATATCGTTAGTAATCAATCCGGCGACGATCAGGATGTAAACGACTACGCCTTAGAGAAATAGGCCGGTCCGAGCGGATCTGTTGGGTGAAGTACCGACACCCAATCACCGCAAGAAGGTATCTCGACACCGCATCGCTGAAGCGGGTAATGATGAAGATGGGGCCGATGGTAAGGCCAATAAAAAAGGAATGCCGGTGCCCAACAATCCCGAAGCCAAGACGGAGCTCGCTCGCTGAGATGAATTGGATAAGCCGGTTGAGAAAGAATGGGCCGTTAACCGGGATTGCGAGCAAATATCTACTGCCATGTCACCATACAATATTCCCAATTCGTACCGGTTCGCTAGTTTTCTACAGGAGACGCAGGAGAGCGAGCCCATAGGGGCCAAGGACCGCAGTTTCTTGTGACGGTCAGGCGATATTCTAGTCATTCATTTCGATCACTTCTACAAGGGCTTGCGCCCTCCTTTTGACCCCTTCTTTGTGTATATAATGGAGCAGCTGGAGGCCTTACCAAGTGACTTTGTTTCGGGTGCGGTGAGGATTATTATGGCCTTCATCATCCTGGGCCGAACCAATAATCAAGAACCGTCTCTTGGGATATTTTAACATGTTCTATAGGTCTCGCGGAACAGAGGTCCCAGGTTAGATCGCTTTAAGGACGCAAACCCATCGTCTATTCTTTAACCTCCCCAACAAGGTTCACAATTAGGGCGAGCGGGTTTTGAAGGTGGAGTCTAGCGTTGGGTGGCCGTTCCCGCATTTCAAGTTGAGAGAGAATAAGAAATCGACCGTGCCTCACCCGGTTCAGATCTATGAGTTGCCTTTCGTCAATTTTCTCTTGAAACTCATTGATTCCAATAAGGCCACCCAATGAAAGAAGAACATTAGCTGGAGGGCGCTCATCGACCCTCGAGAAAGATACGCTAGCATGGAGAGGATTTCTTGCCCCACGATCTCATGTCCTCTAGTTATTATGGTGCCACAAGGCTTTGATCCGGACTTGGAAGGGGAGTGTCATCTTGGGAGGAATTTTCCCACCCGATGCAAAGTTTTCAAAGGAAGGTTGAGAGGCAACCTTCTCGTAATTGTCTTTAATTGCTTTCTCATTTCCGTTTCCATACATTACTACATATGTCTTGTGCTTTTTGTACTGATCAATCTTTTCTTGCAGTTGCAATGATTGATGCTACTAATTTTAGGGCCGCAAAAAGGGAGTTGGCCCATACCCAAGCAAAAGAGAGGAATAAAGTGTTTAGAAAGTCTCCAAGGTTGACACCGTCATTAGTGTACGCTTCGGTTATGTCTGCGGCCTCTGGGGCCACTACTGCAACTGCTTCAGCCAAGTCGAGCAGAAAATATAAGAGCACGGTCTCTGGATCAAGTTCTGCGGTCATGGACCGCAAGAGGGCACCAACTGATGAGCCCGGACAGTCTAAGAAGGCTTGCATCTCAAAGAAGTCCAGATCCTCTACTGCCGATGCCGAACCTATTGTTGATACCAAAATGATAGCATAGGAAATCAACCTATCTAGGAGGCCACTAATTTTGAGACCGCAAGTGAGGCTGTTGAGAAAGGGAAACAAGCCGCTGATGATACGGAGCCAACATCTGGTCCACAGGAGCCCCTATCTCTCGGATATACTGGAAAACCAGCCTTGTGGCTTGACCTCGAGTTTCTCAAGCCGTCTTTTGGCCTAGAGAGGGGCATTCAACTGGCGGAGCCTATTGCGGATGTTATTCCGCTCTGTCACATTGGGTGGAATTCGTCTTGTTGGTCCCAGAGAAGGGTAAAAGTATAGTCAGAGGGGGGTGAATGACTATACTGGAGTTTCAAAAACATTTGTTAATTTAAAAGCTTTTGGGCAGCGGATAAGTCCCTTCTTAAAAGTTGTTTCAAAGTAGATTATGCACACACAGATTACAAATATAATGCAGTAAATAAAGGCTGTAACGTAAAGTGCTGTAAGTAAATGAACACAAAGGTTATGGTGGTTCAGGGGGGTGTAATCCCTTAATCCACTCTTCCGTTGTGATGATTGGAGGAATTCACTGTTGTCTTTCACCAATACAATAGTAAGATTGTCCTTGGCTACACAAGCTTCACAATCTCTAAGACTATCACTCCCTGGCTACAAAAGCTTCAGTGACTCAGTCTTCAACGCTGCTCCTTGGGAACAAATCCTTCAGCAGGTATCACAAACTTGTGCAACTCCTACTCAGACTTCTCTGATTCAATTGCTGCAAACTGGTGTGACTAAAATTCACAAATGTGTTGATCAATCTCAGTGCTCGATATGACTTTATGCTCTGAATGCTGAGTTGATCTGTGGTTGTGTTCTTGTAAGTTCAGATAGAAGGCTTAAGAAATTTGACAGAGTTTATGTTCTTTGTATTTTCTCGTCTCTTTCTTGTCTGTCAAAGACTTCTATTTATAGCCTTGATTTTCCTTGATTTGAATTTCCGTCCATTGGCTATTTAATGTGGAGAATAATACTTGATTTAATTCTTGATTCCTCCTTGATTAAATTCTTCTTAATTTCAGTGATCTGGATTTTCTTCAAATGTGAATCAGAAAATCCGTCCTTGATTGATTCTGCATTTATTGCTTGATTTGCTTAATCTCCATGTTCAGAATAAAATGCATACAGTATACTTGACTTTGATGTTTTAAGCTGTTGCTTGACTGGCTTAGTGAGTCTTCTTCCTTTGCTGTTAAGATCTCCTTCACCATTTTTCTTTAGTCAACCGATGGAACTCTTACTTCACCATTTTGCTGTTTCTTTTCTTTATTTGGTTTTCCAAGTATGCTTGTACTTCACTGATCCTTGATTTGTGTGAGATTAGTGTACATCATATTTAAACATTAGATTTCATCATTTGTAGTACAACTTAGACTTATCCAAGGTTATCACAGACTTCCCTGGTTATAAGTTAGTCCATTATATCTTCATGCTTCTCTACTGGTACTAGGTTGTCTTTACTCTGGTGATTTTCTGTTTTACTTAGCCATCCTACCAAATAGTACGTGACTGAACTTATACAACATGTCAGACTCTAAGTAAAGACTTATACAGAGATTTCTAACTTATTTTAGGCTTGCTATAACAGCTAGTATGGCCATCATCAAAACAAAATAAAATGTTCCTAACAATTTCCCCCTTTTTGATGATGTCAAAACCCTTATAATCCTGAACATAAGTAAACATAATTCATATGATAAAGAATAAAACTCAATAATTTTATTACAAGCTACTTCTCTTGAAACCTGATGCCTTTGCTTGTTCTTTCACTGCTTTTGCTTGTGCCCTTGCCCTTTCCCTTGCCTTTGGTACTTTCAGGCTTATTACTACCTTCCCTTTTTTTGGTAGCATCATACCTTTCTGCCAGAATCTTGATGGTAGCCTCTGAGACTTGTATGAGTGTGTCAAGTTGCTTGATTGAGTCATCCAAGATGGTTTCATTAGTCTGAATTCTGGCAGAGTTATCATCTAGAATGTCAACCATGGGGTTGAGCTTGTCATCAACTGCTCCTTCTAGATGCTCTAGATTTGCATAGACATGCTGAGGAATGAGTGAACTCAGCTGGCAGATCAAGTTTCCTTGCCTCTCCATCACAACATCATATACCTTGATATGACTAATCAAGGCTTCAATTTTATGGTCTATGAATGCATATCTGCTTCTCAAAACAGTTTGGAGACTCTCACTGCTTAGATTCTTCCTTTCTATGTCCATAATCAGTGGATAGATATCCAGATTGAAAGCTCTGGCTGGATTTTCAGGTGCTGGTGCAGATGCATCAGCTTGTTCCTCTTCTTATTTTGCTTCTTCAATCTCTAGATCAAATAGATATTTTTGAGAGTGTCTTTCATCTTCAAGTTCTGGTTGGGACTGTTCTTCTTCTTCATGGACTGTAGGTGCAACTTCTTCTTCTAGTATTCCCCCTTGATCAAAGCTGGGGGTCCTGTCGGGGTCAGCTAAGTGAGTTTCTTCATCTGGTTCACTCAATTGTTTTTCTTCAAATGATTTGCTCCTTTGAATGACATCTAGGAGTGTCAAATCATCATAAGAATCCTTATTTTTGTCTTGGTCATCATTTTGATGACCACCTTCCATCTCTGCATTTTCATCTTCTGTAAGATAAAACTCTTCTTCATCCTCGTCCTCTTCTCCATCTTCATCTGTTGGGGTCAGATAATAGGCTTCCTCATCTTCTGCTTCTTCTTCCAGAGGGATTTCTTCCTTTGGATTTTCTTTATCATCACTGATCATAAGGGGTATGTCTTCATAACTTGATAGACTCCCTTGTTGAACTCTTGTTATCTGAGATCTTGTTCTTCTCCTAATCCCAGAACTGTTGCTTGCTGGTAGCTTTCTTTTCCTTCCTGATACAGTCTGCTGCATTTGTGATGACTTGATATAGGTGAACATCACTTTGGAGTCATGCAATTTGTATAACTGAATTGATCTTACTTTCATTTGATCAAATAGATATTGGAGAGGAATCCCATATGATTTCGTCTCCCAAAAGATATCCTGCTTCTGTTGGCCTCTGTTTGCTGCCAAATTTCCAGATCAATCTCTCTCTGAAGTTGCTCCTTTAGCCTGTTGAAGAAGAAGATTGACCAGTAGAATTTAAGGCCTTGATAGATAATGGCCATCAGTTTGGTCCTTACTTCAGTCATCCCATGCATTGATCCCTTCTTCCCTGATGATGCAGAAATCATCACGGTGGCGCAGCGGTGGGTGTTTAGTGGATATCTGGCTTGATTGTGAGAGAATTCTGTGTATACTGGCCGGAGTTGCACGGCGGTGATAGGAGGAGAAGGAGATTATTTTCACAGAGTTTTGGCCTGTTTCTTATTAGAATGTATCTGTAGTTTAGATTGCACAAGACCTCCTTTTATAGGAAGAGAAAACTTAGAGGCTAAGCTAAGACTGGCGGTACTAAGCTGCTTAGTCACTAATATTACTTAACAGCTAAGTATGCATCAAATATCTAGGTTGCAAGTGGGGGAATATCCCGGCGGCGCTCTTCTGTAGTAGCATGAGCCGCCGGCCCTATCTGTCCTGCCTTCACCCTTTGTTTCCTCTCAAGTCTTGGGCGACCTCTTGTGGACTATTTCAATCAGGGTCGTTAACCGGCCTCCCAATCTGGCGAGGCTCTAGGAGGGACGGATGGCGGTGGCCCTGACATGGTATCACATGGCGTCGCCGGAGATGTAGTCGCAGAACCCCTTGAGCCATACTTCGATGGCTGTTTCCGGGACCATCCGGTGGCGACATTATATGCATCATCAATGGCCCCTAACTCCATGTCTTGATCATTTTTCATGGAAATGCCGAGCATGGAGTAGTAAGTTCAGGGACAATATATTTGCGACCTTGTCGTCTGATGCGACTTGTTCACTAAGGGCCGTGCCTTCAAAGCATGCGGCCTTCGAAGCAACACTGGGCCTGTATTTGCGACCTCGTCGTCTGATGCGACTTGTTCACTAAGGGCCGTGCCTTCAAAGCATACGGCCTTCGAAGCAACTCTGGGCCTGTATTTGCGACCTCGTCGTCTGATGCGACTTGTTCACTAAGGGCCGTGCCTTCAAAGCATGCGGCCTTCGAAGCAACTCTGGGCCTGTATTTGTGACCTCGTCGTCTGATGCGACTTGTTCACTAAGGGCCGTGCCTTCAAAGCATGCGGCCTTCGAAGCAACTCTGGGCCTGTATTTGCGACCTCGTCGTCTGATGCGACTTGTTCACTAAGGGCCGTGCCTTCAAAGCATACGGCCTTCGAAGCAACTCTGGGCCTGTATTTGCGAGGTTACCTACTTGTTCAGGGATCATCGGGGTAGTTTATTGGTCAGATCGTGGCTGACGTCGTCCCCCTTGATAACTGCAACTTCGTGGGTAGTAACGCCCTGGGTAACCGTCTGAGCAGGCACGTGGGCATTGATTGAGTTCCATAATGATTGCGGTTTATTTTTTTTTTTTTGAATTTCGGAATTCGAATCGACCGCGCGAACCTCAACTGTTGGATGGATTAACTCCCAGCCATACGATCGAAACTTAGCGCTTATATAAGGCTGGCCCCCTCCACGCTTTCTCACTTTTCTTCCTTCTATTCCCCACAATTCTTCTTCTACGTTTTCTCTCCTCTTCCTGGTGTTATCAAAGATTTCCGGCGAAGGATAGCGGTGAAGGTTTGGTGGTGGTTGGAGTGAGTCTGAGGTTTCTGGCCAGAGTTGAAGGTTCCGGTGTGTTCTCCAGGTTGCTCTTTTCATCTCCCTTCATAAACAGGTAAATTCTCTCCTCCTTGTCCTTTTTTCTTCGCTTTTCTGTTCGTTTTTCAAGTATTTTTAGGGCGTTTGATCCGCTGTTGGGCAATATGCTTGTATGTAAGATGTTTCTGGAGTAGCAGTTAGGGTTTTTGGGGTTGGTGTTCTTATTGTGGGGGTGATTCTTTTGGAAAAAGGGTCAAGGAGGGGAAAAGTAGGCGTTAGAGCCCAGAATACCCTTGTTTTAGCTAGGTTTGCTCTTGAATTTGTGTTTCCTTTTCTAGCAATTTGCTTTCCATTTCTCCTGTAAAAACGGAAGGGAGGGCGTCGAGATGGGTGCGATTACCTTCCTGGTTTAATTCTTATTATCCCAGGTCTGAAAGCTCCACCTTTGCCTCTTGTTTTTGCAGGATGTCCGACGGTGAGCATTCCTTAAGAGGCGACTCTGATGAAGAGCGGGAGGCCTTTGATTATGCCCGGGATGAAGAAGGCGACTCTTCCTCTAGCCCTGAAATGTCCGCCGGGGACGACCTTATGGACGAGATAGTTGGCGGGGAGACCGCAGCTCGAACAGGCGACGATCCCTTTAACTTAGATTCTTTGTTTCCCGATCCCGCCCCGCGACGTAGGAAGAGTCGTAAGGAAATGGCGCGGGCCCAAGGGGCATGTACCAGCGAAGCTGGCGATAGAGGGATTTCTGACATGGAAGAACAGACCGCTGATCCCAGTCCCAGCGGCGCCGCTGATCATGACGGGGCTTATCTGGAGGACGCCGCGCTTCATGAGCTGATGGGGTCTAGCGAGGATGAAAACGCCCCTTTACCCCGCCAGACCATTTGGGAGCTTCCCAAAAAACCAAAGAGAAAAAGGGGGCCCAAAACCACTGTAGGAGAGGCCGCTGCCAAGACTAAGAAACCTGCGCCCAATAATCCCGAAGCGTTAAGGGAATTTGCGATCCAAGTTTTATATGAGAAGGACTTGGAGAAAAAATGGGCGAAGCTTCGTGACAGCGACGACCTTAACCGGTCCATCAGTCGTCGATTTAAAATCGATACCAGTGTATACCGGTTTTCTCTGCTCGACTACGAGAAGGAGGAGGACAAGTTTAAACCAGGGGACCGCGAGGATTACGTCTGTGCTCGCCGGTCAGATGACGCCCTAATCCTACACTTTGACCATTTTTATGCGGGGCTTCGACCTCCCTTCGATCCTTTTTTCACTAGGATTTGCGAGCTTATGGGGGCCCTGCCCTCTGATTTTGCCATTGGTGCCGTTATTCGATTATGGCATTTATTGTAATGTGCCGGACAATGAAGATAGAGCCTTCCCCGACTTTCTTTGGGCCAATTCTACGGGTTACGTGGGACGAGCATCCCGGGACAAATATCTCTGAGGACCAAAACGCCTCGCTTGTTATTCTTGCTGCCGAACAAGATTCATAGATGGCATGAGCGGATCCTTAAGGTGGAATCCAAGGTCGGCTGGCCTTTTCCTAGGGCCGCGAAGCGTATGATCAAATCCACCCTGTCGATTGGCGAGCATTTAGTCACGGAGCGGCGCTTTGTGAAAGGATTCCTGATGCTTATACAATCTGATGGAATCGAAGCTTCTTTGAGGAATTTCGCTTGGGTTGATTTTCTTGATTTGGCCCTTCAATTTGGGTGCAAGGCCGGCATCGTGGGCCCGGGTGATGTGGAACCGTTGGTTGTTATGACCCCTGAGGAGAGCGATCTTGACTGGATAGGGGATTGCCACATAGGCCAGTGCTTCCCGTTTGAGTGTCCCGTATGTGGAGGCGACCCGGAAAGAAGACCGCCCCGTAAATTTTATTGCATTTATGTTCTTTTCATAAATTACCTTATTCTCCTGCGTTGCCCTTTTCTTCTGGATCCGTTTTTAACGAACCCGTTTTGCAGGTATGGACGTGACTGAACGCCGAGCTCAAAAGCAGAAGCTCGCTGAGGAGCAAGCTAAGACCCGACAGGCGACCCTGAAGCAAGCTCTGGGGAAAGTACCCCGCACAGTGGATGCTACTATTGTTGATGAGACATATGATCCTACTCGAGTCGTAGCGACGTCCACTGGTGCGGGCTCGAGCCAGACAGTTGGTCAAAAAAGGTCGCAGGCTGAGGAGATTATGAAAGAAACCCAGGGCCAAAAGCGATCCCGGACTGATAAAACCAAAACTGCTGGCGGCGCAGGTAAAGGGTCGGATTGCACGGATAAGCGGACTGCTGATAAGGGCTCTGTGCAACCTGAGCCTATTGTTGAGGAGGTCCCCGAGGAGGTGGAGCTGTTGCCGTCCGGGACACTGCCCCATGGCTATAAAGGGAAAGAGGCGGTGTGGCTGGACCCTACTTTCACCCAAAGCCTTGATATGAACAAAGCGAGCCAGATACGAGAGGCCATAGCCGATGTTATCCCCCTGGGTCGCCTGGCATGGGACTCGCCGCACGGGGTTCAACTGGAGATCGGGAGGGGCATCACCTCTCGAGTCGTTATTCAAGATGACGCCCCGCCCGGCGATGAGGTCGCCGAACTAAAAGATCTCTCGGGCCAGTTTGGAATTGCCGCCTCAATGGTAAGCTTTGTTTATCTTGTATTTTTCCTCCCTTTCATATTTTGCGTTTTCGCCGGGCTTATAATCCTGTTTCCTTTCAGCTCGGGACCCGCATAAACAAGGCCATCGATGCAGTTGAGAGGCGCAAGGCCGAATTGAAGAAAGTAACAGCGGCACTTGGGGCCTCAGAGAAAGCCAGGATTAGTTCTGAGAACAAGAACGCGACGACGCTTGCCGAGGTTGATCGGATGAAAAAAGCTATGACGGAGAGCGCAAAACTGGATGAGGAGTTGCAGAAGAAAGTGGCGGCACTGAAGGCAGAAACCCGTCTATCTGTGGAAAGGTTGGTGGTCGCGCGTGAGGAGAATGCCGCCTTGAAGGAGCAACTTGATGCTGCTAACGAGGCCGCTGCGGAGATTGCTTTGGTTTGAAGGAGCAGCTTGCTGCTGCAAACAAGGCGACTGAGGAGGCTAGCTCAGCGGCTGTGGAAGCCTTCAAGCGGTCTGAGGAATTCTTCGACTATCAGGAGGCGAGCTTTGATCAAGGTTTCAACCATCTCGCCCGCTGTCTCTGGGATTATCATGGCCGGGAGAGCATTACCTTTGAGGAAATGCTCCGATGGGTCAACCTGTCCCAGCGATCTCCTGACCTACTGGCTATTCATCTAGACATCCCTTACGCCACAGATCACATTGTCGCCATACAGACCAATCAGATAGAGCGCGGCGATCCGGTATGGGACCCCCCTCCGGTCAACCTTGTCAACTTTGCAATCTTGAAGAATCCTCCTGCGAACGATCAACCCGGTGATGAGTACATTGACACTCCTCCCGGTCTGTTTAAATGCCTTTTGCTTTGAAACTTTTTACAATTCTGCGGCTCTGTAATAATAACTTTCTTTTGAACTATTCGGCGTCCTCCTTTGATTGTAATAACTTAGCTTATCTTTCTTTCTTGTTGACACTGCGGCCATGTTTGGTTTGTTGGATTTGATTTGTGGCCGTTTATGGCCTCCACTTATATGTTGTACTTGTTTCCTTAGTTTTTCTGTGATTTGATTTCCGCATCTTGTATCGTGTATGCCCCCTTTATTTTGGCGAGGTTTTTTGAGCTCGCTAAAATAACTAAAGCTGCCGAACTGATAGATGGCCTCGCGAAAATTTTCCCATCCCCCTTTGTTTCGGTCGAGGCGCAGGGGGACTGGAGCGGAAACAACTTGTCGTCGCAACTCGAGATAATTTCTGGCTCTTGCGGCCTTTGTAAACAATGGAAATAGATTTTGCGAGATCGTGCTCCTGCGGCCCCCTTGCTGAAGGCGAGCGTATCGCACTTTATAGTTTGAAAATTTCTGTATGCGGCCCCCTAAGTTTGAGGCAGAGCAGAAGCTCGCTTGAAACTTGGGAACTGAGTTGATTGGACTGAACATTTCTCGACTGGCGTGTTTGCCGGAAATCCAGGGATCTGAACCGATTTGACAGCTCACTTGTAACGTATGCGTGTTCAAAATGGCCTAAAATGTCGGGCTAGTAACTGTGCATGAATGTAGCCTAGAATCTTGGGCAGATAACTGACAGGCATTAAATGCGCCCTTTGAATTTCAAATATCAGATAAACCGCGTCACACCTGGCCGTAGGATCTAAGTGATCATGGCCGTTCCTTCCGCTAACCTTTGCTATAAAAGGAGGCTAGCCTAACCTTATTTTCATTCCTCTTTCATTCGCCATTCGTTGAGTTGTTTTTTTTTTTTTGCATGTAATCTTTGGTGTTGGAGCAATGTCTTCTCCTTCTGGCGATGGTAGGGTGCGAGTGTTTAAAGCCCGTCCCGTGCGTGATGTGTCCCCCTTCTTTTTTACTGCTTCTCCTGTTGCTAAAGAGAATTTCTGGCGTTAATTTGAATGGATCGAGCCTACAAGGGAGAGGGGTTTGAATCAGAGCAAGGTTGAGGGTGATGGCTCTCTACTGCGGGTGCGTTTTTCCGGGTGGGCGGATTTTGTCTTGCCACCTTCATCAATACTTCCCAATCTTACGATGGTGAGGGAGCTCTACTCCATACTGTCTGAAGCTGCATCTGAAGGGACCACTAGCTGTATTACCCGTCGTGGCGTTGTGGTTGCTTTTACTCCGGAAGCTATCAATGGTGCCCTGGGTATACCTGCTGTCGACCCCGCCTCCCATTATGAGGTCGCTTGGGGCCTTGATGATGAATTATATAGGCAAGCTCGCCTGCGTCGGGCAATCCGCGAGCTTTTTCCAGCTTCTGAACGGCCTTATGTAATAGGACCTGCATCTAATTTGTCTCGCGGCAATCGTGAGTGGAAGAAGTTTATCAACTCACGCGCCCTTCCCAACATGAATGGCGAGGCTGTTAGTGAAGCCGAAGCTCTCCTTTTGCATGCAATCCGCGACCACCAGGTTGACATTGACTGGGGGATCTTGATTCACCGCGAGGCGGTTAACTTCGCGTTTTCGATGGAACGTAATTGTCGCTTCCCCTTTGCTTCGTTGATAACCAAGCTATGTAATTTAGCTAGGGTGCCAAAACATTCATTAGATCGCTATAGGTATACCCATTAGGTTTTTTTTTTTTTGTTACAATGAACTTTATTTTGGCTAGATCGGAGGGCGCTGTAAGCCGTGGGTTTTCTTGAAACAATTTGTAATTCCTTTCAATGAATGAAAATGCTCCTCTTTATGTCGATTTTGTTCCCCACAGGCCATGTCTGCCTGTGGCAGATGTATGCTTTACATATAGTACCTTTTTAGATTATCTGCATGCCAAGGTCGGTTGTATTCACGGCCTTGGTTATCACTTAGCACGTAAGTTCCCTTTCTGACTATTCGAGCGATCCTCACTGGGCCTTCCCAGTTTTCCGATAATTTTCCCTTCTTGGCCTCGTGGCCGGTAGCCTGCCTCTTTCGCAGAACATAATCTCCGATGGCGAAGTGATGACCTCGAATGCGCCTGTCATGGTGACGTTTGGCGGCCTGTTTGCAATTGACCAGACGGCCATATGATTCAGTTCGCCGTTCCTCCGCAAAGTCAAGATCGAGCTTTCTCTTGAGCGGGTTATCGGCCTCGCTGAAATGGGCGACCCTCAAACTTGGTAGGGCCATTTCTACTGGTGCCATAGCCTCGGATCCATATGTTAGAGCAAATGGAGTCTCTCCTGTAGTCGTTTTTCGCGTCTTTCTAAGGGCCCATAAGGCGGCGGGGAGATGATCAGGCCATTTACCCGCCTTCTCGCCCAAACTCTTTTTTAGCACGCTGAGTACCTGTTTGTTTGCGTTTTCAGCCTGACCATTTCCTTGTGGATAGCATACCGATGATTGCCAATGCTTGACGTTGTTTTCTCCACAGAAAGTGTCGAATTCTTCTCTGAATTGAGGTCCGTGGTCCGATACTATTACTCTGGGGACGCCGAACCTAGTCCATATTTGATCGAGCAGGAAATATGTTATGTCTTTGGTGCTGATTTTTACCAGAGCTTTAGCCTCGATCCATTTGGTGAATGTTCAGGGTCAATTTGTAGTGTTTTTAAGGATATATTTTATGTCAATATTCCCCATACTCTTATGTTTATCATAGAAATCGAGCTTTATATCGAAATATTTAGTAAATAATGTTTTTAATAGTTAAATCTCAAAACGTAACGAATTATGTGCTTAAATGATGATTTTATGTTATTTTGGAAATACGTTACGCTTTGGTATGTTTTCCTATTGTTGTAGATACTCATTGATGATGGAAGAGAGGATTTTAGAGAGACAAATTCGTGCTTGGAAAGGATCAATCAAAGTTATGGAAGATTGAAAGATATAAGGAAAGAAATCAATCAAGATAAATGTCGGAAAATCAGGATTCCGAGTAGTGACGACCTTGCAACGCAGTTCTTGATATGATAACAACCGATTTGACTCTCGACCTCAAGAGAAGAGTTGTAGGGCTTGAAGAGAGGATTCTACAGGATTTTGAATCACTCCATTCCGACTTACGAGGCCCGAGATATGAGCGTTACAAGTTCAGAATCTGTTCCAGGAGAGCTGGACGGGCGTCCGACATTATGGACGGGCGTCCGGCCGCGGTTACTGTAGCAGCCGACTCAAAATTCTATAAAAACAGCAGCAGCCCCAACCCTAATTATAATTCATACGCAGCAGCTTCTTCCTTATACCCTAAAGTCGAGCTGAGAGCAGCCCGGCCGGCCAAGCTCCATGCTTGGTCGGCCGGAGGTTAGTTAGATTAGGTAGTTAGTTTGTTTTCTTTTTCCTTCTTTCTTCTTGCTCAAGTGTTGTGCAGCCATGGATGATGCTTTGTGAAGCTAATTTTCTGCAGCCACTTGATTTCTTTTTCTGGGATTATTTTGTAAGTTTTTATTTAAATTGTTTCTTCTCCTATGTTTATTTGTATCGTGCAATTTTATATCGAAAGATGATTGTATGATTTGATGCTACCGTATGACGGAAGTCGGTGTAGTTTAGATCACCGTAGGAAAGTTTGGATTTTTAATCTATACATAACGGAAGTTCGTAGATTAATTATCTAGGTTTACGAGAGAACCACAATTTAATTAATTCGATGCAAGATTTTCTTAGAATTGAATTAAGGGATATCACCGTTACCGGAAAGATGAGATTTTTCATGTATTTGTTTCATTACGTTACTCTTGTTCTCTTTCATGTTTCGAGATGCTATATGTTAATCGAATTTAGATAACGGAAGTTAATAAATTCGTTAGATTGCCATGATAGAGATTAACAATTATTGTTCCAACAAACGGAAGTTGAGGGATAATGTTGTTAGGTTAGGATTCAATCCATATCTTTGATTTGTATCGATATTAGTTAAGACCGGAAGGTAAACTAATTAATGGCGTGATAAATCGGAAGAGGAAACGCTTCATTAGAAAAGATAATAATCCAAGATAACTTGTGAATGAATGTGTGTTAATCTTATTTCCTTCGGTGGGATGATGGTTGTTGGAAATAGGTTGATTATGGTTTGTTTATGGTTGGTCAGTTGATAGTTAGTTTTACTGTTTTCGTAGATGTAGTTTTATTTATTTTGTCCGCAACTATATTTCCTGGCTTTGGATTAACAATCCTCTTTCCAGTTTATTTTCCGTTTTAGTTTAGGTTTAGGTTAATAAAGAAGAATTAATAAGTTAGATTCGACAGCCCAATTCCCTGAGGATCGATACCCTTACTTATCCAACTTTACTAGCAACTACCCGGTATTCGGCCGGTTAGGAGGTAGTTTTGCATGGTAGTATAGGTTTATAAATTTTCTTTTGTTTTAATGATGCAAAATCTCCCCAACAAAAGTGGCGCCGTTGCCGGGGAATAGATGTCATGTTGAATCTAGTTTTGTTAGTTCTCGATTTTGTTACGTTTTATTTTTGTTTTTAATAAAAGTAGCGTATACCAAGTTGAGAGTTTTTATTTTGCCGTGTTTCGATGACCGTTAGGTTAAGAATGTGCAAAAGTTTTTTACTCAACTTGTTTTACGTGAAGTTTATATGTTTAGTTGTTTCCTAATCTGATGTGGCTGCCTCGTTCTTGGTGTTTAGAATTGGAATATTAGGGTTTTCTTTGTGTTATTTTCTCGCGTTCTCGCTTTGCATTCTTGTTGTTGGACGAGCGTCTCGCTCCGTTGGACGCCCGTCCGGTTCTTTAGCTTTGCGGGTAAACGAGCGTTTGAAAGTATTGGACGTTCGTCCGTTCAAATATTTTCGACTCGTTCGGTTTAAAGGACCGACGAGCGTCTATACTTTACGAACGCCCGTCCGGTCCGTTTTCGCGCGACGAGCGTTTGTTTTGATGAACGCTCGTCGGGGGCTGAATTGCAGGTGAACGCCCGTCTGTTTTGCTAAACGCCAGTTCATGGTCCAGGTTCTTCTTGATCTTGTTTTAATGCTTTTATTTAACTTGGATTGCTTTCATTCGAGCTTCTGTGGCTGATTAATTTTACGTAGATGTTCTGAACTTGCATACTCATATCTTTCCATCTACGAATCCATGTTAAGTAATTGATCTATTTTTATATACTTGATTCATCTATGCAAGTTATAGTCACTGTCGGTTCTCGTACGCTATAACTGTTCTTATTGTTATTTAGTAGCTAATGTCGGTTTCCGTATGCTACTTACCGCTGTGATGAATATTTTAAGCTTTGAGACTTATGTGCTTCCTTGTTGTTTTTGTAACTCATATGGGTAGCTACTGTCGGTTTTCCGTAATGCTACCATTCCAGTCTTATGAGTTATATCTGTTTAGTATAGCTAACTGTTGGTTTCCATAATGCTATCACCTTTGATGAGTCTTAAGGCGCGTCTACATTGCATGTAATGAACAGAACTGTCGTTTATCGTAACCTGTCATTATTTGGTAGACGTTTATTATATATGTCATGTTGCAAATGAGTGGGCTAGTTTTCTTTCTTTTATTTTCTTTTATTTTTGCATATCATTTAGATGCATATCATGTAGTTGCATATCATCTAGTTGCATTGTTTTTGTTTTTATTTCTCTTGAGTGTAGTTAACTGTCGGTTTCCGTAATACTACCTCGTTTTTTTTTCCATGATGGTAACTGTTGGTTTTCCATATGCCATCATTATTTTATTATTGTATATCATGTAGATTGCATTGTAATATATTTTCATATAGTGCACCTAGCCCTACTATTTTGTAATGTTCCATGTATCATTATTTCTGTATGCACATGTTGGGCCTTATTTGTATTATAAGCTTCTGTGGCTTTATTCTTAGATGTCCTGAGTTTAAGTGTTGATCTTTCCATCTGAGCTATTATTTATTTTTGTGCTTATATCAAACTTCCGTAATTAGACGCTTAGATGTTCTGTACTTTCCCTGTTTGATTTTTCCATCTGAAGCGATTCTATTTTGTGCTTGTATGTTCTATTCCCCCTTGCCCCCGAGGTATTTCTTTGTTTTTCATGAGTGCAGGGTATTTGCATTAGCTTTTGTGAGTTTTAGACGATATCAGTTTTCTGGTGGATGGTCCACAATCTACTGATATCCTCGAGCATTCCTGGGTGATGCACATCATTCCAGGGTTGCTCCCTTTCGGAAGACAATCAGCTAAGTTCTTTACTTCTCTTTATTTTCTGCACAACATGAGGACATGTTGTAATTTAAGTGTGGGGGAGGGGATAGTTGGTTATGTGTATCTATCATTTGCTAAATTTTTTTTTTTTCGAAATTTTCAATTTTTGTTTTGTCCCGAGTAACTTCAATGGCATGCTAGTTATGTAATCTGGCACCTTTAGTTGTTATCAGTAGTCATATCATGTTCTGAGAATAGGTTTAGTAAGTCGATATTCACTTGAACTTCATTTCACGAACCTATTAGATGAAGAGCCAAATATAGAATAGTTTCCGGTTAGTTAAAGGAAAGTTAATTCTTGATACAGATAACACTTATTTAGCATTAATGAAAGTTAAGAACTTGTGCTATACTCACAGTTAGAATCTCAGTACCTTAGTGTTCTTGAGAACTTTGAGAGTCTTGAATGTGTTAGAAATATATTTGACCGAGAGTTTCCAAAGAGTTTGAAAAATATAAAAATATATATATCTATAAATAATAAATGAATAGAATTTCTTTGCGGGAATTTCGTTTGTAACTATCACCTCGAGTCCATTTGGATACTGCCCCAATTGGGGAGTGTGGTTTACCTTGGACGGTAAGGGATTGAGTGATCTCAGGGTGACTGCCTCTAATGTAGGGGAGTGTGTTATACTTTTGAGACGCGACGATAGGAAATATAAAATATAAAATATACGTTTTTTTTTGGAATTCTAAGTCAAGTTGATCTAAACCCAGTAGAGACCCGAAAGGTATTTTCTTGGTACTAAGCAAAGGAATTTAATTGTGAGTTAGTTACTATGTTCTTGGTAATTAATTTTTGTTAGGTAAGTGTCAGTAGATAGAATGAAGTTTTCGTTTAGTTGACCGGATAACTGTTAGTGCTTGATGTATTACATCGAGAGAGGATCGGTGGAAGTTTAGTAGGTTCTGCACACACATCACCGAGTGGGGTCGATTTGCTGAATACTAGCTTGTCATGATTTTGACTATATCTCGTGTCAGGTTATGTGGATTCTTGATAGTATGTTCTTGTTTTGTTTTACTCGAGGACGAGCAAAAGTTTAAGTGTGGGGGTGTTGTTCAGGGTCAATTTGTAGTGTTTTTAAGGATATATTTTATGTCAATATTCCCCATACTCTTATGTTTATCATAGAAATCGAGCTTTATATCGAAATATTTAGTAAATAATGTTTTTAATAGTTAAATCTCAAAACGTAACGAATTATGTGCTTAAATGATGATTTTATGTTATTTTGGAAATACGTTACGCTTTGGTATGTTTTCCTATTGTTGTAGATACTCATTGATGATGGAAGAGAGGATTTTAGAGAGACAAATTCGTGCTTGGAAAGGATCAATCAAAGTTATGGAAGATTGAAAGATATAAGGAAAGAAATCAATCAAGATAAATGTCGGAAAATCAGGATTCCGAGTAGTGACGACCTTGCAACGCAGTTCTTGATATGATAACAACCGATTTGACTCTCGACCTCAAGAGAAGAGTTGTAGGGCTTGAAGAGAGGATTCTACAGGATTTTGAATCACTCCATTCCGACTTACGAGGCCCGAGATATGAGCGTTACAAGTTCAGAATCTGTTCCGGGAGAGCCGGACGGGCGTCCGACATTATGGACGGGCGTCCGGCCGCGGTTACTTGTAGCAGCCGACTCAAAATTCTATAAAAACAGCAGCAGCCCCAACCCTAATTATAATTCATACGCAGCAGCAGCTTCTTCCTTATACCCTAAAGTCGAGCCGAGAGCAGCCCGGCCGGCCAAGCTCCATGCTTGGTCGGCCGGAGGTTAGTTAGATTAGGTAGTTAGTTTGTTTTCTTTTTCCTTCTTTCTTCTTGCTCAAGTGTTGTGCAGCCATGGATGATGCTTTGTGAAGCTAATTTTCTCGCAGCCACTTGATTTCTTTTTCTCGGGATTATTTTGTAAGTTTTTATTTAAATTGTTTCTTCTCCTATGTTTATTTGTATCGTGCAATTTTATATCGAAAGATGATTGTATGATTTGATGCTACCGTATGACGGAAGTCGGTGTAGTTTAGATCACCGTAGGAAAGTTTGGATTTTTAATCTATACATAACGGAAGTTCGTAGATTAATTATCTAGGTTTACGAGAGAACCACAATTTAATTAATTCGATGCAAGATTTTCTTAGAATTGAATTAAGGGATATCACCGTTACCGGAAAGATGAGATTTTTCATGTATTTGTTTCATTACGTTACTCTTGTTCTCTTTCATGTTTCGAGATGCTATATGTTAATCGAATTTAGATAACGGAAGTTAATAAATTCGTTAGATTGCCATGATAGAGATTAACAATTATTGTTCCAACAAACGGAAGTTGAGGGATAATGTTGTTAGGTTAGGATTCAATCCATATCTTTGATTTGTATCGATATTAGTTAAGACCGGAAGGTAAACTAATTAATGGCGTGATAAATCGGAAGAGGAAACGCTTCATTAGAAAAGATAATAATCCAAGATAACTTGTGAATGAATGTGTGTTAATCTTATTTCCTTCGGTGGGATGATGGTTGTTGGAAATAGGTTGATTATGGTTTGTTTATGGTTGGTCGGTTGATAGTTAGTTTTACATGTTTTCGTAGATGTAGTTTTATTTATTTTGTCCGCAACTATATTTCCTGGCTTTGGATTAACAATCCTCTGTCCAGTTTATTTTCCGTTTTAGTTTAGGTTTAGGTTAATAAAGAAGAATTAATAAGTTAGATTCGACAGCCCAATTCCCTGAGGATCGATACCCTTACTTATCCAACTTTACTAGCAACTACCCGGTATTCGGCCGGTTAGGAGGTAGTTTTGCATGGTAGTATAGGTTTATAAATTTTCTTTTGTTTTAATGATGCAAAATCTCCCCAACAGTGAAATAGTCAACGGCGACTACCACATATTCGCATCCGGAGCGGCCCTTTTTGAGCGGCCCAATGAGGTCGATGGCCCACATGTCGAACGGCCAAGCGGCGACGACGATGCTTTGCTCGACTGACGGTAGCCTGGGGATGTCCGCGAATTTTTGACATACGTCGCATGCCTTGGCATATGCCTTGGCGTCCTCGGTGATTTTAGGCCAATAATATCCGGCCAATAAGATCTTTTGTGCGAGGGTGCGGCTGGCTGGGTGGCCGCCACATGCTCCCTCATGCAGCTCTGTAAGAATTCCATCAACCTCCTCTGGTCGCACACATCTCAGTAAAGGTTTGCAGAACGATCGCCGATATAAAACGTTGTCTAAGATGGTGTATCTAGCAGCTCTTCTTACTAGGGCTTTTGCCTCGTTTGGATCATCAGGGAGTTTTCCGGAATTGATGTAATCCCTTATGGTATCAATCCAACAGGAGTTGGCGGATTGTAAGTCCATTACCACGACCCTGTCGATGGCGGGCCCTGACAGGTATTCTACCATGATCGATGGGTTGCTAGTTTCGTCCTCGCTGGTCAGCTTAGATAAATAGTCAGCTCTATGATTGTCCTCTCGAGGGATGTTGGTGAACTCGCAGTATTTAAAGCTGCTTTCGAGTTTCTTGACGAGGTTTATATATTTTTGTAGAATCTCGCAATGGATGCCAAACGATCCAGTCACTTGATTTACTACTAACTGCGAATCACAGAAGACTTGAACATTTTCTACTTTCATTGCTATGGCGAGCTCAAGTCCTGTGATGACCGCCTCATACTCTGCCTGGTTGTTTGATGCGGTGAAGTTAAACCTTAGGGTCTTCTCAATCTCTTCTGAGGTTCCAGGCTCTAGTAAGATGATCCCCGCACCGCAACCTATAAGATTGGCGGCGCCATCGACGTAGAGTTGCCAACAGTGACTTGGCCGTTTAGGCTCGTCCGCTGCGGTACTTTTGTCGGGGTTAGTATCCGTTTCAGCGGGTTCCAGGACATTTTCGTTGAAGCTTGTTTCGGCGATAAAATCGGGCAATGCCTGCGCCTTGATAGCCTTCCGAGGTTCGTAGCGGATGTCGAATTCGGTGAGCTCGATGGCCCAACGTAACAGGTGACCTGACAGGTCTGGCTTGTGGAGGACCTGTCGTAGCGGCGCGTCTGATAATACTATAATTGAGTGTGATGAAAAGTAAGCCCTCAATTTTCGGGCGGCTATAACAACGCAGTAGGCTAACTTTTCAATATTAAAATAACGGCATTCTACAGGGCTCAAAGCCTTAGAAACATAATAAACAGGCCTTTGCGAAGTACCCTCTTCCTTGATAAGTGCTGCGGCGACGGCCCTATTCGAGGCAGCTAGGTATAGTAGTAGAACATCTCCGACCGCGGGGCTAGTAAGCAGTGGCGGACTTGAGAGATAAGCCTTGAGCTCGTTGAAAGCCTGCGAGCATTCCTCTGTCCATGAGAAGGTTTTATTCCCCTTTAGGATTTTGAAGAAAGGTAGGCTCTTCTCCGCGGATTTTGAAATGAACCTTCCCAGGGCTATTACCCTTCTGTTCAGCCTCTGTACTTCCTTGATGCTAGTTGGCTCGCTCATATTGATTAGTGCCTCGAATTTCTCGGGGTTGGCCTCAATCCCCCTTAGACTCACCATGAAGCCCAAAAATTTCCCTGCCTGGACCCCAAAGGTGCATTTGGCGGGGTTTAGCTTCATCGAATGATTTTTCACATTTGCGAATGTTTCGTGAAGGTCCACCAGGTGATCCTGGCGACTCGATTTCACGACCATGTCATCAATGTAAGCCTCCATGTTCTTGCCTATCTGTGTGCTAAAAACTTTGTTCACCATTCTCTGATAGGTTGAACCTGCGTTCTTTAGACCAAACGGCATCATCTCATAGTAATATAGACCGCCGGCGGCCCTGAAGGCCGTCAACTCCTTGTCTTCGTCTGCCATTTTGACCTGGTGATAGCCGGAGTAGGCGTCCAGAAAGCTTAGGGTTTCAAACCCTGCGATCCCATCGACCATTTTATCAATTCGGGGCAGCGCGTAAGGGTCCTTTGGGCAAGCTTTGTTTAGATCGGTGAAGTCGACGCACATCCGCCACTTGCCGTTGTGTTTTTTCACCATTACCACGTTTGCCAGCCAGGTGGGGTATTGAAGCTCCTTGATTATGCCCGCTGCTAAAAGTTTCTCGACCTCAATTTTTATTGCGACCTCTTTTTCTTTAGAGAATTGACGCGCCCTCTGTTGTATTGGCCTGAAGTTGGGATCGATACTTAGATAATGTAAGGCGACCTCCGACTCCACCCCTCTCATATCGGTTACCTCCCGTGCGAAGGCGTCCAAGTTTGCCCTCAGAAGCTCGATCAGTCCTTCCCTATCTTTCTGGGTTGTTTGCGACCCTATCTTTATCTTCTGATCTGGGTGTTTGTCGTTTATGACGACCTCGACCAGCTCATCCTCAGCAGTGAAATCGGGTTCGTCCCGGATCTGCAACGTTTCAACCTCTAATGTTCCCTCTGGGACTTCTTTTATCGTGGCGATCTGATTCGTAGCCAGGTTGAATCCTTCCACTTGGGATCGTTTAGAGTCGACCCTATTTTTGGTCATATATTCGAGGAAAAATCTGGGCCGACTTGTGGCGACCCCAATTTCATCCCCTATATGGAATTTGATCCTTTGGTGGGGAACAGATGCCACCATCTGAAACTTTTTCATAGCTGGGATCCCTAAAATCATGTTGTAATAGGAGGGGAGGTCAATGACCAAGAAAGTTATTACCTCAGTTCGACAGGGCTCATAGTCGCCTAAAGTGATGTTTAGGTCGATCGTGCCTTTGACCCGCACTGTGTCGTTGGTAAAGCCCTCGAGCACCCCAAGGTAGGGTTTTAACTTGGCCTCCCCAAACCCGATCTGTTTCAAACAGTCGAGATAGATGACATCGCGGCCAGCCCCTGTGTCAACCATTACTCGGTTGACGCCGTGCTTGTCGTTCACTCCTATTTTTAGAATGAGGGGTATTTCCATAGGGCCGTTGACTGTTGTCAGCTCACTTTTCGTGAATATGATTCCTTTCTCATTCTCTCCCAACACTATCGGCTTTTCGAAGCCGCGGGTATTGATTTGATTGATTTGAGATTTCAGCTGATGGTTGCTGGGAATATTCCCGTGGATTACCTGAACCTCTTTTTGATACATGCGGGGTTGGCGTCCCTGACTGGGGGCGTTGTTCCCATCGCGTTTATATTTGTTCGCTAGTCCCTCACGGATCAGCCTTTCTATCTCGCGCCTCAAGGTGAAGCATTCATCGGTGATATGGCCATGGTCCTTGTGATAGTCGCAGTATTTGGATTTATCACGGTTGTCAGGGTCGCCTCTCATGGGCTTGGGTTTGTCAAAATGTTCGCGAATTTCAAACAGTATTTGGGATGCTTTGGTGTTGAGCGGGGTAAAATTATCCTCGCTGAATTTATATGGTTTCTTTACCTCACGATCACGGTTAGCATCTCGACCTTTTTTCTTTTTTACGTTCCTCCGTGCGGTTCTCCTTTGGTGACCGTGGCTCTGTCTTAGGCTTCGTTTTCCCTGAGGATGGCGCCTCGCTGACCCCCATCATCCTGGCCCTTTCTAACATCTCCCTGAGACCCGCTTTGGGGGGTCGCAGGTTGAATTCAGTTTTCATTGGGCCTTTGGCTATTCCGGTGAGGAAGCACGTGATGACTGCCTCATCCGGGATGTTCCTTGTCTGATCATATACTCTGATGAACCGCTCGTAATACTCCTTTCCGGATTCATGTCCTCCCATGCGAACCTCATATAGGTCCTCAATGATTTTCTTTGGCCTGCTTGCCGATTCAAACTCTCTGACAAACTTTTCCGACAAATCTTCCCAACTTTCAACTGAGCCGCGAGGAAGCCCACGTATCCAGGACGCAGCCCTGTCCTGCATGCTGCCGACTAATGCGATGCACCATGCGGATTTATTTTGTGTGGCAAGGGTGATGCGACCCTGGAAGGCGATGAGCCAGTCGTTCGGGCATGAATTCCCATTGTAATAGTTGTAACGGGATAACTAACCTTTTCTCCGCCGGGAGGCAACGTTTCGTAATCCCTTTAGCGAGCACATCGATCCCCGAGATTGGAGCGACCTTCTCGACAGTCTCGCCTTTTTGAGTTCTCGCGAGCTCTCTTCTCATTATTTCCATCCGTTCGGCCAAGATAGGGTCGGGCCTCGGGTCGTGACGGTGCTTGCGTATCGGCTCGCTCCGCTCGATGCTCCGACTCCCTATGCTCTCGCGATCCCTCAGGCGGGCCCTTTTTTCTCTGATAATTGTGCGAGCATCTTGCGCGCTCCTGTCTTGTTGGGGGGGTACTCATCCCCCTGGAAGGCTGAGACGACTTGGGGCCGAAGCCTTGTCCTTCTCACCTAACCTTCTGAAAGCCGAGCCTTTTTCAACTGTCTTTCCTCTTTGGTGATCACGCTCTAAGGGGGTCGAGTTTTGCGGGTTCTCTTTCCTCAGCCCTTTGCGACCCGATGAATGTACACTTTCCTCTATATCGATCTGCTGGATCTGACTCTGGCGACCTTTATCTAAGACCGCAGGAGCGATTTCATTTCTGGGAGGATTCGGGGGTCGAATCGACATTGGGGCCTGGCCCTTGGCCACTAAACGAGAGTTGGTGAGATACATGGTTTCTGCATACCTCGCATACTCTCTCATTTCTGCTATCTCCGGATCCTCCTGAAAACCTGGTCCTCCCTCAGGGGTCGGCCCTAGGCTCCCTTGCGACCTTTCTCGTTCTCTGCAAGCCTCATCAAGAGTAGCAATAGCCTCCTTTGACTTGGCCTTTTGATTGATGACATTTCGAGCGTCGCTAGGTGCCAGGGCCCCTCTTTGCGATCTCTCTCCCTCGGGGGGGAGATTGTCAAGCGTTTCTCCTACGCCCTCTATACGAGTCTGATGTAGCATAACACCTTTTGCAGGGGTTTGAGGTGTTAAGTGTCCTTTACTTCCTGCCATCTCTGTGGGGTGGCTTTTTAGGGAAAGAATAGTGGCAAGAAAAGTTATTTGTGTGTGTTAACCCCAGGAAAGCGATTTTGCTAAAAGGACTTTGTTTTGATAAGGGCTTTTCTGGGTATAAGCTTTCGATGTAAAAAGGTCACCTTTTGGATGATTTCTTTGCTAAAGGAAGGAAATGAAGGCAGTTTGAGGGTTTTCTTTGCAAGATTACCTCTTCTCCGACATGAGCTTTAGGTGATTTTCGCACCATGGATTCCCGGTAACGGAGCCAACTGATGATGCAGAAATCATCACGGTGGCGCAGCGGTGGGTGTTTAGTGGATATCTGGCTTGATTGTGAGAGAATTCTGTGTATACTGGCCGGAGTTGCACGGCGGTGATAGGAGGAGAAGGAGAGTATTTTCGCAGAGTTTTGGCCTGTTTCTTATTAGAATGTATCTGTAGTTTAGATTGCACAAGACCTCCTTTTATAGGAAGAGAAAACTTAGAGGCTAAGCTAAGACCGGCGGTAATAAGCTGCTTAGTCACTAATATTACTTAACAGCTAAGTATGCATCAAATATCTAGGTTGCAAGTGGGGGAATATCCCGGCGGCGCTCTTCTGTAGTAGCATGAGCCGCCAGCCCTATCTGTCCTGCCTTCACCCTTTGTTTCCTCTCAAGTCTTGGGCGACCTCTTGTGGACTATTTCAATCAGGGTCGTTAACCGGCCTCCCAGTCTGGCGAGGCTCTAGGAAGGACGGATGGCGGTGGCCCTGACATGGTATCACATGGCGTCGCTGGAGATGTAGTCGCAGAACCCCTTGAGCCATACTTCGATGGCTGTTTCCGGGACCATCCGGTGGCGACATTATATGCATCATCATTCCCTTTAATGTTTTTGGTAATCTGGTGACCAAATTCAGCAAACGGTTGTTTGAGCGCCGATCTTGGGCAGTTGAGTTTTTTTTGCTGTAGGGTCTGGATTCTTGGCTATCTCTGCCCAGAAAGTGTTGAGATTGATTGCCATATTCTTTATCTCAGAGGGTCCTATGCTGCAGAGATTGAGACACCTACTGAGGAGACCTGGTGTGATAATCACCTCCCGTCCAAACATATTGCTGGTGATGCAATCCGGTGAGCTTTCATTTATGCCTGGAACAAACTTTGCATTTTTCCAGAATGAAACTAGAGTTTCATAGAAAATGTCTGTGATTGGGGGGTTAAGGAAGGTCATTATCCCCAGATTATTGCATCCATCCACCAATCTTTGTGCTTGTGGGTCATTATTGCACAGAGTGAGATAGTGCTCAGTTCTGAAAAACCATCCGGTCATGATCGATCTTTCAAGGTGTGTATCGGACTTACGAGTGGAGGAAGATGAAGCCATTGTCTTAGAAAATTTGAAAGGAGAAAAGATTCAATTTTTCAGAGGAAATAGGGTTTATAGAGTGCAAAGATAGCGTAAAATTCTAAAAACACTCTAAGTGTTGTTTATATAGGAGAATTTTCGATAGTGTGAAAACGGTTGAATATGGAAGGATTTTTGTGAAGTAATGGAGTGATTTTGTGTGTATAAATCACGGTTTTTGAGTGTAGTGGGGGAGCGGATTGAGGTATGTAATGATCAATCCCGGGAATCAATGCGTTGCCGTCATTCCTTCAATTCAAATAATAGCCTCCACGATATAAAATAAGATCCATGTGGGTAATCTTTCATAAAATAATGCTCCATAAATTCTCTGATTTTCCACATGTATAAACTGATTTTGTTCACACTCTACTTCGTTGTTTTCTCTGAAGTATTTAGCGGTTAAGTGGCTTGGCTGATCACTAGGCCGATGAAGTGGCCTCTTTACTGAGCTGCTGTATAAAGATGTTTCTAATAATCGGTGAAGTGAACTTCGCTGTTTACCAGTGCCTTACCTGCCAAGTGAGCACACCCAAAGCGGAAAAAAGGTTCAGTCAACTGGTGAAGTCACTCCGTTGATTACTCCAGTTAGCTGCTCTTCTTACTTAGTCAATTTCAATCATACCCAACTCAGTTCTTAACTTGCAAAATCTTTCATGACTGAGTGGTTTTGTGAAAATATCAGCCAATTAATCTTCTATAAATATATATCTCAACATAACATCTCATTTCTTACATCAATATGCTTTGTTCATGAGTGAAGTACAGGATTTTCTGTGATTGATATTGCACTTGTCTTGTCACACATAATTGGAATTGTCTTCTCTTACGCCATAGTCTCTTAGCTGTTGTCTGATCCACAATACTTGTGCACAGCAGCTACTTGCTGCTATATATTCTGCTTCAGCTATTGAAGTAGATATAGAATTTTTCTTTTTACTAAACCATGATACAAGTCTGCTGCCTAGCATCTGACAAGTTCCTGAAGTGCTTTTCCTGTCAATATGACATCTAGCATAGTTTGAATTAGAATCGGATATCAATTTGAATCCACCATCTTTTGGATACCAAATTCCTACATTAACTGTTTGTTTCATATACTTGATGATTCCCTTAGCTGCTAGCAAATGAGATTCCTTTGGTTGAGCTTAAAATCTTGCACAAACTCCTACTGCAAATGCTATATCAGGTCTGCTTGCAGTTAAATAGAGTAGAGATCCAATAAGCCCTCTATATAACTTTTGATCAAGATCTTTTCCATTTCATCCTTCCCAAGAATAACCATTTCACACATTGGTGTATCAGATGTGCCACTTGTATCGATACCATATTTATGTATCAAGTCCTTTGTATACTTGGCTAGATTGATAAAGATGTCATCTTCCATTTGTTTCACTTGTAGACCAAGAAAATAATTTAGCTCTCCCATCATACTCATTTGAAATTTGCTTATCATCAAATTTGCAAATTTGTCAGATA
The DNA here is from genome assembly GCA_036785695.1 of Gentiana straminea. Lineage (NCBI taxonomy): Eukaryota > Viridiplantae > Streptophyta > Magnoliopsida > Gentianales > Gentianaceae > Gentiana > Gentiana straminea. The sequence continues at coordinate 7,738,290 of JAVUPR010000516.1, forward strand.
GCTTTTCATCTTCTGATCCAAAAATGATATCATCAACATAAATCTGAACTAGCAAAGTGCTTGTTCCTTCTTCTAGCTTGAAGAGAGTCTTGTCAATGGTTCATTTTCTGAATCCATTGTTGATTAAGAATTGTGATAGTGTCTCATACCAGGCTCTAGGTGCCTGTTTGAGTCCATATAATGCCTTTTTGAGCTTGTATACTTTGTCTTCCTTCCCTTTGAGTTGGAAACCAGGGGGTTGTTCCACGTATAATTCTTCTTCTAAGAGTCCATTCAGAAATGCACTCTTGACATCCATTTGATATACTTTGAACTCCTTGTGGGCTGCAAAAGCTAGGAAGAGTCTGATTGCTTCCAATCTTGCTACTGGTGCAACGGTTTCATCATAGTGTATGCCTTCAGCTTGAGAGTATCCTTTGCAACTAGCCTTGCTTTGTTTCTGACAACAGTTCCTTGTTCATCCATCTTGTTTCTGAATACCCATTTTGTTCCAATGATGTTTGCCATGTCAGGTCTATCAACAGGTTCCCAGACCTCATTTCTCTCAAATTCATTGAGCTCTTCTTGCATGGTTGTAATCCAATCAGCATCTTGGATTGCATCATCTATTGTCTTAGGTTCCACCTGTGACAGAAAACAAGTTAGCATGCTCTTCAGTTGTCTTCTGGTTCTAACTCCTATATGAACATCTCCAATGACTTGTTCTTCGGGATGATCTCTCAGCCAATTTAAATTAGGTTGAAATTGTGTTTGGTCTGGTTCTTCCATTGGTTATGCTTGTGCATCAACTTCTTGACCTTGTGTTGGTGTCTCTGTTGTTGCATTAGCTGGTGCTTCATCTTGATTACCAAAAGTATGGTCCAGAATAGTAGCTGGTACTATTGTACCCATATAGACTTGTTCTTTTGCAGCATCTTCATCAGGAATGTGTAAGCCTTCGGTACTAGTGTTTGGTTCATCAAATACTACACGAATTGATTCTTCAATCACCAAAGTTCTTTTGTTGAGTACTCTGAATGCTTTGCTGGTGTCTGAGTGTCCCATAAAAATTTCTTCATCATCTTTTTCATCAAAAGTGTGTAGTGGATTCCTGTTCAAAACAAAACATTTAGATCCAAACATATGTAAATGAGATATGTTAGGCTTTCTTCCATTTCATATCTCATATGGTGTTTTTCCATGATATTTGTTGATAATGGATTTGTTTTGAGTATAGCATGCTGTGTTTGCTGCTACACCTAAAATCTCTTTGGTAAGCTTGCTTCTGCTATCATGGTTCTAACTGCTTCCTTTAGAATTCTATTTCTTCTTTCTGCTACATCATTTTGTTGTGGAGTTCCTGCTGCTGATAGTTGATGTACTACTCCATTTTCTTCACAGTAGGTTCTGATCACTTCATTTAGGAATTTTGTTCCTCTGTGTGATCTTATCTTGATGATTTTCAATTCCTTTTCATTCTTAATTCTTCTTAGTAGATCTGGGAGCTTCATGAGTGTTTCTCTCTTCTTGTTCATGAAGATGGTCCACGTGAACTTTGAAAAGTCATCAACCACTACTAAAGTGTATTTCTTTCCACTTACACTTACAGGTGTATCTGGTCCAAAAAGATCCATATGTAGAAGATGTAGGATCCTTGTTGTTGATTGCTGTGGCTTTCACTTGAAGGAACTCTTGATATGTTTCCTTTTTTGACATGCATCACAAAGGCTTTCATTCTTGAATGTAATGTCAGGAAGACTTTCTACAAGCTTGTTCTTTGATAACTTGTTGGTGGTTTTGAAGTTCAGATGATTCAGTCTTCTGTGCCAAATCCAACCAGTTGATTGTTTGTTCTTGACAAGCAAACAGGTTTCTTCTTTTGTTGTCTTCCATTCTACAACAAACAAGTTGTCTTCTCTCTTTCCTGCAAGAACAACTGTGCTGGTTTGATTGTGAATCACTTTGCATCATGCTTTGCAAAATGCATATTGTAGCCTTTGTCACAGAACTGACTAATGCTTAAAAGATTGAAATTCAGTCCTTTAACATATGCCACATTTTGAATCTTCAGATTGTTCTTTAGCATGATGCCTTCCCCCTTAATCTTTCCGGGGTTTTCATTACCTCCAACTTTGGGTCCATCAAAAGCTTTAAAGTCAGTCAGCCATCCTTTATTTCCTGTCATATGTCTGGAACATCCACTGTCTATGTACCAGACATCCTACAAAACAAATTAAGCAAGTTTATGTACCCAACACTGTTTGGGTCCATACCTGTTAACAGTCATGCCTCCTACTCCAAGTGTAAATCCAAAGGATCTTCTCCTTGGATGGTTGAAGTCATCAACCTCATATGTATAAGGCATGGCAGAATACTTCTTGATAGAATTATTCTGATACATTTCTCTACCTTTAGGTGCATTAGCATCCTTTTTCACTCTCCAATATGCAGGAGGAAACCTATTTTCATACTGCTTCTTGTATCCAGGAATATGCCTGGGTTGGCTTTTCCTAAACACATGTTGCATAGCATGAAATGGATTCTTCTTGTATTTTGGGGGTGCAACATTCCAATCATCCTTTGAAGGGTAAACTCTCCCCTTACCTTTAAGTAATCCTTTGCCTTTACTAGGCTGGTAAGATGATTTACTGTGCTGTTTCACTTTACTGGTCTTTGGCTTCACTGGTGCGGGATGAGAAGTTGAAACTGTGGTCTGTCCTTTTCTGAATTTAGGTCCAGTGTTGGTCCTACGTTCAGATTTGTGTTTTCCATTGTTTCCTTTCTCATCTTGACTGTTGTAGCCAAGACCAGAACTAGATCCAAACCTTTTTGGGGGTTTGTAAGCTGGTGCATCAAGTGGTGCAGTTGTAGTCGTAACTGGTGGGGAGGTTTTCTTAGCCGGTCGTCAACACCAGATGAGTGATCATCTGTTGCTTGTTGATCAGCTACATGTACTTTATTACTAGTTGATCCAGCTTTTAACTTGTCAAGTTCTTCCTTTAATCTTTTATTTTCTTCCATCATATTCTCACATTCTTGTTCTAGAATTTCATGGTTTGTTTGAATTTCTTCAAATTTGCTCATGAGATTTTGGATTAGATTTGCAGAATGTAATGGAGAAATAAAAGATTGTTCAGTGTCAGATGTGGATGCTTTAGATGAGCATGAACTAGATAATACGTCTGTTTCTTCAATTTCTTTTGCCATTAAGCATAGACATGCTTTGTCATTGTCTGTGCTGGTGCCTTCACTGTCATCTGAGTCATTGTCAGATGATTCTTCATCACTTTCACTGCTTGTTTCAGCTTTTAGTGCTTTCTTGCTCATTCTTTTATCTGATGACTTGTATTTCTTCTTTTCTTCATCTTTGTCTTTTTCTTCAGGACAGACAGCTTTGAAATGTCCTTTCTTCTTGCAATTGAAGCATCTATATTCATCATCTTTTTTCTTCATGTCTTTGCTTGAGCTTGACCTCTTGTTTGATGATGAACTTCCTTTGAATTGTTTCTTGCTAAACATGTCAAAACTTTTGATTAGTAAAGCAATTTGATCTTTTAGCTCTTGTGTCTCTTTGCTGCGCGCTTGTGTCAGCCGCTTTGCTTTGCTGGGGTGAAACCAGTGCAATGGCCTTGTGTGCCTCTGTTGGTGCACCGTCTTCATTGTTCAGCTCAAATTCATGAGCTTTTAATTGAGACATCAATGTCAAGGTGTCAGTTTGTGTAAGATCTATTGTTCCTTTGAGCACTGATGTGATGATCCTCCATCTTTCTGGTAGAATTCTCAAGATCTTCAAGAAAACTTCTTTCTGTGGATACTTGTGGCCAAGTTGTTGCAGTTCACTGATGATGCTTGAGAATCTGTTGTCCATTTGATCAATAGATTCACTAGTCTTCATTTTGAAATTCTCAAATTTCTGTTTTGCAACAGATAATTTGTTCTCCGTGACTGCCTCTGATCCTTCATTGATGAGTGCCAACTTATTCCACATCTCTTTTGCTGTTTTGCAATATTTGATTCTCATGAACATATTGTTGTCCAGAGTCTTCAGAATGATATCTTTTGCTACATAATCAAGGTTTTCTCTTCTTTGATCATCCTTGATCTAATCCTTTTTTTATCCTTTCTATCTGGATTGGTCCATCATTGATAACATCCAGCATTCCTCATGAGTTGCTGCAAGATGAGGCAACATTCTTATTTTATATTCATCAAAATTATTAACATTGAATTCATGTACTTTAGACATGAAATTTGAGGAGTCCATAGTCACAGATAAAAGATATATAACTATAGAAGGCACAAATTAAAAACTACTTTTAAAATATGAGATCTTCTTGTTACCAGAATCAGATCTGAACAGGTTCCGATACTAGGAACCTGCTCTGATACCAAATGTTGGTCCCAGAGAAGGTAAAAGTTTAGCCAGAGGAGAGTGAATGACTATACTGGAGTTTCAAAAACTTTTGTTAATTTAAAAGCTTTTGGGCAACGGATAAGTCCATTCTTAAAAGTTGTTTCAAAGTAGATAATGCACACACAGATTAAGAATATAATGCATAAATAAAGGCAGTAAAGTAAAGTGCTGTAAGTAAATGAACACAAAGGTTTATATTGGTTCAGGGGGGTGTAATCCCTTAATCCACTCTTCTATTGTGATGATTGGAGGATTTCACTATTATCTTTCACCAATACAATAGTAAGATTGTCCTTGGCTACACAAGCTTCACAATCTCCAAGACTATCACTCCCTGGCTAAAAAAGCTTAAGTGACTTAGTCTTCAACACTGCTCCTTGGGAACAAATCCTTCGGCAGCCATCACAAACTCGTGCAACTCCTTCTCAGACTTCTCTGATTCAATTCCTGCAAACTGGTGTGAATAAAATTCACAAATGTGTTGATCAATCTCAGTGTTCGATATGACTTTATGCTCTGAATTCTGAGTTGATCTATGGTTGTGTTCTTGTAAGTTCAGATAGAAGGCTTAAGAAATCTGACAGAGTTTCGGTTCTTAGTATTTTCTTGTCTCTTTCTTGTCTGTCAAAGCCGTCTATTTATAGCCTTGATTTTCCTTGATTTTAATTTCCGTCCGTTGGCTATTTAATGTGGAGAATAATCCTTGATTTAATTCTTGATTCCTCCTTAATTATATTCTCCTTAATATCAGTGATCCGGATTTTCTTCAAACATTGATCAGAAAATCCGTCCTTGATTGATTATGCATTTATTGCTTGATTTGCTTAATTTCCATGTTCATAATAGAATGCAGACATCATACTTGACGTTGTTGTTTTAAGCTGTTGCTTGACCGGCTTAGTGAGTCTTCTTCCTTTGCTGTTAAGATCTCATTCACCGTTTTTCTTTAGTCAGCCGATAGAACTCTTACTTCACCATTTTGTTGTTTCTTATCTTTATTTGGTTTTCCAAGTATGTTTGTACTTCACTGATCCTTGATTTGTGTGAAATCAGTGTACACCATACTTAAACATTAGATTTCATCATTTGTAGTACAACTTAGACTTATCCAAGGTCATCACAGACTTCCCTGGTTATACGTCAGTCCATTATGTCTTCATGCTTCTCTACTGGTACTAGGCTGTCTTCACTCTGCTGATTTTCTGTTTTACTTAGCCATCCTACGAAATAGTACAATACTTGTCTAACTGAACAGATACAACATGTCAGACTCTAAGTAAAGACTTATACAGAAATTTCTAACTTATTTCAGGCTTGTTATAACAGCTAGTATGGTCATCATCCAAACACAATAAAATGTTCCTAACACGCCTCCAGAGGCCCAATTGGCGATTGGCAAAGGGATTCTGGACCAGGTAGCAGTAGCTGATAAGTCTACACCGGAGGCTAATGCTGCGGATGAGCTTCGTGATCTGAGTGGGTAGTTTGACTTGGTGATGAGCCTGGTAAGCTTTTTAATTTCCTTTTTCTTTGCATTATTTTTCTGTTAATTTTTTTAACTTGAGGATTCATCTTTTTTCTCTTTTCAGATTGGTACTCATTTGCTCAGGACTGGGAGCACTATAGACGCGACTAAAGCTGAGCTGGAGAAGGTCAAGTCTGTTGTTGGTGCTGCCCAACAAGCTAAAGCTGAAGCGGAGGGAAGGCTGTTAGATTTGTAGGAGTAAGAGTGCTTGAAGGGTGAGAACACCGGGCATAAGAAGTGCACTGACACGGTTGAGAAACAGCTGGCAGATACTCAAGGGCAACTTAAGGCCGAGCAAACCAAAAGCGGTGACCTCGCAAAACAGCTTGCCGACCTTAAGGAGCAGCTTGCTAAGGCAAAAAAGATCGCTGAAGAAGCCGGGCGCAAAAGTGTTCAGGCGTACAAGGATTCCGATGAGTTTACGGCAATCCTAGAGGAGAGCTTTAACCAAGGCTTTTATCACAGTGCTCACTGCTTTAGGCGGGCTCAAGGTGGTGGCGGCCCCAGCGTTGAAGAGTTGGCCGATTGGGCCTCACTTTCTCAGAAGGATCCTTCACTTTGGATCTATCACCCCGAGATCCCTACACCGATGCGGACATTAAGGAATTCAATGTAGACCAGGTGAAGGAAGGGAAATAGGTATGGATCCCACCGCCCCAAAATGAGGTGAACCTGACCACCTTGATAAACGGCGAGTTCAGCCAAGCTATTGATGGCGATGCTGATGCTGCGAGCGGCGAGAAGGACACCGATGAGTATCTGAATCTGTCTGGCGCCCATACAAACACTCCGCCTTCCAAGAAATGAACTTGATTTTTTTCCTTGGCATGATTGTAATTTATGACCTTGCTGGCTTCGGCCTTTTATCACTCTGCTTTTTATCTATAATAACTCTTATTACTTTTTCATCAAACTTGTGGTCGTTTTTTGCCTTGGCACTTTGATTGTGGCCGTTTTTGTTTATGAATTAATTTTTATTTCTTTTACATCTGCACTGTTTTTCTTTCAAGTATTTAAAGTTCGCACTTTCATTTTTGCTCAAAATTATTCCATCTTTTCGAGTCCGCAAATATATATATATATATATATATATATATATATATATATATATATATATACGCGTATACGGCTCCCTTGTTTTTGGCAAGATTGAGGACGCTAAACGTTGAACTCACTAAAAACAATTAAAAAATAATCGTAATTGTTTTGGGTCGGACCTGTCTGTCGAACTTAACAATCTGAATAGAAAATTCTGACGTGCGGCCCCCTTGTTTCAAGCGGGGTCGTTTGCGAGCTTGGTTGAAATAAATGCTAAGTCTGAATACTTATGCTTATGTTTGAAAATTTTCAATATGTGGCCCCCTTATTCCGGGCAAGATTGAGGTCGCGAGTAGCTTGTGTAGAACAGATATTGAGGTTGCTTCTCGCAATAATAATATTTGGACACAAACGTATGATGCGAAATAGATATAAACACATGTAAAAAATTGGATTTTTATATAGCCCCGCTCCGCTTCAGTGGGCGGATTGGGTAATTGTACAAATTAAAAGCATTCATTGTTAATGTTGATACAACTAGAAACAATCTAATGAGAAGTACAGAAGATAGCACTAGCCTTCACCCATGGTGAGGCAATTTCCAAAATAAAGAAAGCGAGGTCACTCCGAGTTTGAATAAAGAGGAGTGGTCGCCATAACCCATGCCGATTTTACATGTAGTACATTTTTAGCATATCTGCATGCCAAGGTCTGTTGTACTCATAGCCTTCTTTGTCCTTCAGAACATAAGTACCTTTCTTGATTATTCTTGATATTTTAAGGGGACCCTCACAATTTTCTGACAACTTTCCCGTGGTTGCTTTGTGTCCTCCGGCCTCTCTTTTTAGTAAGACAAAGTTGCCAACTGCAACAGAATGGCTGCGAACCCGTTTGTCATGCTGCCGCTTTGCGGTCTGCTTGTAGTTTACTAGGCAGCCATAAGATTTTGTCCGCTTATCTTCCACTAGATCGAGATCAAGCCGTCTTGTTATTGGATTTTCGACTTCGCTAAAGTGGGAGACTCTTAAACTTGGCAGTTCCACTCAACAGGTTCTATGGCCTCCGATCCATAAGTTAAGGCAAAAGGGGTTTCCCCTGTCGTCGTTTTTTGTGAAGTCCGGACCGACCATAGGGCTGGTGGAAAATGATCTACCCATTTTCCAGCATTTTCGTCAAGGCTTTTCTTCAAAACTTCGAGGACTTGTTTATTAGAATTTTCTACTTGGCTATTTCCTTACGGATAACACACTAATGACTGCCAATACTTCACATTATGCTCTGTGCAAAACTGAGTAAACTCATCCCTGAACTGCGGCCCATGGTCGGATACAATCGCTCTTGGGACCCCGAACCTACTCCATACTTGATCAAGCAAGAAGTAAATGATGTCTTTGGAATTAATCTTGCTAAAGCTTTTGCTTCGATCAACTTTATGAAATAATCATCAGCGATGACGACGTACTCACACCCTGAACACCCTTTGCAGAGCGGACCTATCAGGTCAATTCCTCACATATCAAAATGACAAGCCGTGGCGACAATACTTTGTTTGACTGAAGGTAGTCTAGGTATGTCGGCGAAGCGCTGACACTTATCACATTCTCTAGCGTATCTCTGAGCGACGTCAGTGAGTTTAGGCCAGTAGTATCCAGCTAATATAGCTTTCTGAGCGAGCGTGTGGCTTGCAGGATGGCCCTCACACACGCCTTCGTGTAACTCAGACAGAATTCCTTTTACTTCTTCAGGTCGCACGCACCGCAATAAAGGTTTGGAGAAAGATCTTCTATATAAGATACCATTTAAGATAGAGTAACGTGCTGACCTTTTTCTTAAAGCTTGAGCCCGTTTTGTATCGGTAGGAGAATTCTTTTTTCGATATATGCTATGATCTCGTCGATCCAACAGGGAGCCGCAGGTTGGATATCCATGATTTCGGTCCGGTTTATGGCGGGTTCAGAGAGATACTCGACCATGATTGATGGGTTGACCATTTCTCCTACTCTGTCAAGCCTTCATATTCTCTTCGCGCCTTATCTTGACGGACTCACAATAGTTGAACCCTTTTTTTAGCTTATGAACGAGATCGAGATATTTCTGCAGAATTTCACATTTGGTCTCATAGGAGCCTGTGACTTCATAAACCACTAGTTGTGAGTCACAATATAATTAAACATTTTCAATGTTCATGGCCTTTGCGAGCTCGAGGCACGCTATGAATGCCTCGTATTCTGCTAGGTCATTCGACACCGTGAAGTTGAACCTCAATGCTTTCTCAATCTCTTCAGAAGTACCTGGCTCGAGTAGAATAATTCCGGCCCCAAAACCATTTTGGTTCGTGGCTCCGTCAACGTATAGCTGCCAGCAATGACTCGGCCACTGCGGCACGGGGGCGGTCATCACTGAGGTCCTTGGTTCGCTGCTGGGATTCAAACTAGGTTGCTCTTCATGCTGTTCTTCGTTGAAGCTCATTTCTACTATGAAGTTTGATAAGGATTGGGCTTCGATCGCTTTACGAGGTTCATAGTGGATGTCAAACTCTGTCAACTCGATCTCTCAATGTAGTAAGCGGCCTAATAAGTCGGGCATGTGTAATACTTGGCGAAGTGGACTGTCCGACAAAACGATAATTGTGTGCGCAGAAAAGTAAGCCCTTAATTTTTGGCCAGCAATAACAAGAGAGTAGGCCAACTTTTCTATATTAAAATAGCGGCTCTCAACGGGACTGAGAGCTTTTGAAACATAATAAATAGGATTTTGGAGGGTGCCGCCCTCCTTAACAAGAACAGCGGCAACAGCTTGGTCTGAAGCCGCCAAATACAAAAAAATCCTATCACCTACGAGTGGACTGACTAAAAGCGGCGGACTCCCCAGATAAGCTTTGAGTTCTTCGAAGGCTTGGGAGCACTCTACAGTCCAGGTGAACGATATATCTCCTTTCAGAATCTTAAAGAATGGAAGGCACTTATCTACGGATTTAGAGATGAATCGTCCAAGTTCGATGATCCTTCCATTAAGCCTCTGCACTTCTCTGATGTTGTCGGCTCTATCATGTTCAGAAGCGCTTCAATTTTTCTCCGGGTTCGCTTCAATGCCCCACTGGCTTACCTTGAACCCTAAAAAATTCCATGCTCGGACCCCGAAGGTGCATTTAGCTGGGTTCAGCTTCATTGAATGTTTCTTTACGTTGTCAAAAGTCTCAAGAAGATTGGTTGTGTGGTTGCTGTGTAGTTCCTTCCAATTTGTGGCCCAAAATCCTCATTCACCATCCTCTGGTAAGTAGATCCCGTATTCTTTAGTCCGAACGGCATCATTTCAAAATAGTACAGGCCGCCAGCGGCCCTAAACACTGTAATCTCCTTATCACAATCAGCCATCATTACTTGATGATATCCAGAGTAAGCATCAAGAAAGCTCAACGTCTCAAAACCATCGATCCCATCAACCATTCGATCTATTCTTGGCAGAGAATAGAGATCTTTCAGGCAAGCCTTGTTCAAGTCTATAAAGTCTACACGCATCCTCCATTTTCCACAGTGCTATTTGACCAAAACAACGTTGACCAACCATGTAGGATATGAGAGCTCTCTGATAATCCCTTCTTGAACAAGCTTTTTTACCTCCGCCTTAATGGCAACTTCTTTCTCATGAGAGAATAGTCTATTTTTTCTAACGCCCTTCATGTCGGTCACGACCCAAGCAAAGGCATCTAAGTTCGCTTTCAACAATGATATCAGCTCCTCTTTTTCTTGCTCAATCAGCTGAGCTTATCTTAATTTTTTGTTCTAGGTAAGCCTTATTCTAAACCACTTCAATTAGCTCACCATGAGCCGTAAAATCTGGTTCATCTCTCATTTGCAGAGTCTCGCAGTCAACCACTTGAGGTATGGTTTCTTTGACTACATTGACCCTACTCGGGCCAACTGAGGATTAGGTAAGGTCGGTTTGGAGCCTCTAAGAGTCGCCGCGGTCTTTATAGTAGGACCGATTCTTAGTTATGTGCTCCAACAGAAAATATGGCCAATTCACAGCGATTCCGACCCCTTTTGTAGTGTAAAACTTAGCTCTCTGATGTGGGGTCCAGACAACCATCTGGAATTTTCTGAGTGCGGGGATGCCTTGAATTGAAGTGTGATGAGAATGTAGATCTGCCATAGAAAATTTACATTTTCAACTCGTGTAGGCTCGTAGTCTACGATTTCAACATCTAGATCGATCGTTCCCATCACTTTGACTTTGTCGTTGGAGAACCCCTCCAACATTCCAATGTATGGCCTCAACCTCGCTTGCCCACCTATCTGCTTAATGGTGTCCCAGTAGATGATATCTCTGCCGGCTCCAGTATCTAGCCTCTAACATTCCAATGTATGGCCTCAGCCTCGCTTGCCCATAACCTATCTGCTTAAGGGTGTCCCATTAGAGATATCTCTGTTCACCATGAAATTGTTTATCCCGACTTGAACCACAATTGGCACCTACATTGCCCATGGCGGGCCCATTAACTCGCTACGGGTAGAGGTTATGGCTTGCTCAGAGTTGCCCAGAACAACTGGCTTTTCAAAATCTCTGACATTGATGGAATTGATCTGGTTCTTAAGCTGGTTGTTGCTTGGTAACACTTCCAAGATTACTCGAATCTCATTCTGATATATGCAGGGCTGCCGGTCATCCGGGAAGGGATCCTCTCAAGTTGGCTCCCTTAAGTAATCTCTCAGGTAGCTTCTATGTGGCTGCCAAGTGTACATATAACAATCTCAGCCATTAATTTTTTTTCCCTCCATTTGCCTTAAAACGACGTAGTTTTTGTTTCACATGTGTTTGGATACTTACCTTCCCCTTTCCCGCTTTTTATTTTGTTGCTCTTTGCCGCGGTTTAGTTCGTTCCTCTGCAATTGTCCTTCTCCATAAAATCTGTTGAAGCCTTGCAATCGAAAGCTGTGGTCGTCCCTCTCCATAGCTCCGATTGAACTGAAAACAATGGAAAATGTAAGCTGTTAACTGATACTTATGTTTTGTAAAAAAATTGTTAATTTAGGGGTTTGCTGTTAATCTGACGTTTACTTGTTAGCATCTGCTTTGTGATTGGTTGTTAACTCATATTTATACTTTGTGAAATGCTGATAAGTTTGGGATTAGTTGTGAATTTAGGGTTCGTGTGTGTTTGTATAAGAAGAATATTAGGCGTTAGGCAACATTTCTTCAAGATTTGGATGAATAAAAGCTAGGAATTCTTTTTTGCTGGCAAGAAAGCTGATGGCTATTAGGATTTTTACGTTTTTCTTTCTTTTATTCATGCTTGAATCATATATAGAAAGTGCTAATTTTTTATTCGTTTTTTTTTTTTAAACTTCTTTTTGGATGTTTAGCTCTCTTATAGTCAGTGTCACTATTGTTTGGTCTAATGCCTTTTAGCTTTGCAACCCTTTCATTTCTTAGATCAGTGTTGTATGATTTGTATCCCATTGAACCCAAACCATGATTCCATTTCTTTTTTATTTTTAGATTGATCAACGGTTACTGAGAATTCAATATTGAGTTCTCTTTAAATTTAATGTGATATGGTACAACATTGCATTGGTTTTCAGCTTTTCCATTTTTATTCTTGTAGAAAAATAAAGATTTGATCACTGATTCGAGTCCACAAACTCTTTATACGGAACAACAAATGTCCCCTGAAGTGCAAATGATTGGCGAACAACCTCAGGTATTTTCCGATTGTGTCATGTTTGCGAATATGCATGTGTTTGCTTCTGCTTATACTAAGAAATATTGCTATGTTTTGATGTCTCGTTGCCTTAGTTTTTTATAGGGAAATAACTCTCTTGTTTGATGAAAAGTTTTTCTCTAACTGTTGGAGTTAGATGTTCTTATATATGCTTACAAGTCTAAGGAAATTTAGTTTTTCTCAAATTGTTGGATTTGAAGTTTTGTACTTGATGTAAATATCTTTTGGATTATGTTTTATTATCCTGATAGATAAGTCATTCGGTATAAGAAATTTATATAGTTAGTTAGTTTGTAATCCCTCTGCTCTTGTTTTGGGTAGAGATAGAGTTGGAGCTTATCTTTTGTGAAGGTTCTAGGTTGCCTTATGTTAGTATGTAGGTATATTTATTGTATGTTGTTGGTATTTGTGTGTTATGATATATGATCCTTCTGGAAAAAAAACAGTTGTTAAATAAGGATTACAGGTGAGAAACACATATACTATTGGATTGTTCTATTGTTTCAGATTCAAGCAACATCTGATGTGAGATTTAGCTACACGGAACTCCTTCATGGTGATGGTGTAATCGACCTTGATCTCTTTGGGCTTCAAAATTTTGATTCACAAGCATCGACTCATTTTAATTAGTTCTTTGGAGCTTCACAAGCAGATATTTTGGAGTTTTTGGGTGTTGGATTTGAGAATTTTGGAACAATTACTATCCTGGTCAATTGCATTTTCATCTGGCAGACGTGGTATTTATGGAATGCTACTGTATATTCGTTTTGTTGCCGACTTCGTGATGCGTTTGGTATGGAGTTTTGATGCAGTTATATCAGTTTGTCTATGTTAACATGTCTGGAGATACGTTAGATGTTATGAATTGAATACTCCTTCGGAGTCTAGACTTCATCTATTAATGTTTTGGTATATACGCTCGTAGATTCTTTAGGAATCGCTTGTATTGTTCATGCTTTTGCGTTGGTGAATTTTGTATAGCACAGTTTGTGCATAATTATGAAGGGAATTATGGTACGATTTAACGGGAAATTTTTTTAATTCGGACGGTTTGTATTGCAATTAGATTTTAAAGGTTGATTGTTATATGTACACTTGGCAGCCACATAGAAGCTACTTGAGAGATTACTTAAGGGAGCCAACTTGAGAGGATCCCATCCCCCGGTCATCCCTCCTGGGGGCCCCACCACCCTCTCTTATACTTAGCCATGGGTCCCTCTTGTATTAATTTCTCAATTAACCTTCTCAGTGTTATACATTCATCAGTGAGGTGTCCATGATCCTTGTGGTAACCACAGTCCTTTGATTCATCTCGATTATTTAGATCGCCCTTCATGGGCCTAGGTGGTGGTAATCGTTCATGAATCTCATACATGATTTTAGATTGCTTTCTATTGAGTGGGGTGAACTCACACTCATTGAATTTCACCGGTTTCTTGATTTCTCAGTCTTGATTCTAGGCCTTACCGTGATCTTCCCTACGGTCCTCTCGGCGATCTTCTCTCCTAGAGTTAGGATCGCTCCGCAGTTTGCTCTTTCCGGAGCCCCCTCGGTCAGCCCATGCAAATTCTTTGGAGGAGTTATGACAAAGTGAGTTTTAATGGGACCCTTGGCAATCCCAGTGGTAAAACATGTCATGACATCATTCTCTGGAATGTTTTTGGTCTAATCAAATACACGCATAAATCTTTCATAATAACTCCGGCTCGATTCGCCCACTCCCTGACGGATATCGTACAAATCCATGATTGTTTTTTTGGCCTGTCTGCTGCATCAAACTCTGCCAACAACTTGCTTTTCAAATCTTCCCAACTCTCAGTTGATCCTTGAAGTAAGTTATGGATCCAAGATGTTGCCCGGTCCTACATGCCGCCTACAAAGGCTACGCACCAGGCAGATCTGTTTCGAGTCGCCAGAATGATGTGGATCTGGAAAGATGTAATCCAATCGCAGGGACATGTTGTTCCTTGATAATAAATGTAAGATGGATAATGGACAGTTTCTTAGGGAAGAGAACTCAGAATTTCGTCAGACAGAACATCAATTCCCCAAGTTTGTTTATCTTTCTTGGCTTCCTTTATCTTTTTTAGGTCCTCAATTTCCTTTTGCATTTTTGCCATTTGTTCAGCTACGACGGGATCAAATACGCGTCGAGGAACGTGCTCGGATCCTGCACGATATCAAGATTCTTCTTATTGCTCTCCATGCCTTATCCCTGATGATCTGGTGGGCGTCGCGATTATCTCTATCTTTTCTGGTTGATTCGGACCCAAACGTTGTAAAATCGGTCTCTTTTCAGCGGTTCCCAAGCGATCTAATGTTGATCTTCTTTCAATACGTTTTTTAGGGGCCTGCTTGCGGTGCTGACCAACAGAGAAATGAATGCTTTCCTCAATATGGATGGGTTTAGACCGGGTTTGATGACTTTTTGGCGGGACCATGACGTCAGCGTCGGCAGTTAAAAGGAGCTGGTCTAAGATCGGAAAGGGAGGTTGGCCCAAAGCAGCTAGACGAGCGTTAGTCCGATACATCATCTCGACATACTTAGCATATTTCTTTACTGCTCTTATCTCGGGATCTTCTTGAAAACCCGGTATCTTTTCAAGGATTACCTCATGACTTCATTGTGGTCTCGATGTTCCCTCATGTGCCTTCCCAATGGCATGTCCAGTGCGGACCAGGTCTGTGGCCGTAGCGGACTCTCTAGACTTGGACTTCTGATTTATGATTCCCCGGGCATCTCTTGGCGGATCTCTTGGCGGGGACCTGTCAAAGTGTGGTCCCATCTGGTTTTTTTCCATTACCTCCACGTTATGAGCACTTGTCAGATCCTGACTGGTCCTATTTGCTGGGGTGTGTGGTACTAACTGTAAGTCCATGCTACCTACCATTGCTCTTCTACAACTTGTTGTTCACGCTAGAAAACAAAAAAGTACTCTGACAACCAACCAATTGTCCTCTGACACTCACCAACCTTGTACTACCTGATCTTGTCGGCGGCGTGCCTGGGGTTTTGTCGATAAAGATGTTTCCGGCGAGCTGAAGGCGGTCCGGCGTACGAAGTATCGGAAATTCAAGGACAACTAGGATAAATCAACCAGGAAGTCCAAGAATATGCTATCCTTTGACGATTCCGACGTACTATGTTCTCAAATCAACCAAAAATTCCCAGAATATGCAAAGATATATGTCGGAAAAGCTTAATGGTGAAAATCCTTAACGTGAATATACTAAGAGTGGAGATTGCAAACTCAATATTCTCACGTGTTCTCTTCTACTTCAAACAAATGAAGAGCTCTAAACAACCAAAATATTGCTCAAAAGACGGAAAATCTGGGTAGAAAACAAAGAGTACGGCTCCGGCGTGGTCTAGACAAAAACTCACGAGAAAGGTGTTGATTCGAACGCTAACTCGTGGATTTCTTTCAAGATTCGTGGAGCTTACCTTCTGTTTGATGCTAAGATGGAGTTTTCGTGATGATTGAGCTGATTCCGAGAGCTTTTGATGAAGAACTTGCTGCAAAAACTCCGAAAACTGGAGAAGAGTGAGGAAGATCTTCTCAGAGCCGCCGTAGAAGAAGATTTAACGGCGGTTCCGTACACCTGAAAGGATAGAAAAGCTTGTGTTTTCCCAGTAACGGAGCCAACTGATAATGTCGAAATTATCTCAAGTCATTCGCACTACAAAAAAAAACACTCTATTGCTACACTATTTTTTGCCACACACAAAAAAAAAGGCTAAAAGTACTTGGTTAAACTCTTTTGCCACGCTTATGTGGCTAAAAGTAAGTATATAGCAACACTTTTTTTTGTTGTGTGGCAAACAATAGTGTAGCAAAAAAATGTTTTTCTTGTAGTGCAGCGGTGGAATAAAGAGGATATCTGGCCGTAAATGTATGCAAAAGCCGGTGGTGCACATCGGTGAAGTGGAATTCACGGTGGTGGAAGTGATGGTGCAAGCAGAAAATAAAGAGTAGTGAAGTTGGCAGAGTTTGCATGTATTTCTGTATTATTGAACTTTTGTAAATGATACATTGAGCCTCTATTTATAGGCAAGCTACAAATTGGAGTTTAACAAATTACAATTAGTTACAAGTAAGTACAATGAGATATTAATTAAGCTAACCCTCGTCTGGCGGGGCCAATGTGATGCGGGCCCAATAACTTTCCCGTTTCTTGTATCCTTTCCTCGTTACCCTTAGGTTGTAGCTTGCTCCTCTTTATATCGCAAGCTCTGGTCTCTGGCGGACCTAATAGCCTGAGGGGTTCGCGGACCGGCCCCCTAGCCTCTCTTGGCGTCGCATGAGACTAAAGGCTTTGAGACGGAGCCGATGGTTTGCGATCCCCAAAGTGGCTTGCGGGTTCGCGGATTATAATGGCCAGTGACCTCATCCACTATTTTGGTGTCCGGACGAACCCGTATGAGGATCCGCGGATCGTTTTACGGTTCAGGCATATCACCAACAAATAAATAATATTAACAACCTATACCCAAAATTCATACGCAGAAGGAGAGAATAAATATATACATATATATACTTATACATATATATATATGTGTGTGTGTGTATATTATGCTAAAGCACTAGTCGACTGCATATTAGCCAAGGAAAATTATCCCCTTCAGGTATACATATATATTACCTAAGGGAAAGTTTACCTTTGCAGCAATGGTCCGGTCGACCATACATACTCCCAGAATAAAAATTAACACACAGCACAAGTATTAGTCCAATTCGATGCATTTACGGTTTACTTTACCAATTAACAATAACACAACAGAATATCGATTGAAGAACACATCTTACCTTAATTCGGTAAGAAAGCGATCCAGAACCAAAATAACGATGATTCCTCCGATTTCTCAACTTCTATGAAATTTTTGCGAACCAAAAACGCAATTCTACGATTACTTAAACATTGGAAATAATCTAAAACATCTAATCTCAGATTTCTACCAAGAACGATTAAGATTCCCGAAAAGGTTAAAACTGAAAACTTTCGAAAATATGAACTGTTAATGTGGAAACGTTCATTGCGATTAGAAGATGACTTCCGTCTTCTGTGGTCTGCCCAAAATCTCAGAGGATTAGCCTCTAGGATGAAGATTTCCTTCCGTCGCTTCCCTTTTCTCTGCGTCGCATCTCCTCTGCGTATTTCTCAGAACTTGCGTGATATTCCGTATAATATTATGAGGGAATAATGGCTCGTTTGGATTGATGGAATGTAATGGAATAGAATGAATCTGCTGGAATTGAATGCAATGGAATGGAATGATATCATTCCATTACCGCGTTTGGTAGGTAATGGAATAGAATCATTTCTATTCCATTCCAACATTCGTTAGCATCGGAATGGAATTGGTTTTTTTCCATTCCATTGTCTGGCACAACAAATTTTTGATGGAATGGAATACAAATTAATATTACCTAATGATGTTAAATATCTTATATATTGGCTATAGTGTAGCAACATTTAGGGGTGAACAAAAAAATCGAAAACCAAACCATCCGTCTGAACCAAATCGAACCAAACCGGAAATGTATAAACCGTGGTTTTTTGGTCGGTTTTTGTATTGTAAAAAACCAAACCGTGAAAAACAATTTGGCTCCAATTTAAATAAATAAAAACCGTTTAAAATCGGATTTTATTTATATATATATATATATATATATATATATATATATATATATATATATATATATATATATACACACACACACACACACACATATTCCTACATCTATTAGTAGTTTAAAACATCAATGTGTTTTTTTCGGTCCAACTCAACCTGTTTAAAATTTGTATCTGTAATGAATTAATGATCAGTTAATAATATCATATCTTAAATATTCATATTTTTTTGATCATATCACAAACTTGTCTTCCATTTCCAATCATTTAAGAGAATCTCGAATAAATGTCAGTTCACAACTCACCACCGCTAACTCTTTCTTCTCTTTCTATTTCCTCAGCACCAATATCTGAAATATGTGAATGCTTATTTGGATGACTTACTTCTTTAAAGATGTTGATGGACTTTATCATGGACATTTTCCGATTTGTTCATTTGTTAAGTTTGACATCTTATAAATAAATGCATTTATACACATTAGTTTTATATAAGTTTGTCTTTTATTTGCTTATGATTAGATTATGTTGAACAATAACATTGTTGAGATAATCAAAATCAGAGTTGGTGTTTTAGAAAAAATAAAATGACGAATATGTTCTAACTAAATGAAGCCCAAAACTATATCACATGTTTTTTTCGTTTGAAATGTGTGAAAGTTAGCTATATATCTTCCATTTATCTCTCACTTATTTATGAAACAAATTTATTCATATTCCTCCCTTGACCATATTCAAAATATTATTTTGTCTAATTGATTTTGAGATTTATATATGATATTTCATAGTATAACGATTCGTTCATTATTAGTATTTATTGAATTTGATGATTCATTGATGAATTGAAATGAATAAAAGATGACTCTTTTATTATCTTGTTTGTCGCAAACTTGGGAATTCAATGGTAGGTGTCGAGTTCGTTGTGTTGGATGGTGATGAAATATGTTAGTGAAATATAAAATATTTGTTAAATCATCTCATTGGATTTACCGACATAATAGTACTAATCTATTACATATATTATCATTTGTTGTTACGAGACAATTTGTGATTTCCTATCAATAATTTTAATTGTTAAAGAATACCGTAAAAAACCGAAACCAAATTAAACCAAACCAAACCGAACAAATGGTTTACGTTTGAAAACCGTTCTAGTTTGGTTTTGAACATTGGAAACCGTATAAAATTGTTCGGTTTTAAAAAACGAAAAAAAAACCGACCGAACCGGACCATGTTCACCCCTAGCAACATTGATTCATGATAGCACAAAAAAATTAATAAAATACAATAAGAAAGAACAAAAAATAAAACTCACATGATAAAACAGTACGGATGTAGCATTATTGCATGATAGAACAACGACTTCACAATAAGGCAATTGAACAATCGAACAACAAACAGCAGAAAGTCGATTTCATAGCTGAGAATCGACTTTCACACAGGTGATTGCCAACTGATTTTGATAATTGACCAACAGAAATTGATCCTCACCTCTAGAATCGACCGTGAAAAATCGATTGAACAACGACTGCACAAGAAGGCGATTGAACAATCGACCAACACCAAAAAACCGATCGATCGAAAAGTCGATTTTTTGCTCTAGACTATGATTCGTTGTGCAATTTATACTGGAGTTTAAAAAAATTGCCTAAACAAAAACAACCACATAAATACCTGAGACTATGGAATGATTTTTATTCCAGAGTTTATTCCTTCATTCCATTCCGGTCATTCCTTAGCTAATCTAATAGAATGAAAATCACTATTTTTCATTTGTTGGAATGAAAATAAATTCCATTCATCGGCTTTCAAACACGCCAAATCGATGGAATGAAATGAAAAAAAGCATTCCATTCCATTCAATTACCGCAACCCAAAAGGGAATTATTTTCCTTTTATTGGCTTAATTAGAATAATCCTTTTTAATTAATTAATTTAGGTAAATAGCAATTAGGTTAAATAAATATTTAAACTCAATTTACTATATTGCTCTTACTAAAAATCAGGGGTGTTACATCTTTCCCTTCCTTCGCTTCCATTTTATCTGCGTCGCCTCTCCTCGCCGTATTTCTCAGAACTTGCGTGATATAATATTATGAGTGATGAAGCGAAATTATTTTCCTTTTACAGGCTAAATTAAATAAATATTTTTTAATTAATTAATTTAGATAAATAGAAATTTGGTTAAATAAATTTTAAACCCAATTTACTATCTTGCCCTTACTAAAAATCCGGGGTGTTACATCCTTGCCCCTTAAAGTCCCACATCGGTAAGTAATAGCCTACTTACCCTCATATAAGTGTGAAACATAAAAGATCATGTCAACTCGGGTTAGCTCTTTTAGACCACGCGAGGACGACGGTCTAAGTAGTTGACTGGACCATTTATGACTCATTTGGCGCAACCGGGCCCGGGGTCGGGGGCGTTACAGAATGGTATTCAGAGCCGACTATTAGACGGAACTATGCGCTGCACCGTTAGAGATGGTGTAAAGATGGCCTTTAGTTACCTCTGGAAGGGACGAAACGGAGAAAGCTCGGGCTAACCCTTTTAGACCAAGCGATAACGACGGTCCAAGCAGTTGACCGGATCATTTATGACTCATTTAGCACCACCGGTCTGGGGCGTTACAATTTTTGCATACTCAGGCACACGCCTCAGATGACCAAGTGCGTTCATGGAATTTTGAGCACCTTATTACTAATTTTAACCATTTAGAGCGCACATCTCTACCTGTCCAGCGCACATCTGACATTTTATACAATATTCTGCTGTAGTTCATTACTTCACGCGTGCGCTACGGACAGGGCCAACCCAAAACACTAAGGTGGTCGAGACGGTGGTCTTAGGCCCAACGGTGGTCTTATCTTCAAAAAAGGCGTACTAAGTTGGATTTGAGTTGGCTTGTTTGGCAAGTTCTCAATCACTTCAAGTTATGATTATTTCTCTTGATGCTTGCCGGTAATTCACGACTCCTTGCACGATCTAAGTGTTAATTCGAGACGTAAACACCTAATAAAACCAACTACATTATAGATTTGGTTTCTTGTGAGTGTTATCCAATTTCCTTTGGTCAGTTCATAGTGATCAATGCGTAACTAAGCATCCATGTCTAGTCTTAATCGATAGAATGTTGTTTAGTTATAGGCCATTAATGCCAGTGTCGACTGATGTTAAAAAAAAATTTGCACATTGAATGTGTTGAGAAGTCACAAGTTTTTGTGAGAACTCATGTGTAATCCTTTGGATCATCACTTGAACTACTTCATTTCATATCATCACCGATTCATCAAATTATCGTGTTCTCGGTTAATCAAGTTTTTAGTTTGTTTCATATCATCTAGTTAAGTTTCTATTTTAGCTTATTAAAATTCACCTCTCGACTTATGGATTCGCCGCTGTTTGGTTTGAAGGAAACTAAAGGAAAAGAAAAGAAATGTGATAGAGGAATTTATGTCTAGTGTTTGCTATTCTGTGTTAGAAAAGAAAAGAAAGGAAAAAAGGTGGAAACAAATGGAAATGATATAATGTAATTAATTAAAAAATGAAAGGGACTTTGATATTTCATTTCCTTTCCCCTTTTCATTCCAAACACTACAATTGAACATTGAAATCACTCATTACCCCTCATTCCTCTTCAGTCACAATCTTCTCTTTTCATTTCCTTTTGTTTCCTTCAAGGCTAACAGAGCCAGTCAAGGCGAATCCATAAGTCGAGAGGTGAATTGGAATCTCCCCTATGGATACAATGATTGAAGGAACTAATAGACGAGTAATACGTGAGACAAACACGGAAATTCTAAATCCAAAAGCTTTGGAATTCACTACATCGTCAACGAATTTTTCGGTACAAGATAATGAACAGGAAAAATTGTGATCTCTATCACTCATTACCCCTCGTTTCTCTTCAGTCACAGTCTTCTCTTTTCTTTTCTTTTTGTTTCCTTCAAACCAAACAGAGCCTAATAGAGGAGTATTACATCGAGAATTCAAGTATTGTATACGTCCTTAGTCCGATCCTTTGTAGGAACTATGACTCTCAAAATAGGTACAAGATAATGAACAGAAAAAATTGTGATCTCTAACTCAGGAATTAACACGGCATTGAAAATACATGTACAAGTAAAACACAAAACCTCAAGTTTAATACATTCTATTGCATTACAAGCAATGTCATTTCTTGAAATCCATCTATATATACTTTAGGAAGGAAAATTGATAATCCATTGATATTTACCTATATTAACACTCATCCTGTACAGATAAAGAAGAGTAATCAAGATAAACCACGTGTTCGGAATCCGCAATAATGGCGAAAAACAACCAAGACTAACACTTTAGATTATCAAGACTTAGAGTGGGACTTCTTTTTTGCCAAAAACATGAAGATTCTTGGAAAGAAGTTTTTCTTCTTCTTTTTTGTAACCTTTACTTCAGGAGACGATTCAGTTTCTGTGTTGTTCTGTGAATGTTCCATTGGGCTTAGGCCTTGATATTGAACATCAGTGTCGTCAGGAGTAGGGTCGAGGTTTTGGGGTTGTTTTTTATCCTCAAAACTTGTTCTTGTATCTTTAACTGAATCTGCAGCTGGGACGGACACGACAGCTTTCCGTCTTTGCTCATGTTCAGCTCTCCACTTTCTCAGTTCTTGTTCTATTCCCAATTTACCCTCCTTGGCTTTCTCTGCTTTTTCAAGTGCAACTTCAAGTTCTGCTTTTCTTTCAGCCATTTCTTGGCTAAGTGCCTCAAGTTTATTCAAGTTTTTCAGCTCGGATTCCTTAGCAATATCAATCTGGGACATGGCAGTTGCCACCCTAATATTAGCTTCTTCTTCTGCATCATGGGCTTGCTTGCTAAGCTTATAATATTCTTCCAAAGTTAATGTTACGCCTGTTCGTGAATTTTCAACGTTAGATTCACTCTCCTGTAGGGCATTGATAGCTGCAAGTGCCAACTTCTCAGAAGCCTTTGCAGCCTCAATCTCTTTTTTAGCTGCAAGTAATTTACTCTCCATAGTACTTGCACCTGCCTTTGCTATTTCGGCTTCTTCCTTTGCCTTACGTAGCTCTTCACGAGCTATTTCAGCAAGTGATTTTGCCTCATCAGCTTCTCGAGATGCCTCTTGCAATTGCTTTGGAAGGTCAACCAATTTTTCTCTTGCTTCTTTGACTTTCATCTGGACAAGAGCGATTTCTGACTTCAACCTGTCAAGCTCCGTCCCGAGAGATGAAACCGTGACTAATGCCATTCCTTCCCTTTGCCTAATGGTGGCTAGTTCGGCTTTTTCTTTTTCGAGCTCAGTCTTCAAGGATGTTGCTGCCATTTTTAAGCAATCCACTTCAGATTTTGCTTTCTCAAGGTTCAGTTTCACTTCTTCAAGTTCTTTTCTTGCTGAAGATACTGCATCTTGCATACCGCTGTGTGTACTGAAGTTCTTATCTTCATCAATATCATTATCATCTTTTAGTTGTGATTCCATATAAGCTGCAAATTCATCTTTTAGACTCTTCAACAATTGTAAAGCAGAATCCAACCTTGACTTAAGATCCTTAGCCGACAAAATCTTTCGGTTTAATTCCTCTAAATCCTCCTCCACTTGCTTCACTTCTTTTTCCCAGTTTAAGGCATCCTGCTCCCTTGCCATAGCTTGTCCAAGTCTATGTTCCTCAGCCTCCAAATGTGCAGCATGTGCAAACTCCAACGATTCTTTAGCAGTAATGAGCTCGTTTGTCAAATCCTCAACCGTCTTTTCAGCTTCCTTCGCTGCAATAACAGCTTCTTCAGCTTTCCTCACTGTTGCATCTTTCTCGGTAACTAATAGATCATAGTCTTTACGAAGTGCCTCCAGCTCGTCTTTAACTGTTTTCAGTTCTGAAACTGCAGCGGTATACCGGGCGGTGGCGACCTCGAGCTGTGCTTTGGCAGCAATGCTAGCCTCACCGGCAATACCTTGTTCCATTTCTTCAACCCTAAGCGTAGCAAGTTCAGCATCTTGCTTTGCTTGCCGTTCTTCTGTCTGTACTTTCTCGAGGTTGATCTTAAGTTCTTCAACTAGTCTTTTCGTGTTGTCTAGCTCATTTAGAACTCTAGCTTTTGCATCTTCAGCTGCCTCACACTTTTTCTTGTATGATGGAATCTCGGACTGTACTTTCTCTAGTTCTTGTTCTATTACCTTCCTTTTCTGCATTATAAAACAGTTACGTAAATCCTAAGCAATGCATAATCGTTCATTTTCTTACCAACTGGAAAAACTCGTACCTCTACTGTCTGGACACGGTGAGCTTTCCAGTCAACAATTCCCCCAAACTTAGAAACAGCTTGCTTGACAGATTCAATAGGAGCTGCAGTATCAATTTGGCTCTTGTTAAAGCCAAATTTACCAGCACTCTTTGGAGTATCAACCGAAGATTGTGCTGAGAAGCGAGTCCGTGAAATTTTAAGTGCCTCATAGTCTCTGACCTGTGGAGATGAAACATGAGCAACATCTTCATGAACGTGGACACCACCAAAATTATCAAGAGAGAGATGTTTCGTATGTTTTGCAACTGTTCCTGATCTGAAAGGTGGAATTGGTTTCAATTGTGCTTCAGAATCCTCACATGTGAGTGAGGCAACAGTATCAACTGCATGCCCGTTGGAAACATCATTAGTTTGAGCATGCAAATCAACAAGATTACAACCCGAAGAGTTCTGCGTTGCATCTGCTGGTTGGTAATCTGAAGGGACTGATGTAGTACTGCTTTCTGATAAATCTGCTGAAATTTCAGAAATTTGATTGGTTTCAGATGCTAAAACTGATGTTGAATCTGAACTTTCTAAAGGAAGAGAATGACCATCTTCCAAACAGGCAGTACTGGCAGAAGAATCTACATCATGTTGTACTGTAGCACCCTTCATGCAGTGTTCATGGGTATCAGCCTCCACATTATTACTATGATTATATGTTGAAGATTCGATATGTGGCTGATTGTCGTCTGGAGAGGAAATGTTTGGAGCACTAGAACTATCTGGCAGAGAATTTCCTTGTATCTCTATTATGTTCATCCTCTTTTATTGCAAAGGACAGCCAACTTTTTGCCTGAGAATCAAGAAACCTGAAATGTTAGAACCTGAAGCGATAAATATACTTGCATCAACCATTATCTCACTAGTGGGAAGAAAGTATACTGTATTAAGCTTATACAAGGCAGAATTTTTTTTCTTTTTAATAAAAAAAAAAAAGTTATAACAGCAGACCTGCAAAAACATAGTGGTTTCAATGAAAAAAAAGAAAGATGGATTTCAAAAACTAGAATACGACATTGGACAAAGGACACGTTTGGATTCAACAACGACCATATCTCAGATAAATCGTGCAATTACATAATACGGGCACCCAACGTTCACAGTTATCCTTTCAAAATTGTCACAACAACAGAGGAACACCGGCGTGAGAAAACAACACCAGAAGGCGAGACGGAGTGGGGGAGAGGGTGGATTTTACCACATGCCTGGAAAATAAAAATATATGAACCTGTGGTATACAAAAGAAACATATATATTTATATATATATTCTACCGAAAAAACTGTCATAAGTTCATATTTCATGCAGTCCTCTTTCCTTTCCTTGTAACAAACACATACAGAGGAATTCAGGCAGAAAAGCAATTTAAAAGATTTCAACCATTTCGTTATCAGATTCTAAAAGCACATTGCTAAGACTATAGGAGAGAATTCAACCCCAGATAAAATAGTGAGGCTGCTCAAACTATAGGAGGAACAATTGATAGGAAACAAATCAAAATAGGCACTTTGATGCCCAAAAAAGAATAATGAACGGTGTAAAATTAAATCCAATTGCAATAAATTAGTTAAATCAAAATCAAAATTCTGCTTGAATCACATGTAATTACGGAAAAAAAAATTCCTGATCCAGCTTAATATCTTATTATAAAAAGAAAACTCCTTCCCACCACTATACAGAGGACAAAAATTCCTTCCCACCACTATGCAGGACAAAAATTTGGGTCAGTTAGGGAATCGAAACACATATTCTATGCCAAAAAAAAACAAAAAATGTAATATCCCTTAAATAAATATATATATTAAGCAGATAATAATAGGTATAGACAATCAAACATTTTCGGACATCCCAAAAAAGCATGAAAGGAAAAAGAAGCAGATATATTACTCATACCCCTGAATTTCCAGGAACGAAAACGAGAAGTTCTAAAGGCAAACTCTTAATTCTTCCAAAAGCATAGAATTTTTTTTTTTTTTTTTTTTTTGGCAAAATAAAAAGGCAATTACTCTAATGATTACAAATTCACCGATTAAACGAAATAATGCAATAATCAGTTACAATAACATGTGAAGCTAGGACAGAGCATTTTACCTGTCCAGAACGTTCGCGAAAGGATTACGATGATTGTATCTCTGTGAAAATTTTAAAATTGTTTTGTGTAAACATGAAGAAGGAAACACCGGAAAACTGAATTTTACCTTTTTTTCTTTCTTTTTTTTTGTGGAAACCTCCGGAGAACTGAGTATGGTCGGTGGAATATTCCCAAGAATGAGAGTGGTATTAATGACCGCAAAAAGTTATCTGCGACTCTGAATCAGAGGAGCTCATGGTAGTCTTACGTCAGCAGCTCTCCGCTTTTTCTCTTGTCTGTCCTTTTTTCCTCGCACGTTTATTATTTAGCACAAATTTTTTATTTTTAGATTGAAAATGTATTTTTTTTTTCTTGAGGACAAAAATATACTGGTTTGCTAATATTATAATGCAAACACAACAAAATAAATGACATTGTTAATGGCACCACAGTCAATCTATTCGTGTATCACATTTCGTGTAAAATTTAACTTTACAAAGGTCGAAATTTGTTTACAACCCTTCTAGAGTCGAATTTATGCATAAAATTCAATTATGAAGGGGTTGAAAAAAGATTTCGACATCTATAAAATCGAAATTTGAACGAACTATGGTGCCCAGATAGATTAACTGTGAGGCCATTAACAGTGTCCAAAAATAAACTGTTGAATGATTTAAGTAGCCGCCCATTACGGACTCAACCTCGCTACTGTTTGAGAGAAATTATGGTGCAACATGTATTTACCAAGTGGAGAGATATAATTAATTCTTACACACATAGTAGTCGTGTGTATTGTGATTTGGATGCATGTCGTGTGTATGGGTGATTTGGATGTATCACATTCATCAACTTGATACAACCCACAAATAATTGTTGTACAATAACTCTTATCTACAAACGCAACGATTACCACATAATGAGTGACACAACACATTTTTTAATATTTGATTATAATGGGTCTAAATCACAATCAATATTTATAACATCATAATCATGGTTGAAAAATTGTTTTGTGTCACAGTATTTCCTTTTTTCATTGGATTTGATGATAGGGACACACGAGAAATTTTATGCTACAACAGTTGTAACATTGTTGTAACAAATGATATACTTTATAACCACACATTTTCACTTTGTATCACAATATAGAGGTGTTTGTGGTGAAAGATATTAGAAATATGTAATTATCAAATATGTTGCTTGGTATAAACATGTTATGACTGTTGTACGATAAAATTATTCGAGGCACATGCAGTTGCGAGGGGAAGTTTTGAAACTCAAGAATGTTAGAGAACATGGAAACAAAATTTCAAAGTGTGAAATTCTCATTGATTATTCAATAATTGATTCAATTGATTGATACAAAGTGTCATTCATGCTATATTTACGGTCACCAGTGAATCAAAACAATTACAAATCGGTTGTAACAACTCCAATAGATTGTAACCAACTTTCAACTATTTTTGTATTCAAGTGTTCGACCAAATGTCTTCTCTTTTAGTGATATCAACTATAGGGATATTTATCAGCTTTTTGTGACGCTTTCTTCATCCAATCTTCCTACTCAGCTTATTAGACTCCTATCCATATTCTGGAATATGTTAACACCCTATCAAGCTGGGTGTGATGAAGATCCCATCTTGAACTTCATGCTCAACCTATTAGAATCCCATCCATATTCTTGAGTTCCTTACACAGTAGGGATAAACACTTTTGATACATCAATCTGACTTAACAAGCTGTTAAAGATTGGGCAATCTAAGGCTTTTGTCATAATGTCTGCTAATTGATCTTTAGTATGAACAAACATCAACTTGAGTATACCACTCCAATTCAGATGGTCCTGAAATCCTTGTAACATACATTTAAAATATACTTCAAAATAATCTTGGAAACGGATCAATAAACCTTGTAATATTCCAGCATGATAATTCTGATTCGTATTGTTAAAATACTCATCTCTGCTAACTCTATAGGTTCTCAGTCAATAACAAACTTCTGTATCAACTCAACAGCTCTTTGATACTCGGCTGAGTTGTCTAGATTTTCATCTGATCTTTATTTGTGGATCAGAGTACACCATATTTCACAACAATTGATATCCTTCATTACAAGGTCTATAAAGTTAATTCAGGTCATCATAGACTTATATGAAGTTTAACTTTATAGCATCGGCTTATCTTCATTACTAAGTTTGAAACCTTAGCCTTCAATCCTCAATAGTGAGTTTGATCATTCAGCCTTCTCTAAAGAGTTTGATCCCACAACCTTCAGCTCAGCAGCCCAGACTTTACTAAGACGTATAAACCTATCAGATTTATATTACCGTGCTTGTATGATCAACCTGTACAATATCAGACTCTATTAAGCCTATATATTCAACTCTAGACATCTTTTTGCTTTTAACTATAACAGCTAGTCTGGCACTCATCATCAAAACAAAATATTTCTAACATTGTGGCACTCTCGATCATCAAAACAAAATATTTCTAACATTGTGTATACGGTCTTTTTAAACAATGGATTACACGGAGCCATTACGAAAGAAAGAATCTAGATCTATATAATACACGTAATAAAACAAGCTTGTATCAAAACGTTCCTGCATCGTGGTGATCAACTTTGTCTACTACGGCCTTTTGAAATAAACAATGGATTAACACGGATTGCCAAGATAATCTGTCCTCCAAGGATTAAATAATTTTAATTATTTAGCCCAACTAATTTAACGATCCACTAAACAATTAATTCACATATCGTTTTAATAAAGTCCAACAAGAACTAAATTAATATTATCGGGATTCGACGTCCGAGAATATACATGCTTATATTAGGAGGCGCGTCGGGGACTATGGACTAATAATCGGCGGCTCCGATAAATCAAATAAATAATTATCTTATGAACGAATAATTATATTCGATAAATCAATCACGGGAATATGCCACCATAATCCCGTGATCGCACTCCTCCGATTATAAGATTATATTTATCTCCTCACGAGAAAGTAATAAGCGTCCATTGATATAATCATTACATATGGATTAATCCTCCATAGATCGTTCATTCTAAATCGGGAAGTTACCGTTAACCCTTTTTAGAACATCTTATCCTTATTTACCATTAACCCCCTAGTGATCAATTAATTCATACAACTCACTGGTAGCTAATCAGTGTAATATGAACTCGCGCGATCGATCGGTTAAGATATATCCATAAATATGATCATCCATTGATTCGATAAGACTTCTCGATCACGGAATTATATCGTGAACTCTAATCAAATCGGTCCATACCTATATGATATATCTATCATATATAAATGCCCCACCAGGTTCTCTTAACCGAAAGTCCGGATAAGTCAATCACACCTATTGTGTTACGGGCGCATTAATAGCACGTTAAAGGAGAGACCCGATACTCTCGATTAACTTCACTACGGGCTAATTGTATTTTAAGTATATCTTCACTAACTCAATCCTCCCGTGTATATCCCATACACCGAGTTAAGTGATTACATAAACGATATACTTAGGGTTTTTTCGTAGTGTAAATACTATTGTCACATCGGTGAATACGAGAATAATAAATATGAATAATAACATCATTTCATTTATTAAATAAAACAATTACAAAATTGTCTTTCGGGCATTACACCTAACATCTTCTTCTTCCTTTTTTTCTTCTTTCTATCGAATTCCTCCCTCTTTTTCTCAAAAAAACTGGCGTATGAATTAAGGAGAAATAATGAGAGTTTATTTCATGTCAAAATTAATTAGAACCAATTACCATTTTACCCTTATAAAAAATTGGGTGTTACAAATTGCAAAGTCAGAGGCTAAGAAAGAGGCAGAGACTTTCAACAGTGAATGTGACATGAAATAAGGTCTGGCGGTACCGGTAAAGTTCAAGAGGTTTCTAGAAAACGAACAAAAGAAAAGCTGAAGTGAAGTGTTACAAATGCAACAAGTTTGGACAGTATGCTAGTGAATGTCATGAATGAAAGACGGATTTTTTTTTTGAATAGCAACAATTATTATTATTTAGCTTATATATTAAGTTTATAAGCCAAAAAAGAGAGTTAAATTTGTTGGACTTATTTCTGAGTTTTAGTGATGAGTGCCAGACTAGCTGTTATAGTGCAAAGGCAAAAAGATCTCTAGATCAAATGTATAGTTTATTAGAGTTTGATCTTTGTATAGGTTTGATCAAACAAGCACCGTAATGGTCAGCTGACATATATCAGCAGACTGGTCTATATCAGTAGGGTAGCTAGGTCAGTAGACTAGTCAGGAACCTGCTGAAGGCTGAGGGCTCAAACTCAGTGAATGAAGGCTAAGGGATCAAACTTAGTAATTAAAGTCAAGGCTATGGAATCAGAATTTAGGTAAGTCTGTGATGACCTAAACTGATTACATATACCTTGTGTACAAGGTCTAAGTTCCATAAGTTGGATGGTGAATGGAACTTAGTTATATGCAAAAAGGTGTAATCTAACTTCATAAATAAAAGTTAGATAAAAGAAGTAGGATGCATTGTGTTTTAAACACAGCAAATTATGGTTCAGCTTACTGATATGTACTCCAACAGACTCATGAACCTGCTGATACATATATCTCGATTTATTCAAGATCACATTGGAAGAAAACAAGGATAAGGACAGCTAACAAGCTCAGATTTATCAAACAAATCAATGGTTGAGATTAAAAGGACGTTGGGATGATTCAGGACTTTATCCAATGGATACAAGTCAAAGGGTGGACAGACTGCATTCTGTCAAAAAGCAGTCTGACTGTGTCAGTACTATGAACATTGATAGAAAGCAAGTCAAATGGGACAAATTCTGGAACGGCTATATTTGAATTTCAAATATAAGTCACAAGCATTCCTACCTATAAATGGAGGACTTCTAACTCAGAAAAAGTGGATGAACATTAAGAGAAAAATACAGAGAATCCTGAGCTTCAAGTTACTGATCAAGAAAAACACCCTGCTGAACCTACTGAGCTTAAGGCTACTGATCCAGAGAAAATCTTCAAGTGTAATCTGCATTCAAGTTGCATCAAGTTTACACACTTGAAGATATCAAGCTTCGCCGATCATATCATCCCGATCAAGGCTCTTGAAAAGCCGAATCACTTACTTGATTCAATCTTTCTTTTGCAAGAATCTGCGAAGACGAGTGAAGCATCTTTGGGGTGTGAAAGAATGTTGTTTGTGGTGGAAAGTGGTGAAGAGGTAATCCTACCCTTCAAGGACCAGTGAAAGACTTTGGAGCAGCAATCCTACATGTTCCAAGTGTTCAATTTGTGAAGCCATAGTTATTGGTGAAGGACAAGCAACATAGGAATCTTTGTAACAGCTACATGAAAGATCTCTAGTGAATTACCTCCAACATCACAGGAGAAGAGTGGACTGACAAGATTACACCACCTGGAACCATTATAAAATATGCCTACTTACTTTCTGCATTTACATTTTGCACTTAGTTTATCTAACACATCAATCTACTGAATCTAGCAACTGAACTCACACACATACACTACTGAGTATCTAATACTTGGTATCATATTTAACAACAAGTAACAAGGCTTAATTTTTGATTTATTCCATTTGCACAAATTCGGTAAGTTCAATAGTCGAAGACTGCGAAGGTCGGCGGACTATCGAAGTATCGGCAGTTTCTTGAAGTTCCGAGTTTGTTAACTCCAAAAGTTTTAAGTGTTAAGTTTATTCACCCCCCCCTCTAAACTTAACCAAAGCCTTTTCAAGGGACCAACAATTGGTATCGGAGCGAGTGTTTATTACGAAGTAATCCTACTTGTTGTGCTTGTGAAAATACTTTGAAAACTTTTTCAAGTTGCGATTTTCAAAGCTTTGCATCATGGATAACAACCAGTATGCTAGAACAATGCCGATGTGTTCTTTAGATCGTTTTGATGAATATAAACGTCGTATGCAGGCTTATCTAGCTGCAACACATGATGAAATGATGGATGTGCTAACTGATGGACCACTGAAGATTACCAAAGCAGTAACAGTGGGAGATGATACACAGTACATTCCAAAACCAAAAAGAGAATGGAATGCTGAAGATAGAAAGAGAGCAAATCTTAACAATATTGCTATTGACATCATATACAGAACTCTGGATAGCAATATGTATATGAAGGTGAAAGATTGCAAAACTGCAAAGGAACTTTGGGACAAGATACAGTTAATTTGTGAAGGCACTGATGCAATCAAGAAGAATAAAATCAGTGTGGCCAAAAAGAGGTTTCAAAAGTTCAAAATGCAACCAAATGAAACCATTGAGCAAATGGAATCTAGATTCAATGCAATTCTGGATGAACTCACCTTACTGAGTGTAAGCTACTCAAAAGAAGAAATCAACTAAAAAATCTTGGAAGCTTTTCCTGAAAAAGAAGTTTGGGAGATGAAGGTTACCGCCATAGAAAAATGAGAAAACTACATGAAGAGGATACCTTCAAATTATTCTCAGATCTTAAAGCTTATGAATTCAGCAAGAAATTGGCACCTACCACTGAAAAAGAAGAGCCAAAGACCACTGCATTGGCTGCCAAACATCTAGAAGAAACATCAGGAGCTCAAGATGATCTGCTGGATGAGATGCAAGAGCAAATTGCCCTACTGAGCAAGAAAATCAGGATGATGAAAAGTGGAAAGGGTTCTCTAAGGAATTTCACTAAGAAATTCAGTGAAAAGAAGAAGGATGATTCCACGAAAGACAATCATTACTTGTGCTTTCAATGCAAGAAACCAGGACACTTCAAACCTGACTGTCCTGAATTAAAACAAAGTAAGGAACATGATTATCTTTGCTTCAACTGTAAGAATCCTGGACATTTCAGACCTGATTGTCCAGACCTACTGAAGACCAAGAGTCAATAAAGAAGACATGGCAAGAAGGCTATGGTTGTTGAAGATGAATCAGGATATGAAGTGGAATCAGAAAAAGGAAATGAATCTGATGACACTGCACTTGTTGCTGATATGGATGATTATGCTTTGATGGCAAATATGGATGAAACAAAGGAGGTATACAATTCTGTATCCATAAATACTCCTGCTGGAAGTGAT
The DNA here is from genome assembly GCA_036785695.1 of Gentiana straminea. Classification (NCBI taxonomy): domain Eukaryota; kingdom Viridiplantae; phylum Streptophyta; class Magnoliopsida; order Gentianales; family Gentianaceae; genus Gentiana; species Gentiana straminea. The sequence continues at coordinate 7,772,054 of JAVUPR010000516.1, forward strand.
TGTGAATCAACTTGTGGTTCAAATCCAAAAAATTCTGACAATGAAGAAACTTTGGATGCCATCCTTAATCAACTGAGGATAATACAATCTGGTTATGAGATTGTGAAGGCTGAAAAAGAAGCTCTTCAATTAGAAGTTGAAAGATTAAATGCTGAATTAAGGATTCTCAAGGGAAAGGAAAAAGAAGTTAGACGAGAATCGGCGTAAGCCCTGCTTGTACATTCAGTAGCTACTGAGTCTATTTGAACCATCTTGTTCCTCCACTGCATTCAAATCTGGAAAGCCTTATGGTGATAGAACAGGGCTTGGATTTGGAACTCAACGATCCAATAAGAGTGGATCCAGTAAGGTCACTGAACCTAGTACCAGGATTGGTCCTAAGTTTGTGCATGCACAAGATCCAACTCCCAAAAGGGTTGCCGAGGTAGTGAAGCCTACTGAGAATGCTTCAAAGAGGCAAAATCAGAAGTCTAAAAGGACATCAGCACCTAACAAAAAGGGTAAATCCAAAGGTAGGACTGCTGGACCTTTTAGACCTACTGATAGCAGACCTGCTACCAAGTCTATTGGACCACAAAAAGGGAAAAACCAGAAATATTCCAAGGATAAGAATCCCAAACCCAAAAATGTTAATCATTCTAGGGATACTTATCTCAGGGGGAGAGGTAGATTGTTCCCTACTGATGATGATTGGAATATTCCTGCACCTACTGCTAGAAACAGCAAGTATAACCATGATGCTAGGGTAAAACCTAAGCAATGGAATCAAGCGAGAGGGATCAAGAGGATCATTTATCTAGAGGACAAGTAATAAATATTTTCACGGTATAACCGAAGAAAACGAAATCAACAATCGTTGGATGGCTTCACAATACTCGTTTGATGAAGCTTTTAGCCTCTGGACATCCTCAGCAACTCAAATTTGTATAAACAGTGCATAAAAAGTAACTAGTTTAATCTAGATCTAAAGTGCATAAAAACTGGAATAAAAAGGAGAAAAACGCAGCCTAAAGCCGCCCCTAGGTTTAGGGTTTTGAATAATGAATGTGTTGTGTCCTTGTGTGGAGAAAACAGCCGACTATATATAGATTTTAAAGTCGGTTTCAGCAAGTCGGCTACCGGACGCCCGTCTGGATCCTTGAACGCCCGTCCAATCTTCATATGAACTTCAAATCGGGCCGAGTTATGATCAAACGCTCGTCCAAACGGCGTCCACCTCGGCGTCCAAACTTTCGAATCAACTTTTCATCCCCGGACGCTCGTTCGGTTTCAAGAAACGCCCGTCCACCGGACGGGACTCCAGACGCCGATCCAATATGACCGAATTTCGATTTCTTGATCTCTATCTCTTTTTCATCTTGTCAATTCCTTCATTATCTCTTTTAATCATCATTTGAGCCTTGAAAGATGCATCTACAATACATAAAAATACCACTAGATGTAATATCGCTCAAATAATCGTAAAAACATAATTAAAGCACATAAATCAACCTATTTTGCAATTAACTCTTTTGAAATATCATTTACCCAATATATTCATTAAACACATACTTCTTATGCAATTTAGTACGAATACGGGGAAAAATATCATAGAATATAGCGTTATAAATCATATAGAATCACCCTTAACAACTCCCCCACACTTAAGCTTTTGCTCGTCCCGAGCAAAACAAAACAAAAATTAGGCTCGAGAAAAGAACAGACATTTAAACATACATAACACATATCCAATAAATCAGAAGTTCACCATTGTGTGTGTGCATAGCTATAGAAAGCTTCCACTATATCCAAACTCGAGAAACTCAAAGCAAAACTAGCTAATACCCCCTTGTAGACTAGTAATAAATGACACTCATAAGATGCACCCTACAAACGTGATATATCCCGAAAAAGATGATAGAATACATCTAGGGCCTTTTGAAATACTCGAGAGGATAATCCTACAACATATCGTCGGTTTCTCTGGGGATAAGGTAGACGATAACCTAGTCTTATATACATTTCATAACACTTCGTTAATCGATTTAACCTTTTCACTTTTAAACACACGTCGAATGAGCTATTGCCCCGTCATAGCGAGAATAGGACATTTCAAGATAATCCCCTACCTTACTCAAATCATAAGGCAGCTTCTTCTGACTGTCGTGAGCTTTTAGTCATCATAGTGGTATAGGACATACGTGGTATACCCTATCGCACTCAAATCATCGACTAGCTTCCGACACACCCAATTAATTCATATTTTTTTTCAACTTTTTCATTTGACAATAAGTTACGTGTTACTTATCACATTCAAACCTTAGATATTCACAGTATATCATACTCCAGATCTAAATACAAACTATCATAATTCGCGAGATATATACGCAAAGCACTAAGCACATGACTTATAAGGAAACAAAAATCACTAATCCAAAAAGGGTATAACTTTATAAATAGCTCATCATTTACTATGGCTCGTGAAAAATCGATCTCGGTGAAACAACTAACTCATCAAACATATGATATACAAAGCTTAAATGACTATAAAAATAGCGAACATTGAATCGAATTGCCTACTCGGGACAAAACGAGAAACAAAAGTGTCGAAAAATCTCGAAATTTTTTTAGCTCATTTTAGCTCATTTGCATAGAAACATTACGAATTAAGCAAATGTGTAGATACATATCGAAACATTCCCCTCCCCCACACTTAAAAACTCAACATGTCCTCATGTTGTGCAGATCGAAAGAAAAAGGAAAAGACTTAGCTGATTTAAATCGAAATGCGAATCGTCGGTCAGGCCGGAGCCTACATAATGACACTTTAGAATGCGTAAACAGACAATGTAGCTCGACGAAACCGCTAAAAATATACCTGCACGTCTTGACAAACATGGAACCATCTCGGGGAAAACGGGGAGTTATACCAAAATGAAAAGAGATATCAAAAATGAAGATAAAGCAAAAGTGAAAGCATTCAATACATCCAGAAAGTATAAACACAGTAGAAGTGAAAGTATGAGTGCCTTATGGCTTACATGATCCATCGGGAAAAGTAACAGTAGCAATATCAATATTACAACGAATCATATAAGAAAAAGTATCAATAACATACATCCATCGAATCAAAGAAAAACTAGAATCAGAAAAATAAAATCAAGGCTGGCTCGGTTTCCCAAAATCATCGGCCGGAGGATCAGAGGAGGGTCCAGAAGGTGGTGCCGTATCCCTAGCTGCCGAGTCAGGCTGCTCCTCATCTGAAGATGTCTCAGAGTCGTGTAGAACATCCGCAATGACCTGCTCGATCTCATTGGCAAAAAGAAAATCAACGGAGCTCGGATTGAATGTCCTTTCGTCCCTCGGCCGCCGGCCCTCACGGATACACCGAAGAATCGATAAAATATTGTTCGTGTGTCCCGGATATCACTCACCCATTCCCGGAAGCGTTGGCCATGCTCAACCGCATCCTCACCGCGGGAGATAAAGTAGGAAGGGAGGATGCACGAGGCGGTGCCGAAGAACCAGGCTCCCGAGGTGTGTCCGTCTCGCCCGTCCCGAAGGCTTGCCTTTTTCTCGCCGTATCGGCCTTGGATTCTTCGGTTTGTGATCGGCTCCATACTCGGTGCACACCGGCATCGATACGAGGACTCGTGGATCGGGTGAGGGATAATCGGGCATCGAGTATAGATCTTCGATTAATAGCCACCTCATCATATAACGCCTGCCCCACATCCACGTTCAGGCCAAATGTCAATGCGTACAACATGCCTAGGTCACCAATGTGAAAGTGTGTCAAGTTGTTCTTAGGCAACAACCGACTCTGAATAAACCGACACTGGACCTTCCAATCCTCCGTCCAGGTCGTGGTAACCAACTCCTTCCGGTCGCCTCCCGGCCTTAGTGTCCACGCCACATCCGGACATACTCTCAGTCGCAACTCTTCCAACGGATCCTGCCCCAAACTCTGCCGATGTACAATCTCTTCCTTATAATCCCTACCCTCGAAAGCCGCTAAGTTGTATTTTGCATTGATCACCTCCGGCGTAAAAGGAACTTCTACCCCTCGAACCACAACTACCTTTTTCCCCAAGTCGGTTTCCGAACGGTTTGCATAAAATTCCCGTACTAGGGAGCTATTCACCGGGGTAGTCGGGATTGTCATCAAGGTTTCCCATTTCCGATCCTTGAGCAACTTAACGAACCCCGGATCGACTTTGGCCTCCGAGAATGGCCCGCTCGGTCAACATCGTCCTCGAGAAATAATGCTTAGAATAGACGTCATGAGCTCAGGGTTTATGAATCTATGAGGCAATGGCATCGGGGCAACGGTTTTAGATTTCTTTCTAGGAGGGGGCAGCCCCAGGTACAACCGGTTCCTCTTCCCGGGTAGTTTCTATAGTTTCCTCGGCCACTAGACGAACCTTCACCCTCTCGAACTCTAGGCATCCGTACCAAAGGCACATCGTCATCGGGCCTCGAGTCGAGGTCGGCTCATCGTCAAAGTAGCCCTAGTTTGGGTGGCTCTCAGGAGGTTGTTCTCGTATACTCACACCCCGGTTAGGATCAACCAAAGTAGGATCAAACTCCTTGTGTTTCTTTCCGGCCTCCCTAGCCACTTCCTTTCCATGCCTCTTAACCACTCCCTTCTTATGAACCATATTCTAAACCTAGACCACATGAAAACAATCCCAATTCACAACAAGAGATACCCGTTGGACATCCAAAGCGGGATTTCAAAACAACCAACCACAACCACAATCATAATCAACACCAAACAATCCATTCACCATCCATCACAACACCACATCACCATATCAGAGCAGAAAGAAACACAAAACCAGAAAAAAAAAACGAATTAAGATGACATTCAAGGGAACGAGCTGACCCAAAGATCGAACGCGCAAAAACGTGAATAAAAACTAGAAAAGTTGTTACTAACTTACCAAGTAGGATGATTAGATGCGGATTGATGTGAAGATTAGTCCAAACAACACAAATTAGGCACCAAAAATCGGATTTTTCTTCTGAAAAGTCGGACTAAGGAGGGTGCTGATTCTCCAAAAATAAAGCGTGTTGGGAGTTTTGGTTATGAAAATCGAAAAGAGGGTATCAATAGCGGTCTATAGCACTTGGAATCGCTCAAAATGGTTTAGAAATGAAGATTTTTGGCCAAAAAGAGGGAGAGAAAACGGTTTTTCGATTTGAAAAAGTGAAAAGTGAGGGTTCATCGAAGCAAGGGGTATATATAGGCAGATGTTGGATGCTCGTCCAACTCAGTGGACGGGCGTTCACTGGGAAATCAGATGAACTGGACGGGCGTCCGATTCGGCGACGCTCGTCCAAGAATTTAAATCACATACGAGATTGGAGGGAAAATATCGGACGGGCGTCCAGGATTTGTGGACGTCCGTCTAAGGATTTGTCATAGCGGACGGGCGTCCAGTTTTCTGGACGGGCGTCCCAGAAGGCAAAAAGTGCAAAAATCATAAAATTCAATACACCCCAAATTCAAAAGTACATCTCTTATTAAACTTAATTAAAACTTCAAAAATACAACTTTAAATCAAACAAAGTACATAAAGTGACTAGAAAATAAATAAAAACAAATAGAAAACAGTGGGTTGCCTCCCACAAAGCGCTTTTGTTTTACGTCGTTTGCTCGACGAAACAAACCTAACTAACGCTAGTCTGCATAAATCTCGTCCCAATCCACCAAACGGATGAGACGACGAAGGATATCAATAGCAGGAGGGAAATCATAGTCGTCTTGTATGCCCCGGTCATCTCCGCCTACCTCTAAACCTCTAAAATGTGAATCCCGTAGTACCGGCGCTAGATGCGTCGGCATCGGGTCATTTAGGATCGTATATGGACGTCCTATAGCTTCCTGTAGCTCCTCAGTGGTGAAGTCACTACCTCCCGAACAGCGGGGTACAATGAGAACGTAGGTGATGGTCTTCGTACGGGTACTAAGCTCAAAATCTACGTGCAAGACTATAGTGCCTCCCGGTCCATCGCCCATCGTAATCGTGGGATCCGACTAATGATGGGGAACTCCTCGGGAAGAACTCCGTAATCCATATCTAAAAAGCACACTAAGCGACGGATATAAATTGAAAAACTTAGTCGGCTAAAACTTAATTAAACTAAAACTTAAATAAATAAAACACTAACGGCGTGAACAGAACCTAACTAATATAATAAGGGATATCTAGGATGCCTCTAGTAGCGCTTTTGGTTAATGTCGTTAGCTCGACAACCGTTGAAAACTCGGCTGGGTCGGGCCATTTGACTTTTCGCCGGCCACTACCTCGTGTAAGCTCGGTCGTAGTGTGGTCGCAGAAACGACATCTCACACATGGGGTGAAATCTTTAATAGCTTTCCAAATACGCTTGAACTTCCCCATGGGTGACCCTTCATTCATTCTCGAGCCCTCCGATGACGCTTCAACCGACGTTCCCTCTCCAATTCTTCCATATCCCAACTACCCCTAGAACTTCTTCGAAGGACCACTACTGGCTATCCTCGAAAACGGGTTGAGTGAAGACTCGTCGAATTCTTCGACTTCCGTAGCACCACACCCTAGGATGTCGAGGCAACGGACATTCGAAGGTCTCTCTTTAGGTTCACCAATATAGTGCTTGCACCTTTGGCCATTCACTCGAAACGGGTCACCACTATAACCACGAAGTTCTAGAACGCCTCCGGGAATGATTTGGAGAATCTCGAAAGGGCCGGACCAACGTGTCCTTAACTTTCCGGGGAAACGAGATGTAACCTAGAATTGTATAGAAGAACTTGTTCGCCAACTAGAAATTCTCTCTTCTTAATCTTAGCATCGTGGAGTAGCTTCATCTTATCTTTACTAATCCCGGCACTTTCATAGGCACGGAGTCCGAATTCGTCTAGCTCGTATCGCTGCGTAGTCGATGTTGTCCACAAGATTGGGAATCAAAGTTCGAAACTTTGTAGCCCAATAAGCTCTATGCTCTAACTCGACGGTGCGGATGACATGGTTTCCCGTAGACCATTTGATATGGAGATGTCCCCATAGGGGTTTTATAGGCGGATTCCGTAAGCCCGAGTACATCATCCAATTTCAAACTCCGGTCCTTTCTATGATTTGTTTACCGTTTTCTCCGGGATTTTCTTAATGCTCGGTTGCTCCTTTCAACCCGACCACTAGTCATCGGATGATATGGTGTGCCGCTTTATGACGAACACCATACTTCTCAAGTACTTTCTCTAGGGGTCGGTTGCGAAATGCGTCCCTTCATCACCGATCAAGGCACGTGGACATCCAAACCTCACGAAGATATTCTTCTTTAGAAATTTCATCACCGTCTTATGATCATTGTGAGGAGTGGCTTGGGCCTCCACCCATTTAGATACGTAGTCTACGCGAGACTAAGATGTATTTATTACCGCAAGATGATGGGAATGGTCCCATAAAATCGATACCCCATACATCAAAGACTTCGCATTCGAGGATGGGTTTTAAAGGCATGTCAAAACGCCTTGTCGAGTACCGGTTCTTTGGCACCTATCACAAGCTTTACGAAGGCTTCGTATCTTTAAAGATCGTAGGCCAATAGAAACCGGATTGAAAGATCTTAGCAACGGTTTTCCACGGACCAAAGTGACCTCCTGTGGGTCCACCGTGGTAGCCTTTGCTCAATAATATCGCGTTGCTCGGATTCTCGGAACACATCTCCTAAGCAACCCATCTTTACGGATCTTGAAAAGATAAGGTTCATCCCAAACGAAATATTTCAAATCGAGAGAAGAACTTTTTCTTCTCCTGATAAGACATTTCGGGATCGAGATAACGGGCATGAAGGTAGTTCACAATGGAAGAATACCATGGAACATCAGGAGGACAACCGTCTATCAACATAATGTTTTCTAGAGGGAAGTAAAGATCTATATCATCTGGTTCATCCTTTCCCTCATTTAACATTCTAGAAACGTGATCCGCCACTACATTTTCACTGCCCTTTTTGTCCTTAATTTGAACGTCAAACTCTTGTAGGGTCAGTATCCAACGCAGTAGGCGCGGTTTAGCCTCTTTTTTAGTCATCAGATAACGCAAAGCAGCGTGATCAGTCCACACGATCACTTGAGCTCCTAACAAGTAACTACGAAACTTGTCCATAGCAAAGACTACGGCCAGTAGTTCCTTTTCAGTAGTAGTATAGTTAACTTGAGAGGGGTTCAATGTGTGACTGGCGTAATAGATAGGCTAGAACTTTCCCTTGACCTTTTGCCCTAGAACAGCACCAACAGCATAGTTTGATGCGTCGCACATAAGCTCAAATGGTAGGTTCCAGTCAGGCGATATAAGAATTGGGGCAAATATTAAACGATCCTTGAGCTCCTCAAACGCTTTGCTTGCGTTCTCATCAAAATTAAACTCAACGTCTTCCTTTAGTAAAGTGGACAGGGGCTTGGCTATCTTGGAGAAGTTTTGAATGAACCTTCTGTAAAAACCGACATGTCCAAGAAAGCCTCTAACTTCCCGCACATTTTTAGGGTAGCTCATCTTCTCGATAGCTTCTACTTTTGCCCTGTCAACTTCTATACCTTTGGCGGAGATCTTGTGGCCAAGAACTATTCCCTCATCTACCATGAAATGGCATTTTTCCCAGTTCAGTACTAAGTTCTTTTCCACACATCTGGATAACACTTGATCAAGATTGTCGAGGCAATCATCGAAGGACTGACCAAAAACCGAAAAATCGTCCATAAAGATCTCCATACACTTCTCTACAAGCCCGTCAAAGATAGCCAGCATACATCGTTGAAATGTAGGCAGGGCATTGCGAGACCGAATGGCATTCGTCCGTAAGCGAATGTACCATAAGAAGCGGTGAAAGTGGTCTTTTCTTGGTCGACCGGATCAATGGGTATCTGGAAGTATCCTGAATATCCATCTAGGAAGCAGTAGAATGCGTGTCCCGCCAGACGCTCGAGCATCTGATCAATGAACGGAAGGGGAAAGTGATCTTTCATGGTTACCTCATTGAGCTTTCGATAATCGATGCGGACTCTGTAACCAGTGACAAGTCTCAATGCTATCTCCTCTCCCTTCTCATTCTTCTCAATCGTAATTCCACCTTTCTTGGGAACTACTTGAGTTGGGGAAACCCATTCACTATCCGCGATGGCATAAATGATTCCCATGTCCAGAAGTTTAATGATTTCTTTCTTGACCACCTCTTGCATATGAGGGTTGAGCCTTCTCTGAGGTTGTCTAACACATTTTGCACCCTCATTCGTCTTGATCTTGTGCATACAGATGTCCGGAGATATCCCTCTGATATCTCCTACTTGCCAACCAAAGGCTTTTTCATTCTTTTTCAAGACGTTGATAAGTTTCATTTCCTCTAAACGAGAAAGCTTGGCAGATATAATTAGTGGAAGCTTGTCACCTTCTCTTAAAAACACATACTTGAGATGTTTAGGCAACGGCTTTAGCACTAAATCTGCAGGGGAGTCTTCTAAACTAGACTTGAGATCTCCACTTTTCAACTCAACATCGCTGAGTTTACTCTGTGGTCCCACTGCCAAAGCTTCTCCTTCCAACAATTCTTCCTCAAAATCATTTGCTAATTGGTCTAGATTAACCACACCATGAGTATTCGGGTTGTCAACCAATCGCTCATATTCTCGCTTCTACTACCATGACTTGCTTATCCATATAATCGGTAAAATCATCCGTCATATAATCAATGGAAAAGCCGGTTGGGGGTCCGGAGGGTACTTGAATGGACTTTAAGACATTGTAACAAACCTCTTGATCACCAACTCGGATAGTCACTTGCCCACCATCGCAATCGATGAGGGCCCTAGCTGTAGATAAGAAAGGTCTTCCAAGAATCAGGGGAACGTTTTCATCTTTCTCCATATCTAAAACATACCAATCGACTGGAAAGGTAAATCTATCAATCTGAACCAAAACGTCTTTTAGGATCCCTGAAGCTTTCTTAGAAGATCTATCGGCGAATTGTAAACTCATAGTAGTGGGTTCTAGAAGGCTTTGTAAACCGAATTTGTTTGCATACGGACATTGGCATAAGGCTTATAGAGGCACCTAGATCACACAAAGAATTTGGGAAGACTAGACCTCCCATTACTACTGTAAGTACGAACTTCCCAGGGTCACCTCTTTTAATTGGCAAGTCTTCATAATTAATCATGGAACAATCCTCGCCAATTTGCCTTTCCATGCCTCTGCTAGTTTCTTTTTTCGAAGACACAACATCCTTGATAAATTTTGTATACTTAGGCATCTCGACCAAGACGTCCGATAATGGAAGATTCACCGAGTATTTTTTAAAAGGTTTAGCACCTTTTCATACTTTTTGTCCTCAATCAAGGGAATGTTGCTCTTTCTCGGTGGAAATGGAAGTTTCTTAAGGTCACTCTCGAAAAAACTTTCTTTGAGGATGCACTTACGGCTACTCGTCTTCCAGATCCTTCCATCGAACAGCTTTCTCAGATTTCTTAGTAGTCAGGGGATCAGCCTCCTGACTTTCGATTGCTTTTTCAGTCCTCAAGGGATCAGCCACTTGAGGATCACCAACTTCTTCACCTCTCAGGGGATCAGCCACCTGAGTTTTTTCTTGCAGTTGAGGGGAGTGTAGGTGCTCAGCTTCCCCTCCTGCCTTATCAATGGCAGGAGGGGCTAGTGGTTTCCCGGATGGGAAGGACCACTAACTTGAGTACCGCTCCTCAGATTCATTGCACTGGCCTCCTCTTTACCGTATTGAATTGATGGCACGAGGTCAGTACATGGGCCTTTGTTCAAGTCGGCCTGAGCAACTTGACCACCCTTTGGATTCTTCTCAGTGAAACCGGGCGGCGCCACTGGGGGTCAGAAGCCAAGCGCTCGGCCCGGTTGCCCAATTTGTCTCTCGAGATTTTTCATTGACTCGCTTTGCTCCTCTAACTTGGCTTCAAGATTGTTAGATTGGGAGGAGCTTTGAGAGTTTTGGAGATTTGGGGTATAGGGCTGGCTGGGCCGACTTTGAAATTGAGAGTTTGAATTGGAAGGCCAACTTTGATTGAATTTTTGCGTAGGATTGGAAAAATTCGAGTTTTGATTCTGATTAAACCCAGGGTTTCTGTTGAAATTCTGATTCGAATTAAAATTCGAATTAGGATTGAAATTTTAAGATGGATTAAACCCTTGGTTTTGAAAATTGCCCTGGCCAGGAAACTTATTGAACCTTTCATTGTTCTGGCCATAGAATGCATTCACTTCCGCATTCTGTCCGTTCATAGGGCAGAATTTAGAAGTGTGCCCCACCTCGTCACAATTCTGACATGTGACTTGATTGTACTGTCCATAGTCATGAACAACATTTACTTGATAAGGTGCAGGGGGATTAAATTGGCACTGGCCATTCATATGGCCCGTCTGACAGCAATTTTCACAGTACAGAACCTGAGGGTTCTGTGGAAAAGAATAAGTTTGATTTATTGGATTTGAAACTTGAGGTGGTACCATCTGCTTCTGTAGCATGGCGATCAAACTTTGTAAATTGACTTCCTCAACCTTGGGAGGAGGAGGTGCTTGAATTGCTTGATAAGAGGGGGCATAGTTATACTTTGCAATGTCCTCAAACAATGCCCATCCCTCATCAGGCGTTTTCTTCAGAAATGCCCCACCAGAAGAGCTATTAACCATTCCTTTTGTAAGCTCGGTCAATCCACTAAAGAATGTATTGACTTGCCTTTCCAGTGGCAGGCCATGATGGGGACACTTTCTGAGAAGAGACTTGAATCTCTTCCAACATTCAAAGAACGACTCATTTTCTTTCTGATAGAATGTAAAGATGTCGTTCAAACACTGGGCTGTCTTTGAAGGCGGAAAGTATTGACTTAGAAATTCTCTTTCAAGTTCAGCCCAGGTGGTGATAGATTCAGAGGGGAGAGAGGTGTACCACTCTTTAGCCTCTCCCTTCAAAGAAAATGGGAAAAGTTTCAGCTTGATAGCGTCCTCACTTACTCCTTGGATGCGTGTAGTCCCGCATATCTCTAGGAATGTATGTAAGTGGGTATGCGGATTCTCTGATTGATAACCATGAAAAATAGATGCATGCTGCATCATCTGAATAAGTCCTGGTTTTAACTCAAAGGTTTGTGCATGAATGGCCGGAATAACAATAGCCGGGTTGACTTTGACTTCGCCCCGGCCGGCGTAGTCCGCCAACGTACGTCTATTATTAGCGGCCATTATCACAAAATCGGTGATTTCTCTTGCAAGTTGTTCTTCAAGATCTCGCTCGGCTCGTCTCGCCGTAACCGCGAACGAAAATTCCGCCCGTTTGGCCGGACTACGGTTCGCTCGGGTTCGGGGTGTATAATAACGGTCCCTTTTGACTCCGAGTTTGCATAAACCGGACCAAAAACAAGTGGAACGAAACCTAAAAGCTAAGAAAGTAAAAGCCTAAACTAAAATTAAAAGCCTAAAGAAAAGAATGGGAAAGAATGAAAAGGAAACAAAAGTGTTGAAGAAAACAGGACCAGACGGACGTCCAAAAGTTTGGACGGGCGTCCAGATGAAATTGAGATCGGACGGGCGTTTAGTGATCCAAACTCGTCTGACAGACGGAATACCTGAACGGGCGTCCAAATATTATGGACGCTCGTCTAAGTGAATAAAAACACAACACAATTGATAATTTTCCAGCGGACGGGCGTCCAATAACCCAGACGCTCGTTTGGTAGCGGGAAAACTAGAACAGAAGCAGAAATTTGCAGAGAATAAAAGAAGGTAAGAAAGAACGACAGAAAAACAGAAAGACAGAAGATCTAAACTCCAAGAAAACTACTAAGGGAAAGTCTTAAACCCTAATTATCTACTTAACAACTACCTAAAACAATTATCAAGTAAAAACAGGAATTTAAACGAAATAAAACAGGAAAAACAAACAAAAAAACAGAAAACAAAAACTAGACAACCGTCCGGTTCCCCGGCAACGGCGCCAAAAACTTGTCACGGATTTATCTAGCACAGCAAACAAGTAATAAATATTTATAAATCCGGTTTCCCTCAAGTATAAGGATCGTAGTAAAGAGGTTGATACCGGGTCGATCTTACGGGGAACTAAACGATTGTGATTCTAGCTTTTGTCTAACCTAACTATGTCACGAAATTAATCTAAACGGGGAATAAATATCGAACAAAACGAGAAAATAAAACTAGACAGAGGATATAATCCAAAGCTAGGAAGGATACGGGCTGCGAACCAATTCAATACTAAACTAAACTAAGATGCAAATAAAAGTAAACTAACTAAACAAATTCAAGTTTTAGGGATTTAAATCAAGTGTGTAATGAACAAACGAGGATTGATCCACCTATCCAACAAGCATTGACTTCCTATCCCGATTATATTGTGGTTTTTATCTAGGTTATTCACCTTATCTAAACATGAACCCTAATTCCTTAGAAAGTTCATCTATTAATCTCTTATCTTCCAATGCAAGATTAACGCGTTTCCTAACCAAAGGTGCAAACTTTATGTTTATAATCTAGCAATTAAACCTATTAACTTCCGTTATGATAGATTCAAATCACTACTCTTATTCATGATGATCTAGGGTTTATTAAGATTTCCATCAACAATAAACAATCACACATGCAGATCTTCCGATATAAAAGCAATTAAACGTAATAAACATGAATAAGAAACAACCTTTAAATAAAAACTCACAGTATAACCGAAGAAAACGAAATCAACAATCGTTGGATGGCTTCACAATACTCGTTTGATGAAGCTTTTAGCCTCTGGACATCCTCAGCAACTCAAATTTGTATAAACAGTGCATAAAAAGTAACTAGTTTAATCTAGATCTAAAGTGCATAAAAAGCGGAATAAAAAGGAGAAAAACGCAGCCTAAAGCCGCCCCTAGGTTTAGGGTTTTGAATAATGAATGTGTTGTGTCCTTGTGTGGAGAAAAACGACCGACTATATATAGATTTTAAAGTCGGTTTCAAAGCAAGTCGGCTACCGGACGCCCGTCCGGATCCTTGAACGCCCGTCCAATCTTCATATGAACTTCAAATCGGGCCGAGTTATGATCAAACGCTCGTCCAAAACGGCGTCCACCTCGGCGTCCAAACTTCCCGAATCAACTTTCCATCCCCGGACGCTCGTTCGGTTTCAAGAAACGCCCGTCCACTTTGGACGGGACTCGGACGCCGATCCAATATGACCGAATTTCGATTTCTTGATCTCTATCTCTTTTTCATCTTGTCAATTCCTTCATTATCTCTTTTAATCATCATTTGAGCCTTGAAAGATGCATCTACAATACATAAAAATACCACTAGATGTAATATCGCTCAAATAATCGTAAAAACATAATTAAAGCACATAAATCAACCTATTTTGCAATTAACTCTTTTGAAATATCATTTACCCAATATATTCATTAAACACATACTTCTTATGCAATTTAGTACGAATACGGGGAAAAATATCATAGAATATAGCGTTATAAATCATATAGAATCACCCTTAACACTTATACAAGGCCTCAGCAGGGACCTCAGCAGACTCCATATTACAGAGCTGTTCCTAACAGACAGCAATCCAATGGTTATGCTAATGCTTCTAACAATAGAAATCACTTCAAACAGCATTACATACCAAAAGGCCAGAAAACATATGTGAATCCTACACAACCACATGTTAGACCATATGGATGTGTAGAATAATGTATGAACCAAAGTATGACACTTTTATAAGAAGACCTTATGGAAACATGCCAGGGGTCATTCTTACCACTGACCATTATGGACCCAAACAATTTTGGGTACCTAAAATGCATTAACTTTGTTTTGTATGGTGGCTGGTATTTTGACAGTGGATGTTCCAGACATATGACAAAGAATAAGCACTGTTTGTCAAATTTTGTGGCTAAGGATGGTCCAAGGATGAATTTTGGCAACAAAAATACACCTGGATACACAAGAGGATATGGCACACTTGTGAGGAATGGATTAACAATCAGAAATGCTACATATGTGGAAGGACTGGACTACAACCTACTGAGCACTGGACAATTCTGTGACATGGGATACAAGGTCACTTTTGACAAAACACTTGTACTGTCATTAGTGAAAGAGGTGATCAAGTTGTGTTGGCTGGAAGAAGAAACAAAACATGTATGTTGTGGATTGGTCTAGTGCTCTTCCAGAAACATGTCTGATTATGCATACCAAATCAGAGCTTAATTGGCTATGGCATAAGAAGTTGAATCATATAAATTTTGATGATATCAATCAGTTGGTGGAGAAGAAACTGGTGATTGGTTTACCAGAGATCACATTCAAAAATGATACTATTTGTGATGCATGTCAGCAAGGTAAACAGACAAAGTCAAGCTTCAAATCAAAGACTAAGCAATCAACTAATAGAGTTTTGGAGCTGATGCATATGGATTTATTTGGACCAGTAACACCAACAAGTGTAACAGGAAAGAAATGCACCTTAGTAGTTGTGGATGATTATTCAAGGTACACTTGGGTGATATTTATGAACAAGAAAAGTGAAACACTTCAAAAGATGCCTGAACTTTTGAAGAGATTGCAAAATGAGAAAAGTTTGACAGTAGTAAAAATCAGATCATACAAGGGTACTGAATTTCTCAATAAAGTTATAAGACAATATTGTGAACAGAACGGTGTACTACATCAACTTGCTGCTGCTAGTACACCTCAGCAAAATGGAGTTGCTGAAAGAAGAAACTAAACATTAAAAGAAGCAGGAAGAACTATGAGTTGTGAAGCATTGCTACCTGAAAGATATTGGGCTGAAGCAGTTAATACAGCATGTTATACACAAAACAGAACCTCAGTGAACAATAAGATGCTGAAGACACCTTATGAAATTTGGAATGGAAGAAAACCTAATATATTCTATTTCCATCCATTTGGAAGCAAGTGTCTTATCTTGAATCATAAGGAACATTTGAAGACATTCCAACCAAAATCAGATGAAGGAATTTTCTTGGGATACTCTTCTGTCAGCAAGGCATTCAGGGTACTGAACAAAAGGTCACTAAAACATGAGGAGACAATTCATGTTGTGTTTGATGAACCTAAGTTCACTGGTATGGAAGATGAAGCTTGTGAACCTGCTGAGAATCTACAAGTCATTGACCCAGATTGTGTTGAAGTTTTGGAAGGTTTAATGACTCAAAGGTTTCTGATTCTGCCCCTGCTGAACACCCTACTGATAATACTACTGATGCAACAACTGAGGCAGTTCAAGGATCTGCTGAACCCCCTGTTGAAGAAACAGCAGACCCTACTGAAGATGAGGTTCCTGAAAATCATTCCAACCAGAATCCACAATGATTGAGGGATCACCCTACTGAACAGGTTATTGGCAATATACAGCAAGGTGTGAGGACTAGAAGACAATTAGAAGCAATGTTTACTTGTTTTCTATCTCAAGTGGAACCTAAAGTTGTTGAAGGAGCAATTTCAGATCCAGACTGGATAATTGCTATGCAAGAAGAATTAAATGAATTTGAAAGAAATCAAGTTTGGACACTAGTGGATAGGCCTAATCATGCAAATATCATTGGTACTAAATGGGTATACAAAAACAAATTGGATGAATCTGGTACCATTGTAAGGAATAAGGCCAGACTAGTGGCAAAAGGATATTCTCAAGCAGAAGGAATAGATTTTGATGAGACATATGCCCCTGTTGCAAGATTGGAAGCTATCAGATTGTTCCTAGCATATGCTGCTTATAAAAACTTCAAAGTATATCAAATGGATGTCAAAAGTGCATTCTTGAAAGGCATTCTGGAAGAGGAGGTGTATGTGCAGCAACCTCCTGGTTTTGAAGTTAAAGATCAAGAAGATAAAGTGTATAGACTTAACAAAGCACTTTATGGTTTGAAACAAGCACCAAGAGCATGGTATGAGACTCTATCTCAATTCTTGGTGGACAATGGTTTTACAAAAGGCACCATTGATAAGACTCTTTTCGGAATCAATGAAGGGGACAGCACCCTGCCGGTACAAATTTATGTTGATGACACAATTTTTGGTTCTGAAAATGAATTGCTATGTGAAAAGTTTGCAAATATAATGAAGAGTAAATTCCAAATGAGTATGATGGGAGAAATGAACTACTTTTTGGGATTGTAAGTCAAACAGATGAAAGATGGAATCTTCATTCATCAAACCAAGTATACCAAGGAGTTACTGAAGAAATTTGGTATGGAAAACAGCACCAAGATATCAACTCCATGAGTACAAATATCAGATTGGATGAAGATAAGGAAGGCAAAGATGTTGATCAGACCTTATACAGAAGGATGATAGGCAGTCTGATGTACCTTACTGCCAGCAGACGATATATCCTTTGCTGTAGGTGTTTGTACAAGATTTCAATCTAAACCTAAAGAAAGTCATTTAGATGCAGTCAAAAGAGTTCTCAAGTATCTAAAATAGACTTTGGGAGTAGGGATATGGTATTCAAAAGATGGAAGCTTCAAAGTTATATCCTACTCAGATTCTGATTATGCTGGATGCAAGATTGATAGAAAAAGCACCACAAGAACTTGTCAGTGAATGGGAAATAGACTGGTTTCCTGGTTTAGCAAGAAACAGAACTCAATATCAACTTCCACCGCCGAAAATTTGAATACATTCTTCTTTGGAAGTTGTTGTGCATAAATACTATGGTTAAGACAACAGTTAAGGGATTATGGAATTGAAGAAAGAGAAATTCCAATCATGTGTGACAACACTAGTGCAATTGCAATCACAGAAAATCCTGTTTTGCACTCAAGAACCAAGCATATTGATGTGAGACATCATTTTATAAGAGATCATGTTGAAAAGAAAGATGTGGTGGTTCTTTAAATCTCTAATGAAGATCAACTTGCTGATATTTTCACTAAACCATTGGATAGTGAAAGATTTGCTAAACTAAGGAATGAACTTGGAATTATTAAAGTTGACTGATAATCAGCAATGTACTGGAATTCACCAAGGGGATTAGTCTTTGCTATGTTGGGTGAGCTCACTTAGTAGACTAGTCATTGGTATCAACAATTCCATGTAATAACGTTATACCCGAGGTAGGTCAACCCCCAAGCTGTGGCTGATGGATTGGATCCGAACAAGAGCTCTTCACCGTCATTATAATATTGGGAGACAATTCCGACTTATTTTTTATTATGGGAGCATTTTACAAATTAATTCACTTAATTAATTTTAATTACGGTCTTACCAAAAATATCTATCTCTATAAACATAAATCCTACACATTCATCTAGATCGTGCCTAGTCATGCATCTATCGTATCATATAAAATAAATACAAACACAAAATAAATAAATGCGTGAAGTAACCGGTATGATCATTGACTTTTCCTAAGTGCGGTTTCGAATACAAACTGACGAAACCGCGTGTCACAATCTAAGAGGCAGCTGCAACCGCCAATAAGATCTTTAATGCACCATCTTCAATGGGATCTTCATTCGTCTTTCTTTGGTCTCCATCTTTTGCTCCATTCTTTTTACATAAAATCTATCTAATAAATTTGTACACCCGACGCACACGGGGAACTCATGGGAATGAGATAAATGCAGAAAGTAAAATAGGTCACGTTGTTCATAACGGCCTAGGACAATTTTGAAACCAACAGAAAAATAAATCACACACATCTATCATATTGGTCGAGTTCATGATCAATCGGGATCCATATAATCATATTTATCTACTACAATATATAATTCATACAATAAAATCTTATGAAAGAGATAAAATCTAAATTTACCAACTTGCGTCTTAATTAATCGATTAACGTTTAATCAATTAAAAAAATTATCTAATCAATTAACTAATTAAAATTTAATTAATTAAATGATTTTAATCGAAATAAATTAACGATTAATTTTAAAATGATTTCTATTTTAATTTTAATCAATTAGAACTATTCCAAAATAAATCAAAATTAAAATTAAGTCTCTTTTGTTTCTTTCCTTTTGATTCCTAATCAAAATATATGCATTTGGTTTGCAAAACCAAAAGGCACCCACATGGGCCCTTTCCAAAATCAAAATTTTGAAAGGGCCTAGGCCTGGCCTTTTCAAAATCAAATATTTTGAAATGGGCCTAAGCCTATTCCAAACAAAATTTGAAAAGGCCTAGGTTAATCTTAGGTACACAATTGTAGACCATAAACCAATCCTATTATTCCATAGTGTAATGTGGCATCCCAATGATCCAAACTATTTGAACTATTGGTTAGCCATAAGACATTGACTAAACAACGAGAGATTTCAATGTACCATAAAAATTCACGAAACAACAAAATTTGATGTCCACCACAAAACCACCACCAGCCGCCGGCAACCATAGGGCCGCCGACGCCGGCGGCGATAATGCGGTGGGGCGCCGCCGCTTTGGCCGAGCAGCCCTACCCGAATTAATTTATTTTTTGTTTTCCATTTCGCGAATTTAAATCATGCATCTAGATTTAATTACTACGCAAATTAAATAATGCTTATTGCTTAAGCTTGAAGACCTCTCTGGTACCACTGTTAGGAAATCAACGCGGTAACGCAGCGGAATTCAAAATTTTGATTTCTCTTTCCCAAAATCGACTTCGCTTAAGCAACAAGCATAAAAGAAGTAGACATAGAATATACCTTGGATGATCTAAAATAGATCGTCGCTTTGTCTATGGTTGTAGTTTCTGCACGAAGCCGCCCAAGTGTTCGGCCTCTACCGTTGATCCACAGCTCGCCGGAATCCCATCATGGATTGCTACCAGAAAAACTCGATTGCTAAACCGGCATTTTCTCCCTCTCAAAACTCTCTCTAGGAAGCTCTCTATTTTTCTAGTAAATTAGAACTCTTCTAATTGTGATGATTAAAAAGAGGTAGTCAACCCCTCTCTTATATAGAGATAAGTGGCGCCCCATATAGTCCCAATCTGATTGGGAGAAGAGTAGATTGAGGAGAAAGAAAACATTTCCCTAATAAAATAAGGAAAATATATTTGATTGATTTATCTCATTTAATTTAATATCTCATATTAAATATTTCCAATGTATTGCTAATATCAATATTGATTTTCTTTATCATATTACCATAAATCAATTTATGCAAATCTATTAATATCTAATATTAATATACGATAATACTATTAATTAAATCGCACAATCAAAGTGTATCTTATACACTTATAACCTGCGCCCCATATATCATAATATTGGCATCTGGAATATTCTTAATTAATATAATGATATGATTAATTAATTTGCAAAATACATGTGTATCAATATACACAAATATATTTCGACATACACATACATCATATGTATATTTAATTAATCAATATAATTAATATCTTGTGTTATATTTATTCATAATAAATAAATACCACCATATTAATTTATCACTATAACACTTTATAGTAAGATAAAATTTTTCTTATTTGGTTATCGCTATAACCGCATTTTAATCCAACCAGATGTTCTTATGTGTGTTACCCGATAGGCTTCCAAATATGTTGGCTGTAGGCACAAAGTGCAATTACGAAAATGTCCTTCATACCTAACTATCACGGAATAGAGTCTAGCAACACACCGTGACCCCCAATCATCGGAAGAGTCAAATGCAATGAGTACTACCTTTCATGTGAAAACGGTTACTGTGTAAATCGAATCCTATCGCTGTTACAATATCAATATATACGGTCGTACGTCGAGTGTCAAACATCAACGACCGAATCTTATAATCTGGATATCCTACTCTCTCGAAGTAACATATTACTTCCGCTTTGCAAAGACTTTCGAGAATAAGACATTCCTTATAAAAAGGTCCTTTCGGATATTTACTCCTAATCATAGGATACGCGATTTGCGGACGAGCAACATGAATCCTACGCATGCTTCAGCATCACACCCAGTCACTACCGTATGATCGCCCCATGGCTAGGGGAAACCTCAATAGTGTCAAAGTATGACAATCCACACCGTGATGTCATGAAGACTCCGGTCTCAGGATAATTACACAACCGCCACATAGTGCGATACTTAATAAAGTAAGTGGGTCAGTCTAACGTATACATTCTTTAATACACGTCCACGTACAATCCAAGTGTCTCAACACATTGATAGATAAGATCTACCCCTATCTTCAATAAGATAGAAGACATTCAATACGTGCTAGTCTAATCATACTATTAATGTCCTATTTAATAGCAGACGACTAGAGACATTTAAGCATCAAGCCTTTTAACGTGAGTCGAGATCTCATCAACCATAATCACTATTATGATTTCTCTTTCACAGTTTGACACTAAGGACATTATCATATATTTACAATATCATAATTGGTTCGCTAAACAAACAAATATATAATAACATAAAAGTCATTTATCACATGTATAAACATAAAGAAATAGTAGAAATTGTTGAAATAATGTCCTAAACCCAATCGGGTTGGACCGGATCCGACCGGGTCGGATCATTTCCACTATTTCTTTATGTTTGTACATAGATTAAATGGCTATTCTGTTGTCATATATATGTTCTTTTAAAGAACCAATTATGAATTGTTATATGATAATGTCCTTAGTATTAAACTGTGATAGAGAAACCATGATAGGCGATTATGGTTGATGAGATCTCTAATCACCTTAATAAGTTTGATACTTAAATGTCTCAGCCGATGTACTATTAAACGGGGCATTGATAGTATAAACGGACTAGCACGTATTAGATGTCTTCTTCGTCTTTAAGGGCGGGGATAGATCTCGTCTATCGAAGTGTAGAGACACTTGGACCGTACGTGGACGTGTATTAGAGAATGCGTACGTTGATCGACCCACTTACACGGATAAGTGTCACACTATGTGACGGTTGTGTAATTATCCTTTTGACCGGAGTCTTCGTGGCATCACGGTGTGGATTGTCATGCTTTGACACTATTGAGGTTTCCCCTAGCCACGGGGTGATCATGCGGTAGTGATTGGGTATGATACTGAAGCATGCGGAGTATACATGATTGGTCGTCCGGGAATCGCGTATCCTATTATTGGGATCGAATATCCGAAATGGCCTTCTTTTAAGGAATGTCTTACTCTCGTGAATCTTTGCAAAGTGGAATTAAGTGAGTTACTTCGAGAGAGCTTGATATCCAGATTATAAGATACGGTCGTTAATGTTTGACACTCAACGTACGACCGTAGGGATATTATTACAGCGATAGGATTGTAATTTACACGGTAACTGTTTCACATGAAATGTAGTATTCATTGCATTTGACTCTTCTGATGATTGGGGGTCACGGTGTGTTTCTAGACGCTATCCCGTGATCGTTAGGCATGAAGGGAATTTTCGTAATTTGCACTTTGTGTCTACGGCCAACATATTCAGAAGCCTATCGGGTCACACACATATGAACATCTAGCCGGATTAAAATGTGGTTATAGATGATAACCAAACAAGGAAAGTTTATCTCGTACTATAAAGGTTATAGTGGTAAATTAATATGGTGGTATTTATTTATTATGAATAAATTAAATACAAGATATTAATTATATTGATTAATTAAAGAATATTTCGGATGTCAATTTATTGGCTAAGGTGGCGCAATTTTTGTTTGTATAAGATACACTTAGATTGTGCAATTTAATTAATAGTGTTACCAAATATTAATATTAGATATTAAATATTATATATATATATATATATATATATATATATATATATATATATATATATATATATATATATATATATATATATAATACTTATGAGTGCGTGTGTGTGTGCAAAAGTGCAAGTTGGTACTATGCATGCGCATGTTTGTATAAAATATATGAATGGATTTATGTGTGTTATATATATGTGATATATATACGCATGTGTAAATTGATTTATGGTAATATAATAAAATATAAATATTGTCAATATAAGATATTGACAATATCTTGAAAATATTCAATATGAGATATTGACAATATCCTAGATTTATTTAATATGAGATATTATAATAAATGAGATAAATCAATCAATTATATTTTCCTTATTTTATTGGAAAAATGTTTTATTCTCCTCTACTCTATCTGGGGCGCCACATCCATTATAAAAAGAGGTGGGTGTCAAGCTTTTTTGTACATCACAATTGCAATAGCTCATAGTTCTTGTGTAAAATAGAGAACATCCTGGAGAGAGTTGGAGAGAGGGGAAAAATGCCGGTCTAGCAACCGGAGTTTTCCAATAGCAATCCATGATGGGATTCCGGCGGGCTGTTCGTGTGGACTAGCGGTAGAGGCCGAACACTTGGGCGGCTCTATGCAGAACTACTCTCCTTAGACGGTCAAAGCGTCGATCTTTTAGATCAACCAAGGTAACCACCGTCTACTAGCTTATTTGTTTATTGCTTAAACGAAGTCGATCCTGGTTAAAAGGAAATAAAATTTTAAATTCCGCTGCGTTCCCGCGTAGATTTCCTAACAGAAATGATCCTACCCGGTCGGACCCGGTTTTAGGACATTATTTCAACAATTCGACCTTGATTGATGGCTCGTTTATTCTCTCTTCTTCTATTAACTTTGATAAATTGTCAGCCCTTTCGTTCTCCTCGCGTCTTATCTTTCTGAACTCGCAGTAGTTGAAACTGTCCTTCACCTTGTGTACGAGGTCGAGATATTCCTGTAGGACTTCATAATCGGTTGCACTTGAACCTGTAATTTGATGAACTACCAGCTACGAGTCGCAATAGATTTTCATATTTTCGACGCTCATGGTTGTTTGACGATGTGAAGTCGAACCTTCAGGCTTTTTCGATTTCATCTGAGGTGCCTGGTTCGAACAGGATGATTCCGGCCCCACAACCATTTCGATTTGCGGACCCATCAACGGAGGCGGTCATCGCTGAAGCGTTTGGTTCACTGACGGGATTCAAAATAGGTCGTTCTTTGCTGGAGCTCGTTTCCACTATGAAATCTGCCAAGGATTGTGCCTTGATTGTTCTGTGAGGTTCATAATGAACGTCAAATTCAGTTAGCTCGATGGCCCAACGGAGTAGGCGGACTGATATTCGGGCTTGTGGAACACCCGACGAAGCGGGCTGTCGGACAATACAATAATAGTATACGCAGAAAAATAAGCCCTCGGTTTTCGGACAGTGATAACAACGGAGTACGCCAACTACTCTATATTAAAATAACGACTCTCAAGGGGACTGAGAGCCTTGCTTACATAATAAACGATCTTTTTGAGGGTGCCGTCCTCCTTGACAAGAACGGCGGCTACAGCCCGGTCTGAGGCCGCTAAGTAAAGGAACAACTAATCATTTATCAAAGGACTGACTAGTAGTGGAGGGCTTCCCAATTAGGTTTTGAGATCTTTAAAAGCGTTGGAGCACTCTTTAGTCCAGGTGAATGACTTATTTCCGTTCAGGATTTTGAAGAAATGAAGGCACATGTGCGGATTCAGAAATGAATCATCCTAGAGTGTGATTATCCTTCCATTTAGCCTTTGCACCTCTCCGATGCAGGTTGGTTCTTTCATATTCAATAGAGCCTCGATTTTCTCTGGGTTTGCTTCGATTCCCCTATGTCTGACCATGAATCCTAAGAATTTCCCGGCAAGAACCCCAAAAGTGCGTTTCACTAGTTAACTTCATCGAGTGCTTTTTCACATTGTTGAAAGTTTTTAGGAGATCGGCTGCGGGCCGACTTCACGACCATGTCGTCGGTATAGGCTTCCATGTTTTCCCCAATTTGAGGTGCAAAAACCTTATTGACCATCCTTTGGTAAGTTGAGCTTGTGTCTTTTAAACCAAACAACATCATCTCATAGTAACGGAGTCCTCCTGCGACTCTAAACGCTGTCATTTCCATGTCGCACTCTGCCATCCTTACTTGGTGATACCTGGAGTAAACATCGAGAAAACTTAACATTTTGAAACCAGCTATCCCATCAACCATTCGATCTATCCTTGGCAAAGAAAAAAGGTCTTTCGGACAGGCTTTATTCAGGTCCGTGAAATCTACACACATCCTCCACTTTCCATTGTGTTTATTGACCATAACAACGTTGGCCAACCAAGTTGGGTATGTGAGTTCCTTGATTATCCCCGCATTCACTAGCTTCTCCACCTCGACCTTGATTGCGACCTCTTTTTCATTGGAGAATTGAAGGGTTTTTTTGTTGGATCAGCCTGAAGGTCGGATCAACGTTTAAAAAATGTGTCAAAAAGGCGTCCAACTTCCTCTTGAGGAGCGATATCAACTCCTCTCTTTCAAGTTCATCCAATTGACCTCCCATCTTGATTTTCTGGTCTAGAAGGGCCTCGTTTATAATGACCTTGATCAATTCATCGTTAGCCATGAAATCTGTCTCGTCTCTTACCTAAAATATGTCACATTCGACCTATTTGGGTCCCGTTTCTCTCAGTATATTGACCTAACTAGTGCTTAGGGTGAACCCCGCATCGTCAATTCAAGCTCTTTTGGAATCAGGTTTGTTTCTTGTGATGTGGTCAAGGAAAACTTGCAGCCTATTGAAGGCGAGCCCGATTTCATTGGAATCCTTGATATAAAACTTAACCCTCTGGTGGGGGTATAGAAGCGACCATCTATAACTTACGCATGGAAGGGATTCCCAAAATTATTTTGTAGTGTGAGGGGAGGTCGACGACTAAGAATGTTACCTTTTCAGTCCTGCTGGGTTCAAAGTCGCCGATCAGAACCTCCAACTCGTTTGTTCATTTAACGCGGACCGGGTCGTTAGAGAAGCCTTCCAAAATGCCCGAGTAGGGTGTCAGCCTCGCTTCTCCGTATCCGATATTTTTTTAGGCAATCATAGTAGATTATGTCTCTGCCCGCACCAATGTTTACCAGGACCCGATTGATCCCCTAGCTTCCAATTCCAACCTTGATGATGATGGGTGTTTCCATTGCCCTTGCGGGCCCGCCAACTCGCTTTTGGTGAATGTGATTCCTTCTTCAGATTCTCCCAGAACGATTGGCTTCTCATACCCTCGAGTGTTTAACAAGTTGATCTGTGATTTCAGTTGATTGTTGCTTGGAAAAGTGTCATAAATCACTTGGACCTCATTCTGGAATCGACGAGGTTGGTGATTGTTTATGTTGGCGGGTCCACCACCATCCCTTCTATATTTGGCCGCCGGACCCTCTTCTATTAGCTTATCGATCAGTCTTCTGAGAGAGATGCATTCATCGGTTATATGACCATGATCCTTGTGGTATTTGCAGTACTTAGACTCATCCCGGTTCTTTGGATCGGCTTTCATGGGTCAAGGAGGTGGGAAATGATCATGGATCTCAAATAGAATCTGGGTGGGTGTCGTGTTGAGTGGGATGAATTCCTTCTCGTCAAACCTCACCGGCTTTCTTATCTCTCGTTCTTGATTCTGGCCCTTACATCGGTCCTCCTTTCGGTCATCCTAGAGATCCTCCATGTGATCCTCTCTGGGAGGTTTGGGATCGCTTTTTTGCTTTGCCTTTTCCAGAGGGTGAGGGCACTGCTTATGTCAGCCCATGTTTCCTAGCTCTGTCAAACAGATCTCGCAAGTTCTTCAGGGGTGTTATGGTGAAATGAGTTTTCATGTAGCACCTAGCTACACCCCAGTGAGAAAACAGGTTATGATGTCACTTTTGGGGATGTTTTTGGTTTGATCGTATACCCGCATGAATCTATCGTAATAGCTGTGGCTTGGCTCGTTGTCTCCTTGGCCGATTTCATATAGATCGTCAATTGTTTTTTTGGTCTGTCTGTTGATTCGAACTCCGTCAAGAATTTATTTTTTATATCATCCAAACTCTCGACCGATCCTCGAGGCATGCTGCGAATCCATGCCGCGGCTCGATCCTGCATGCTGCCTACGAGGGCCACACACCAGGCCGATTTGTTGCGAGTAGCCAGTATGAAGCAGCTCTGGAAATAAGTAATCCATTCGCAGGGGCAGGAGGTTCCCGGATAGTAAATGTAGGTTGGGTAGTGGACGTTTTCTTTAGGCAGCGAATTCAGAATCTTCTCAGATAAAACATTGATCCCCAATGTTTCCTTATATTTTTTGCTTTCTTTGACCTTTTTCAGCTCCTCGAGGTCCTTTTGCATCTTTGCCATTTGCTCTGGCACTGTGTGATCGATAGCTTTCTTTGGAATATCCTCCGATTCGATCCGCATGGTTGCGAGACTCTTCCTCTTGCTCGCCTCGCCTGTCCATGATGACTTAGTGGGCATCCCGATTACCTCTGTTTTCATGTCGCGGAACCACGTTCCGCTCTGAGTGACTCGGTCCTAGATGTTGCAAGATGGTTCTCCTCTCATTATTTCCAAGACGGTCGAGGACTGATCTCCTGTCATCATTCCTTTCTGGACCTCTTTGGCAGGCTTGGTACCCTGGAGAATGAACACTTTCCTCCTCAATTTCAATCAGATGAGACCGCCCTCGTTGGCTTATTTGGGGGTTTTCTGGAACTGCACCCGCGCTCACAGTTGGTGGCGGAGCCAAGAGTGGTTTAGGTGGAAGGCCCCTGGCCATGAGTATAGAGTTGGCGAGGTATGCCTTCTCAACATAATCGGTATAGGTTTTAACAGCTATCGTTTCTGGATCTTCAGCGAGACCTGGTATTTGTTCCGGAGTTACTTCCTGGTTGGGACTGTTGTTTAGATGTCCCTTCAGCGGCCTTGCCACGAGCATGACCATGGCGGACTAGTTCTGTGGCCACTGCGATTTCCTTGGACTTTGTTCTCTGGGTGATGATGTGCCGGGTGTCGTTGCCCCCCAATACATTCTCTTGTTGAGTTCGATCCCACTCTGCGGTCGGATTCTCAAGTGTTCCCTCCACGTGGTCACCACGCGGTTGATTCTGAGTAGTCTTTTTGGCTGGGGTGTGGTGTACTAACTGGGCGTCTTTGCTAGAAAACAAACAAAATAAAAGCTGAAATGAAGTGTTACAAATGCAACAAGCTAGTTTGGAGAGTATGCTAGTGAATGTCATGAAATGAAAGATGATATTGTTTCGAAGTCAAAGGGTGATAAAAAAAAAATTCAAAAAGAAAGTGTAAACCATAGCTTAGATTTGTTGTGCAGGAATTAGTTCAATAATATATTTTCATGGCAGTGTTTGGTGTACCTAAATATGTTAGCTCAACTAATATATAGTCATTTGTTTTCCTTTCCGTCATTTCTATTCACTCTTGCCTTCTACTCAATCATTGCAGCAGGAAACCTTTTTTTTTTTTTAAAAGGAAACAAAAAGTTACTTAGGGACCTCTAATTATGACATTAACGATGTTTTTTATTTATTTTTTCTTTGAAGAAAATTAGGGGTGCACATTATCATTTTTCTCTTTAATTAAGTAGTCCAAGAGTATGTATATATAGTTTTTTGTTAATCTTTTAATGATAAGAAAAGTATATAGTAACAACAAATCAAATCAGTTCTCAAAACAAAAAAAAAAAACAAAAAAAAAAAACCAAATCAAATCAAGTTTCTAGTTTACTACCAACATAAATTATGATATCAGTGTCAATTCTCTCCCTGAAAAAAAAAATTTGAAAGAAAAGAAAAATTGGAAAAGAAGTTCTTATACAAGAAACAAATGGCCAAAAGGGAATTGAAAGGAAATCCTTTCAAACATATTGTCTAGGATCAGTTGCATTAATCCTCCAATGTTTATCTTTTAATCCATGTTTCTTAGCCATCTGCCTATCCCATTTCAATTCAACCTTCCGGAGATCCGATAACCCGCAAAATTTCTGCAAACCGACATCCATGGCATCATGCAGTTTCCACCACCTTTCATGTGCAACATCACTAGCATAAACCCACTGTTCTTGAAGATCCCAATTGCAATCATAATCTCTATAACAATTCCAAGGCTTTAATCCCAAGTAATGAATAGCGTAAAGCTTCGGAGGATCCGACCCGAATAGTTGATTCTTGAAATCAACCTCATTTGAAGAGTTTGACCAAAAATTCTTCAAGAAATTGACTCTCCTAGGCAACCTATGCCACCATACAAACATTTCATTAAGAAAACCCTGGTCACCGCCGTTGTACGATTCAACGGTTTTCGTGTTCTCCATGAACATCTTGAACGTGCAACGCGACGGTTCGATCACCATAACACCCGAATTGAACAACGACATATCGTTTCCGCTAGCAGAAATCTGAGGAAAATTGAAGAGAATATCCATGTTGCGTAACACGATGATGTCCGAGTCGATGAATATAATCTTATCGTAATCGGTGAGTAACCACAACCGGAATTTGGTGTAGTTGTATTCGTTATAAGTACCGTTTTGAGCCCGTGGATTACGAATACGGTTTATAATCCGGATTTTCCAGCCTGCTTTAGCTAAAGTGTCGCGTTTGGAATGTGAAATGGTGTTGTCAATAAGGAGGATTAGGTCACGTTTAGTTCCGGTTTGAAGAAGGCTTTGAGCTAATGTGATGGCCCCACAAACGTAGATATCTGAGGAATGGAGAACTGTAGCATAAGCTTCTCGTTTCATCGTCTTTTTTGTGTTTTGCTGTATCTTGGAGATATCATACACCTCGTTGATTTCTGTAGTAAATTAAATTGTAAATTTTTTATTTAGCAGAATCATTAGAGAATATATATATATATATATATATATATATATATATATATATATATATATATATATATATATATATATATATATATATATATATATATATCATATAGGTGTATAATAATGTTGAACAATGTGACGTACAATACACCACAAAAACAGAAAACAAAATTGCATACTTAAGAAGGCATGCATCATTATAATAGTGTGCATTTTTAACGAGTGTTCATGGCTTTATATGCTTTGAAAAAGTCGTTAAGATTTTCCCAAAGTAAAAATGCCAAATGGAAACAACAAAAAAAATTACATATATTGGACGCATCACCAATATTTGTTGGAATATTATTATCAAAATCTGTCAATGGTTGTTCACTAAAAAGATATAATGATGATATACCTGGTGACCAAATATGATATCTATGTTTCACCTAACCTGTACATTAATGTGATTTTTTTAATATAATTAAATGGGAAATTCCTAGGACATATAGAATTAATAGGAAATTTTGGATAAATTAATAGATTGTCGGAATATTTTTAAATTATCAAAAAATATACATATTTTTTATAGAGAGAAAAAACGTAATTTTTATAGCGAGAATGACAAATGAATCCCGAAAATCAAATAAATATGAAATAATAAATAAAAGAATGAATTTCGAAAACAAAGAATATTAAAATCAAGAATGAATTTAAAGTGATGAATTTTGAAAATTATAATTTCGACGGTGAATTTCGGCGAGTGAATTTAAACGGTGAATTATTAAATTTTTTTTTTTATGTAAAAGCTTTTTAAAAGACCCTTCCCCCTATAATTAAAATGGGAATTCCTAGGACATAGAGAATTAAATCTCAAACATGTAGTCTATATACCAAATAATAATTAAATGACAGAAATAGTAATAATTTCCAACTTAGAATGAATGATGCAACCAAAAATTAAACAAGAAGGACAGATTTTTAAGATAATTATCATGCCAAAAAAAAAAAGGTAAATTACATTTATGTACATACCTTTACCCCATAGAGGCAAGGCCAAGTTGCAAGAACCAATGGGTAAATCCACTTTCTGTTTCAATCTTTGGATATCTGGTTGATAGTACCACCAATCACCTTCATGTTTCAACAAATCTTCACATCTAAACAATTCAGGCATAGGCCTACACTTACTTAAAAACACCACTTTAAAATTAATTCCCTTATAATTATTCTTCACAGCCAAGTTTGCTACAATCAAATGCACTTGCAGCCTAAACACATCCCTCCTCCACCCTTCTTCTGGATACTTGCATGGCAAGTTAGCCACAATCATGTCCAGATCATGATGATTGAATTCCGGCATCGGGATTTCCGGGCATGACGGGCCATCGATTTCTTCTTCCTCATCGATCCACTCAGGGAACAAGTCCTCCCACTTGAACAATTCAGAGACCTTCTCAAATTGTATTGGGATCAATATCTCTCCATGTCCATTCCATTCGGTTAGATCTTCGTCTTCCATGTTCACCGTCCCGATCT
The DNA here is from genome assembly GCA_036785695.1 of Gentiana straminea. Classification (NCBI taxonomy): domain Eukaryota; kingdom Viridiplantae; phylum Streptophyta; class Magnoliopsida; order Gentianales; family Gentianaceae; genus Gentiana; species Gentiana straminea. The sequence goes on from JAVUPR010000516.1 coordinate 7,803,193, forward strand.
TCATTTTCGGGCCAAACCCATTCAAGAAATTCGGTTTCTCCCTCTTTACCATTACTCTTTCCGGATTTGATCGATTCGGCGGCCTCGCCTCTTCTATGACTACCTTCATCTTCATCCCATTACCCACCTAATTTAAAAAAAACAGATTTTTTTCAAGTGGATGATGATACTAATACTATATATATACTAAAGAAATTGTAATGGAATATCATAATGCAGAATTAATATTGAGCTCACCTTACCTTATGATGACAATATTCATGCAAAGAACACTTGACAAAAGACTCCTTGTTAATTGAAGATGATGGTCTGAATAGGCAGAATGCATAGAAAACCAAGAAGATGGACAACAGAAATAGATTGATTCTGGCAACCATAAAAAATGTTCTTCTATGACTAGATGTCATCATTATAGCCTCAAGGAATTCAACAACCAATTAGCCTTTATATGGTGCTCTGCAAGTGTGCAATTATATACATATATTGATATATGTAATTATATAAGTTCTTGACTTTAACTTATATAATTATAAAAAAAAAACTATGATTGATGGATTATGGTGATATTTTAAAAAAAAGGTTTTGGGGGTGTAGTTGTTAGAGAGGATCAAGGCTGGCTGGATTAGAAGATACTAAATTCAAACACAAGTAATGAGGGTGTTTTTTTTTTTTTTTTTTTTTTTTTTTTTTTTTTTATGTATTACTTTACTTTAACACAAAAGGAACCGGATAATTAAATAAGGGTCGGACTTTGTTTTCCTTATTGGCCGGCCCTTAAAGTTTCATCCATACATTTCAACTTCTTTAAATTTTATTTATCTTTTTTATTGACAAACCTTAATTAATAATGCTTTTTAAAATAAAAAAAAAAAAAAAAACGATCTGCTTATATTTCAATAGTAAAAAAGAATTACATCAAAATTCATTGAGGCCAAAGTCTACAATCCCCAAGCAACTTTCAAATTTTTAACTCTATCAAAAATAGTAGCAATAACCATAAAGACAGGTGGTCGATCTCCACACCTACAATCCTTAATAATGCTTTTAGTTAAACATGTTTCATCCTAAATTGTTTGCAATTTGGTTTTTGTAGGTATATGTTACTCAAATAAAATTGTAACCATGTGCATTAATTACTTATAAGGTGATCAAGTTCTCCGTTTATATTTAATTATTAGAGCTTTTATTTGCATCACACGGCTCTTCTATCAATACATCACATTTCCTTTGCATGCACCACATCAAAACGACTTTAAAAAAATCGATTCTTGAGTTAAGAATTGGCTTTCCGAATGTCGATTGTGATAATCGAATTTTAAAAAATCGATTTAAATAAGGTGCACCAGTAAAATCAGTGGTGTGTAAATAATAATCCTCATATTTAATATGTGTTGCCGAAATTCGTAGAAGGGAAGCAACAAAAGCGTTGGGGTTTTCATTGTGATATGTCAAGGCTCGGTAATTTTATGATGGTCCTAGACCAAATATTGGATCATCACGTCACCAGATTGAAAACATATGATTGGTTGCTTGTTATTATACACAATGGTCCACCAGAAATGTCTTATTTTCTATTGGTTTGACACATCAAATAAAATATGTGGTCAAACCTAATCAAAGTGATCAAATGAGGCTTACTCAAACGCTAAAAAGGTAAAATTCATTGGTAATATAGTTTTTGAATTCAAGTCTCGTCAGGTACATGCTTGAGTTTTTTTTGTTTTTTTTCCATAATTTTGGTCTTGTATCATCAATCTCATACAAAAATGGCCGGGGGATTGTTTACTGTTCAAAGTTTGTTTTAGTGTTTAAGATCGTGCAAGTGTTGGGAGAGATGACTCACACTTAAGGAGGCGTATTAAAGTGTATAAGATATTAATTATCTACATCTCCATCAGCTTAAGCTATTGGAAGAGATGATAGTTCAACATGGTATCAAAGTCAAGGGCCATGAGATTAAACCGTGCTGTCAACGTTATTTTTCCCATTTATATTAATTGTACAAGTGTTAGGAGAGATGACCACAATTGAGGGGGTGTGTAGTAGTGTTATTGTGCAAGTGTAAGGATCGAGAGATAGCACACACTTGAGGGGTGTGTTGCAGTGTTTAATAACGTGCAAGTGTTGGGATAGATGACCCACACTTACACTTGAAACACTTGAGAGGGCATGTTAAAGTGTATATGATTTTGGGAGAGATGACTCACACTTGAGGGTGCGTGTTGCAGTGTTTAAGATCGTGCAAGTGTTGGGAGAGATGGCTTTGTGTTTAAGATCGTGCATTTGTGTTTAAGATCATGAAAGTGTTGGGAGAGATGACCCACATTTGAGGGGCGTGTTAAAGTATATAAGATGTTAATTATCTACATCCCCACCAGCTTAAGCTTCTGGGAGAGACTGTAGTTCAACAAATTTGTCATTTGGGAGAGATGGCCCACATTTAAGATCATGCAAGTGTTGGGAGAGAGATGACCCACAACAACTTGAAGGATGATTCAATCATCTAAAACGGTTAAACCCTAACCGTAAGGGCCCCCCCACCCCCGATCCCACAGGAATGTGGGGAGAGGTTAATCAGGTAACCTAGTAGCTCCAACATGAGTTGCCTTTTCGACCACTGCACTGAAGGGTGTTATCAATCGAAAATCAACCTCATTACGGAAATCGAACCGCTGACCTCTAGCTTATAGTCCAAGCTGCACTACACACCCATGCCGCCACCACTAGGCCATATCCAGGGGATGGATGGTTCAATCATCTATCTAGTGCTGTATGTGGATGATATGCTGATAGCTGCTGCAAACAAGTCCGATATTCAAGATCTGAAGAATTTGCTCAAGGCTGAATTTGAGATGAAGGATTTAGGGAATGCAAAGAAAATTTTGAGGATGGAGATCTATAGAGATATGAAGCATGGGAAGTTGTTCTGTCTCAGCAGGGGTATATTGAAAAAGTCTTATCCAAGTTTGGCATGTCAGCAGCCAAACCTATAGATACTCCAATGGCACCAAATATGCATCTGTCTGCTGTGTTTGCTCCACAGTCAGCTGAAGAGGAAGAATACATGTCAAGAGTTCCATATGCTAGTGCAGTGGGCAGTTTAATGTATGCCATGGTCTGTACTATGCCTGGTTTGGCTCAGGCAGTCAGTGTTGTTAGCAGGTTTATGGCTCAACCTGGAAAAAAACTGGAAAGAAGTGAAAAGGATATTTAGGTACCTTAGGGGTACATCAGATATTTGACTCATTTATGGAGGTGGTACTAAATGTCTTGTCACAGGGTACCGTGATTCGATTATCCGCGATGTGGACGACGGGAGATCTATATTTGGGTATATGTTTACTTTGGGTGGTTCTGTGGTAAGTTGGAAGGCAACTTTACAGGGTACAGTAACATTATCTACTACTGAAGCAGAATACATGGCACTAACAGAAGCAAGAAAGGAAGCAGTTTGGTTAAAAGGGCTAGTCAATGATCCAAGTCTGCATCAAGATCAAGCCAGGGTGTATTGTGACAGTCTTAGTGCAATATGTTTGGCTAAGGATCAGGTTCATCATGAGAGAACCAATCACATTGATGTTAGGTATCATTTTCTAAGAAATGAGATGAGGGTTAAAGTGGAGAAGATCAGCACTGATGTGAATCCCGTTGATATGTTCACTAGTTCCAAGGGGCAAGTTTCAGTTGTGTCTGAACTTGCTGGATATCCAAAACTGTTAATCTGAATCTGGGAATACTCAGCTGAAGTTGGGGGTCTGTTGAGGTATTCAAATCTGAAGACAAAGAGGAAATCTGGCACTTGGTTGTGCATCTGGTCAGTTTGCATGAAGTTGAAGTCAAGGTGGACATTTGTAATGGTGACTTAAACTTATGCTACTGAGGTCTGGTATGGAAACATGTTCTGGTCAGCAATGTATGAAGCATCTGCGGAAATCTGGTGTTCAGTTGGGGCAGGATCAGCAGGGTTGATCAGCCTGCTGATGGCGAGTCTACTGAAGACAAGTCTGTTGATGCCCAGCAGACTTGTGGAACACGTCTGCTGCATGTTTGCGAGTTTTGTCTAAGTTACTTCTGGGTATTTCAGTCATTTACTGGGTTGGCTGTTAAGTCGGTTAGGGTTGGATTCCCAAGGCTATAAATACCATCTGTATTAATTTTAACTTGGGATGTAACTTTCTTGTGATAATAAAAAAATTCCCATTTATCCGTGGAGTAGTCGGCACATTGCCGGAAACCTTAAATCTGTTTTCTTCTTGTTTCTGTGTTTGTTTGCTTGTTTATCTTTTATCTTTACTCATGATCATCATCACTTCTTGATCGATCCGTCATAACATTTTTTTTAAGCTTCAATGAGACTTTGTAAGTGTCTTCCTCATGTCTTGCATTATACCGAAAATAAAAATAAAAATTAATGGTCAGTGTTTTTATATATCAAGCGGATTAGTTGTCAACACATTGAAAGAGGAAAACTTAAGATAATTACCAAACTCGATAATAAACAAATTAACGTGAAAAGAGAAGTGGGTAGATAATATAATTTTTTTTTCTAATTATGAAATTTGAAAATAAGGTAGAATAATGGTCTCTAAACAACTTTGGGCTAGAATAATAAAATAATAGGGGAAGAAATCTTGAAAAGCTTAAAAAAGTACACGCATGCATTTCCAACTACTATTATGGTTACCCTGTCAATTTCTTCATGCAAACAAGGGTCGTTTTTTCTATACTATGAAATTGCGAGGTCACCAACACTTGATTTTTTTTACACCATTTCTTCTTTTGCAAGTTCTTGGTTTAAGGGGAAAGGTAAGGGTTATCGGTGGATAAATGCACCATATATACCAGCAGTACTTAGTTTGCATAGAGCCCCATTTCTAGTCTTGGTGGTATGTACAAAGGCTGCACTTAATTGTTTGTTTTTAAACATAATATTGATAAATCAAAAATGATTAAGGCACATAAATAATCCACAACTCATCCACATAAAAGTGAATTATGTGGTGTATATTTTTTGTATTTATTTAATTTTTTTTATGGTTAGTGATACGCCATGCCCAGAAAAGAGCGCAGATTTATATTGGGCCCGTATGTTGGACCAATTGCGAATAGGGTCCTCGGCCCTGCCAGTAAGCCATCTATAAGCCGGACCGAGTCCGGTGTAATCCAACCCGCCTCACGATACTAATCATTGGCTAGACAACTGGTATCGATTGTCAAAGCCTTCAGTCCGCGGGCCAGACCGGGAGAAAACGAGCCAAACGTAGGCTAGGCTGATGGGTTGTTAACATCTTGATTTTCATTGATGTCACCACCAATCGCCAAACCACCATGGATTTTTTTTTCCTATTTCATTGATTGACCAGATCTTGCTCTCGTAAAATTTCAACAGCCGGCCATTTACTTCCTTGAGGCCCGTGCTGAGTGCAATCCGGATCCTCTGCTTTTGAAGACCCAGCTTTTCAGCTTTTACCTACGTGGAGTCAGCTGCACCACACAAAATTTGAGTCTGCCCCATAGAAACTGAGACTCAGCTCGCATCTCAGTTTTTGTGTGGTGCGTCGGCAAAAGCAGGGAAAAGCTTGGTCTTCAAAAGTTGAGGATCCGGATTGCAGTGAGTGAGCCTTTTGCCATTTCCGCTATATTACACACCATTGCAAACGCTGGAGTCCTGTCATTCGCCTGAGAAAGACTCCAATTCACGGTATTATAATTTTCAACATATATAGTTTTTTGTTTATTAAATGATATGTTGTTTTCCACCATAATTTACTCCATGTATTCCTAATTGTTTGAAATAAAACTCCATGCTGGTCAGGTCTGCTACTCTTTTCTTCACCAATTGTTGTGGTTTCTTACATTTGAGAGGAACTATGTTTAGAAAAATTATGCGGCACTGCATTTTTTAGGGATCGGAAATGTATATATGTTTTTGTTTCCAGTACATTGTTTGCGTACTTAATCCATATATATCCATCAATGCATTAATCTCCAGTCTATAACGAACTTGAACTTAATTAATCTCGATCAATGGCTGCTTTCTTGTCTAATCAAATTTCCACCGACTATAACTATACCAGCTGTTTACCAAATAACCTGCGCTTCTGCATAATAAACCTGGATTATCAAAATGCTAAAGAGGATATATTGTTCATGTTGAAATTGCAGTGACAGCCAACTTCTGTTTGATTTCATGTTAATGGGCTTAGTCGTAGGAGGTAGTGCGTCAGACGGTGTCTGCAATTTCCATAATGTCACTGGGAAGCGGGGAAATGACTGCAATTAACTGAATCCGGAACATCAGTTGTATTTTCGTTGTCACAATAGTAATTTAATATGAATTTATTTCTAGCTTATTAGGATAAATTAATGGATGCTTCTAGTGGAGGTGCAGGTAGTTTTCCTTCCTCCGCTCAACCTCAAGCAGTATCGATCTCTACCCAAAACACCAACCAAGGAACTAGTGCATGGAAGTTGGAGACAAAAGAAAAAAAATAAGTGAATGATCGACGGTATTGACGAGCATGTGAAGAAATGCAAATTAAATCCTGATAATGCAGTGTGTTAAGATTAAATGGATGATGAAGTGGTTGTTTTGCCCTTTGAGGCATTTTATCAAACACTTATGATAGAGTTGGTTAGAGTTAGTTAGTTGAAGTTGTAACTGCCAATCCAACTCATCCCTGCTCTATAAATAGCAATTGGATGTGCAGGATCAGTCTAAGAAGTTTCAATTACGTTTTCCACTGATCAATTTATGTAAAGGATCAAGAATACATTTTCCCGCCTTTTCTTTATTCAAATTTCTTTCATCTTCTTCGTTATGAAACTTTCTGATTTGTTAGTTGATCTTGATAGTTTTCATTATTTCTGTTCTTGTTAAACTGAAATTCAACATGGTATCAGAGCTTAAATAATTCCGCATTCACTCAGATTTTAGTTTTCATTTCTTGTACGATCTTCGTTCTTGATACAGCAGTTCCTTTGATCATCAATGGCTGAAGCAGCAGCGAATTCTCATAGTCATAATGATAATCCGAGTCTTATTCTGGTACAACCTTTGTTGAAAGGTGCAGATAATTTTCTTCATTGGAAAAGAGCGATTTCTAAGGCTCTTTCTTTCAATAATGTGAAATCTCAAGTGTTAATGACCTTGCCACTTCCTGATGTGAAAACAGCCTTTGTTATGGCTTTGAATCATGAGCAACAAATGGATTACACTAGTTCTAGTATTGATTCTGTCATTCTTGCTTCTCAATCGATCAAGATGTTCAAAACAAGGGATATTCTAATGCAGTGACACAAGCAAGATATCAAAATCAAGGTTATAATCAGAATCAGAATAATAATCAAGGAAGAGGTCAGAATTACAATCAAGGGAGAGGCAGTGGTAGAGGTCAGTCGAAAAAGGCCTCAGTGCACTTTTTGTGGAAAAGAAGGCCACACTGTGGAGAAATGTTACAAAAAGTTTGGTTTTCCACCAAACTTGAGGGGTTATGGCAGGGGTGCAGGTCCAATGGCAAATAATGTCAATCTTGGAGAATCTGAAGATGTACCGAAGCAAGCATTGATAAATCTTCAAGTGATCCAAAGACCTATCACTCAATCCCAGTATGATCATCTGTTGTCTCTTATTCAAGGTTTACAACCAGCTTCAAATCAGTGCAATGCTGTGGTCATGGCAGCCTCTAATCAGGGCCAAGGTATTTCTGGTAGCCTGAATCATTGGATACTTGATTCAGGAGCCACAGATCACATTACTTTTTCTGTTTCTCACATGTTTGATCTTAGTCCTGTGGCTAATATCAAAGTTAAACTACCTAATGGCACAACAGTCTCAGTTACACATATTGGTAAAGTAAGGATAAATCAATTCATAGTTCTGCAAAATGTGTTTTGTATACCTAGCTTCAGTTTTAACTTGATCTCAGTCAGAAAGCTAGTATATGATAACAAGATGCATGTTTCTTTTAGTCCTAATGCTTGTTTGTTGCAGGACCACCAAACTTTGAAGAAGATTGGTACAGCTGATTTGCAAAATGGCCTCTACATTCTGATTTCTGATATACAACAGTCTTCTCACAATGCCAATCATGTTTGTCAAACTTGTAATAATCTAGATTCCTCATTATGGCATGCTAGATTAAGACATCCTTCTCTAGAAAGGATGAAAGTCTTTAAGACTCTAGATAGTGCTATCACTTTACCTACACATTCATGTACTATCTGTCCATTAGCTAAGCAAAGGAAACCTAAATTTCCTATAAGTGTTTCTCATTCTGTTTCATGTTTTGATCTCATTCATGTAGACATTTGGGGTCCAAACAGAGTACCTACTATCAATGGTGAATATTACTTTCTTTCAATTGTTGATGATTTTAGTAGATACACTTGGTTATTTCTCATGAAAGCTAAATCAGAAGCTGATTCTCTTTTACAACAATTCTGCATACTTGTTCAGAATCAATATGACAGATGTATAAAAACTATTAGATCAGATCATGGAGGTGAATTCAATATGAAACCATTTTATAGACAAAAAGGCATAGTACATCAAAAGGCATGTGTAAGAACACCTCAGCAGAATGGCCTAATTGAAAGAAAAAATCAACATATTCTCAATATTGCTAGGGCAATAAAATTTCAATCTAACATACCATTAGAATATTGGGGATATTGTGTAAAGCATGTTGTTTATTTGATTAATCTTACCCCTACTCCTCTACTTGAAAACAAAACACCATATCATTTGCTACATAATAAACCTCCTTCCTATGATAACCTGAAAATATTTGGTTGTTTGTGTTTTGTATCTACTCAAGTACAAGGGAGAGGTAAGTTTGATCCTAGAAGTAATCCTTCTACATTCTTAGGATATGAACCTCATATCAAGGGTTTTCAGGTGTTAAATCTCCAAAACAGATCTATATCTGTTTCCAGAGATGTGACATTTCATGAACAAATTTTTCCTTTCTTTTAATTCTGTTTCTGCTGATGATTCTGTGTGTTTACCATTGCCTATAGCAAATCCAGAGAATTATACAGATCAAAATGCAACATCACAGGATGCTCATTCAGATTCCACAAATTTTGTACAGCATCCTGAGCCTTCCAACGGTCATCATCAAAGAAGGTCAACCAGACAAAGGTCTATTCCTAGTTATCTACAAGATTATGACTGCAATGTTCCTACAAAGAGGACCTCTCCTCATTCTCTAGCAAATGTGATATCCTATGATCACATATCTTCTAACTACAAAGGGTTCATCAATAATATCAATTCAGAAACAGAACCTACAACCTATCAGCAAGCTGCACAGGACCCTCATTGGCTAGATGCTATGGAAAAAGAATTGGATGCCCTTGACAAGACCAATACCTGGACATTAGTTCCTCTACCAAAAGGAATCAAACCTATTGGTTGTAAGTGGGTATATAGGATTAAAAGGAAGTCAGATGGCAGCATTGAGAGGTACAAAGCAAGATTAGTGGCAAAAGGATATACACAAACAGAAGGCATAGATTTTTTGGAGACTTTTTCACCTGTTGCTAAACAGACTACTATCAGACTGTTCTTGGCATTGGCAGCACAAAAAGGATGGCATTTACATCAAATGGATGTCAATAATGCCTTCCTTCATGGAGACTTAGATGAGGTTGTATACATGAGGCCACCACAGGGTTTACAGAGTCATGGAATGGTATGCAAACTCAACAGGTCTTTATATGGTTTGAGGCAAGCAAGTCGACAATGGAATGCAAAATTGACTCAAAAATTATTAGATCATGGATATAAACAGTCTCAAAATGATCATAGCTTATTTACTAAAGGCACAGGTCAGGACTTCATTGCACTACTGGTATATGTTGATGACATTGTGGTAGGAAGTCTCAATCTTTCAGAAATTTAGCACCTAAAAGACTTACTACACAATGCCTTCACTATCAAAGACCTAGGAACACTCAAATATTTTCTTGGCTTTGAAGTAGCAAGAAATCAGGCTGGAATTGTAATCAATCAAAGGAAATCTTCGTTTGGATCTCCTAAAGGAGTTTGGTTTTTCGGGACCGCAAGCCGCCTTCTACTCCCATGGATTCATTCAAAAACCTAAGTTCGTTACATTGACCCAAAGCATTGGATTCCAACACTGAATACAGAAGTTTAATTGGCAAATTATTATACTTAGGCAACACCAGACCTGACATCTCCTTTGCAACACAGCAATTGAGTCAATTCCTAGACAAACCTAATGAAGCTCACATGACAGCAGCACATAGACTCCTCAGATTTCTCAAATCATCTCCTGGAAAAGGACTTCTTTTTCCTAGCACAGGCTCTATTTCACTTAAAGCTTTTAGTGATGCAGATTGGGGTGCTTGTACTAAAACCGAAGGTGCGTGACGGGGTATCGGTTTATCAGGAGGTGCCCTTATTTCTTGGAAGTCAAAGAAATGTGACCCACGGTTTAGGAGCTCCAGTGAAGCGGAATACAGGGCACTGGCAGTCACTGCTTGTGAGATTCAATGGCTCATTTATCTCCTACAAGATTTTCAGATTTGCTACACAGACACAGTTCCACTATACCGTGACAGTGACTGTGCACTTCATATTGTAGAAAATCCGGTTTTTCATGAGAGGACAAAGCACATAGAGATAGATTGCCATTTTGTCAGGGAAAAATACTTAGACAAGACCTTAAAACCTCTTCCAATCAATACAACACAACAGCCAGCTGATCTCCTTACAAAACCAGTGGACAAGGCAACTTTCACAAGACTGATACAGGCTCTACCTTTACAAGATCTATATCGATTAAATGGATGGTGAAGTGGTTGTTTTGCAAGCTGTCCATGTCTTCTTTTCAACCATGATCAGCTTGAGGGGGGGTGTTAAGATTAAATGGATGATGAAGTGGTTGTTTTGCCCTTTGAGGCATTTTATCAAACACTTGTGATAGAGTTGGTTAGAGTTAGTTAGTTGAAGTTGTAACTGCCAATCCAGCTCATCCCTGCTCTATAAATAGCAATTGGATGTGCAGGATCAGTCTAAGAAGTTTCAATTACGTTTTCCACTGATCAATTTATGTAAAGGATCAAGAATACATTTTCCCGCCTTTTCTTTATTCAAATTTCTTTCATCTTCTTCGTTATGAAACTTTCTGATTTGTTAGTTGATCTTGATAGTTTTCATTATTTCTGTTCTTGTTAAACTGAAATTCAACACAGTGAAACTTGGTGCTTCTCAACTGATACTAACGCAGTCGTCCACAAATAATGTTATAAACACCCATTAATAATAGCATGGATGATTTATCAGTGGAGTACATGAGGAAGAAGCTACATGACATTGGCACATTATTTTTTGATGGTAAGTACTTGCATTTGAGGGGTGGTGTTGTCATGTTATAAATTTAATTGTGAAAAGTGGGTTGAAGTTTCTTAACGAGTCAATTGAGTCCATTAGAAACTGTGTGAAGTATATTCATTCTTCTAGATCAAGGTTGGACCAATTTAGAGAGTGAGTGTGTTGTCCTGTTGGAAATGGATGAAATGTCAACCGTTCCCATGGATGTGCCTACGAGGTGGAATGGCACTTACACAATGCTTTCTGTCGCATACAAGTTTAAGAAGGTATTTGGCAAGATGAGTGAGAATGTAAAATTTCTTGAATACTTAGAAGAGGTAAAGGGTTCGGAGAAGAGAAAGAGATTGGGGCCTCCTAACGAAAAGGATTGGGAGAAAGCGCGATTCTTTATGAATTTTCTGAAGAGGTTTCACAATACGATGTTGCAACTTAGTTCTCTCAAGACAAGTACATCAATCTTGATTTGGGAGGAAATAGTTTCAATGAGGATGTTCATTGACAAGACAGTGCACGACATTACGAGAAGTTGCTAAGAAAATGGAGAGTAAGCTCAAAAAGTATTGGGGTGATCTTGAGGAGATGAACGAGGTTATTTTCGTAGGTCACGTTTTAGATCCTCGGTATAAGCTTCAAATGATTGAGTTTTATTTGAGGGATATGAATTTAGATGTTAATTACTAGAATGCAATCATTTATTGAGTGTCTAAAGAATTGTCTTTTAGAGTTGTATCATGCATATAAAAAGAATTCTTCTTTGGAGCATTTGGATGGAGTTGATGGTGGTGATGAAGAACTGTGATTTCCTTCAACTGATTGCAGCCATTTTTACTTTGTAGTGCTCAATGTAAGGAGATGCCTGCAGCCAATAACGGATCTAGACAAATTCTTCACTGGGACGTAAATTTTACAATATTATAGTAATCTATAGTAGGTGTCAAATGATGTAGGTTGTTTAGGTTGATTAAAAAATATTTCTTAGCTCAGGGCATGTGCCCTCATACTGGGTTCATGTGGCTCCGCCATTGACTATAGCGAATCTAGTAGACTCTCAGTTACAGCGGCGGAGCCAGAATGTTTTTTCAGCGGGGTCCGTAAATATTTAACACACTAAATAATTTTTTTCACGGGGTCTGAAATATTTTCTATAGGTAAAATGTAGAGTATTTTTATTTTTAGCGGGGTCCGTAGCCCCCCCTTACTCCTTACTAGATCCGTCCCTGCTCAGTTATGCAAGGGAACTAGAGCGGCTTGTTTGATGATTGTGTTACTAGTTACAAGATGATCCTTTTTTTCCATGTAAGTTTATAAATACTCATCCCCTTTGTACTATGTGATTTGATGTTGAAAAAGAAGAATATACAACTTATCATAGTTCATCTTACATATCTTGTTTCATTGTTAATAGTTTTGTATTACAAGTTCCGTATCCGTCGTTTTATAACATGTTATCAGCTCGAGTCTCTACTAATTGAGTCTTGATCTCGCATGATTTTGTAGAGGAGAACCACTATCCCCGGGGTGGAAGATGGAAGTGTTGTAAAGCACTTGTAATAGAAAAGGCTAGTGTCACTTCATCTCGTAATTTTCACTTCTTGACATGTCTATGCACTTTTGAGATTGTTCAAAATTTTCAAATATATATATTCGGACTGCAATGTTTATATCTTTTATTTTAAAGTATTTGATGTGGTTTCTATGCCAAGGGCAAATATGTATTTTGTTTAAACGGGTACCGGTGCCAGATGACTTGAAGCCGTCAATCCTGTCTTTTTCTCCGATCAATCCCATCTTTACTATTGTATTATCCTTTCTGATAGGTATGTAATATTGATATTAGTAGCCCTTTGTGATGGTTAAATTCGGTTATTTGTCCCGATCAATTGGCAACAGTTTATTCTCTGAAGTGAATGTGACTTAAATTTCAATATTTGATAATGGTCATGGACGAGGCTAAGGTTGTGAATGCTGTCGTGAAAAATGAAACCAGAAACTTGAGATAGATTAATGATTGTGACAATCATGGTATATTCATGTTATACTAAGAAATAATGAGAATGTCTTAAAAATAATATGGGTGAAGCAAATGTTAATTGAAGTTGTTGCCGGGGTTTCTTTGGTGGCGGCCGGCCTGCTGTCGGTTTTATGGGAGGAGAAGTCATCATTTTCGGGCTCCTCTGTTGTACATGGCGGCGGTGGGTGGTGGATCCAAGGTCAAAGGCGGTGGCTTTCGTGGTGTCTGTTGTTTCTCTATTGTTGTCGGATGATTTCGGTGCTCGTCGGTCATTACGGATGCATGCGGTTGCTGCTGGCTTGAAGTGTTGGCTCGACGGTGTTTGTAGTTGTTCTTATTTATCTTTATTTTGTTTCGGTCTGCTTGTGTCTTTCTGGATCAAGTCGGTAATAGTCGGTTTGTCCGGATTTTTTAGTTTAGCTATGTTTATGTATGTTAAGAACAAGTTTAACTATCATATTATCTTACCAAATCAAGTCCTCTGTGATGAGGTAGAATTTGGTCGGCATGGATTCTTCCATGTCTTTTTATCTTTTCTTTGCTTATGGTGGTCCGGCTTTAAGCTGGCGATGATCCGGAGTTATTTCGGCTATGTCCCGGCGTTGGTCCGGTTGTAATTTGTTTGTTTGTTTAATGAAATCTTTCGTTTCGGGTATAAAAAAAAAAAGTTAAATGAAGTATGTGTTTGTATTAACACAAGGCTTCCAAAGAAACGTATAAACAAATGGAGGCATCTATGGGCACCTCAGTTTTACTATTCGCACCACACTCGTTTTTTGCACTCAAAAAATTACTTCGGACACTACGATTATTTTTGTGCACGAAAATATCAGTGACACAAACGTAAATTTTCGATATGCGCGTCACTGCATACTGATGTTGGTTTTCGATAACGTTAGTGTCACTGACATTATAGTTATAAATGTATCATTGATGAAAAACGTCAGTCCACTGACGTTATTATCGAAAACGTACGTCAGTGGCACTGACGTTCCTAGTGTGGTGCGAAAGTAAAAAAAAGAAATACATGTGTGGTGCCGGAAGTAAATGAATAATAATATTAAAAAAAAAATGTGTCAGTAGTAATTATGCGGTTCCGATAAAAGCCGGCAAACAAAATTCTTTGAAATAAAACACTACGATCTTCCATGTCTTGAATAAATTCTATTGAATTTTAAAGATATCTGTAATAATGAGTATGATATTGAGACAAAGACAAATAAACTAAAAGAGTATGAATCATATGTTTGAAAATGATGAAATATGACATTCTCAGAAGAGAATGTAACCAATAATATATGTTTGAGTCATGCAAGGAAACAGACACATAATATTCTACAAGTCAATCCCGTAAAGTTAAGGCGATCATAATAAATATTTAAGATGCATCAATCCATTCTATGAAGCGAACATGACAAAAATAAAATTCTTCTATTGATATCGATAACCATGGTTATTACCATGTATTTTCTGAAAATTTATAATGCAGAAAAATATGTCTCCTCAAAAGTGGTTGGTTATAAAAGCATTGGTATATCTAGAGGTGGCCAAACCGAAACCGGAACCGGCAGTTCGAACCGGAACCGGCGGTTTTTGAACCGGCGGTTCGTCAAACCGGCGGTTCGAAAACCTCCGGTTTTTTTAACCGCCGGTTTGCCGCCGGTTTGTGTTATTGGTAACCGAAACCGGAACCGGATGACCGGAACCGGGTAAAACCGGCCGGAACCGGACCGGAACCGGAACCGCTGGTTTAACCGGCCCAACAGTTTTTTTTTTTTTTTTTGTTTTTTTGTTTTTTCTGGATGCATGTAAATAAAAACAATTTATAAACCATAAAAAAAAACTATAAACCATAAAAAAATTATACAAATAAACCATAAAAACTATAAATTAAAAAAAACCTAAAAAATTATAAACCTAAAAAATACTATAAAATTATATACTAACCTAAAAAAAACCATATACAAACCTAAAAAATTATATGAAACTATGTAATACAAACACATAAGAGTACTATAAAATACTACAATAACAAACTATAAAAAAAAACTATAACAAACTATCAAAAAAAAACTATAACAAACTATAAAACAACATTTATAATCAAAGTATACTTAAAACCTACTTAAATAACTATAAAAATCATTACAACAAACTATAAAAGACTAAAAACATAAACAATTAGAACTACATTCGCTTTGATTTTTTTATATGTGTTGTGCCTCCGACACGATTACACATAAAAAATACGTAGGCGTACCGAATTACCGGTACAAGCGTTGAAAAGATAACACAATTTACATATAAGAAAAACAACATAATTTTTTAAAATAACATTATTTACATATAAATAAAATAACACAATATTAATATTATTTTTAAAACCGAATAGAAATCTATTTAAAATAATATATATATTACATTCGCTTTAATAATTATAATTAAAATAATAATAATTTGTTATTGTAGTGAAAATAATAAGTGTTATATAAAAATGAAAAGAAAAAAAATGAAATTTTAAAACCGTGGCCGGAATCGTGATCTGAACCGTGATCTGAACCGGGAGCAAACCGGGGGCAAACCGGAACCGGCCCAAACCGGCAACCGGCGGTTTTGAACAGTAAACCGCCGGTTTTTCAAACCGGCGGTTTGACAAACCGGCGGTTCGTCAAACCGGCGGTTCGTCAAACCGCCGGTTCGTCAAACCGCCGGTTTGAAAAACCGGCGGTTAGAAAAACCGGCGGTTACACCATTTGGCCACCATTTAATAGCAAATGAATCATGATACACCGGGATATACCGTATATCCCGGTGTACTGATTCATTTGCTATTAAATGATACAACGGATGAAGCAATTGACTATCGATCTCCAAAATAAATTATCTACATTCCTTCGCTTGATATATCAAAGAACTTTGTTGTTAGTCATAATATGATTGCAAATTGAAATATTGAATATGTCACGGGATATTGTAAATATATAGTTATTGATTGTGATAAAACCATTGTCCGAAATTAGCGGGAGGAAAAATCAATACAAATAAATTAAATCTCGTGACAAACATTAATGAACTTGAAATTCATCTATGAATAGTTGTGATTGAACATTGTAATACACACAAAAGTTGAAACTATTACTAGAAGGACTCTAAAAGAGTTATCAATTATGAATATTATGGTAAAACGGCAGTATATCAAATTAATATATGAGACATGATAAACTTTGACAACTTCACAAGGAGGAGAAAATGATCTTGAAGTGTCTTATGTTGTTTTCTTCATACCCAAAAGAATGTGAAAAAAAAATTGAACGATTTGGAATGATCTTAAATCACATAATACTATATTGATAATTATGCGAAACGCATGAAGCGCGTGAGATAAATTTTTAAAAGTTAGACAAAAAATTTGTGTTTAAAAGATATAAAACTCATGTACATTAGATAGTTAAAGAAATTTTATCATTGTTAGAAAAGGTGACTTGACCTCTCATTCAGAGCCGAGTATTAAGCGGTACTGAGTACTAAGCAGAGCAAAGTCAGCATGGCAAGGTCAGCTGAGGAATGTCAGTAGGGCAAAAGTCAGCAGGATACGTCTGGTGTAGTCAACTGAGCTGAGTTCACATGGGGTATTTTAGTCAGTCTCCTAGCGTGTCTTTATGTCGGCTAGGTCCAGGGTTTTGTGACTATAAATACTCATCTGTTGTAACCTAGAATATTTTGCAGCACCAATAGCAGGTGATGAAGTTTGTAGAATTACAATCACAAAATAAAATGCGGAGAAATTATTGATCAAGTAAAAGTTACAAGTTGAGTTTACAATGCAGCCGATCATGAGGTATTTATAGTTTCATACTCCTCATGAATCAGTTAGAAGCAAGTTACAAACGGTTATAACAGATTACAACAGAATAACTGTTTTCTACATTACACTATATTAAACTAATCAGCAAGTTGCCGAGTCTTTATACTATCAGCAAGCTGCTGGTGTTCATGCTGTCAGCAGGCTGTTGGTATCTTCATATGATCAGCAAAGTGCACTCAGCATCCCCATCAGCTTTTATACTGTAACACCCCCCTCAAGCTGAGAGTGATTCATGAACATCTTGCACTAAGCATTCCCATCAGCTACTTGAATTCTGGAAGATCTTTGAAATTCCCAATTTTTCTAGTAGATAAGAGAAAATAGGTGCATCCAAGGCCTTGGTGAGGATGTCAGCTATTTGTTCTTTTGTATTGATTGGAAGAAGTTTGATAAGTCCTGATTTGAATTTGTCTCTCACAACATGGCAGTCAATTTCAATATGTTTTGTTCTTTCATGAAAGATAGGATTATGAGCAATGTGCATTGCACTGGAATTGTTACAAAATAACACAGCAGGAAACTGAACTGGAACCTGTAAATCCTATAGTTTATAAATCAGGCACTGGATTTCACAGATTGCAATTGCCATGGCCCTGTACTCAGCCTCTAATGAGCTTCTAGCAATTTGTTACTTGTTTCTTTGCCTTCCAGGAGATTGGAGCATCTTCTAGGAACATCATATAACCTGATACTGATCTTCTTGTTTCAGGACAACATGCCCAATCATTATTTGTAAACCCCTTAAGTACAAGATTATTGTCTGCTGGGAAGAAGATTCCTTAGCCAGGATTGGTCTTCAAGTACCTCAGTGATGATACGGAACCTGACACGGTCCCATTATCCCCGGTCAACTCGTCTGAGGACATAAGTCAAACTCTTTCCCTGAGCATAAGCGCGCGACGTCGCCAACTTGATGGCCATCCCGCCATCCTCATAAGCATAAAGGGGCCGCCCCAAAGACGCGCGGGCCCATTCCTATGAGAATATCGGTTAATGGAAAGTTCATAAGCTTAGATAGAATGCGAGGCCAACCGCCATCTGTCGGGCATCGGCGCCGCAAGCACGAGTAGTCTTTTACAGCTTTATCCTTTCCCTATAAATACCCGCACTGTGACATTAATGAAGACAGAGAAATATAGAACAACTTTTGCGCATTTATTTCTATCAGCACTGTTGTTAAGGGTCAAATTGTAGTGCTTTTAAGGATATATTTCACCTCAATTTCCCCCATATACGTATGATTTTCATAGAATTCGAGGTTTATAGTGAAATATTGAGTGAATGGTGATTTAAAGAGTTAAATATGAAAACGTATCAATTTATACGTTTATTTGATTGTTTTATATGGTTTTGGATATTGTTACGTTTTTGTGGTGTTTGGATGCAATGTAGATACATGTTTTTGACTTGGAAGAGGATAAAGATGGAGATAAAGCTTGGAATGAAGCTTTCAAGCAGCCGAACTTCCGATGCAGTTCTTGATATGATATACACTGATTTGACTCTCGACCTCAAGAGAAGATTTGTAGGGTTTGAAGAGAGGATTCTACAGGATCTTGAATCACTTCATTCCGACTTACGAGGCCCGAGATATGAGCGTTACAAGTTTGGATAATGATGCTGAATTCAAGTAGAAAATGTCGTAAAATACTCGGAATACGACGGGCTTATCAAAAAGGCGTTTTCTGAAGAAGAGTCCTTAATGAAAGTTGTAGAGTTTTCCGAGAGCTTAATTATGACATTCGGATCATAATTTTTGGAGGTCTACAACTCAAGATATAAATTTTAGAAGTTTTCCATGCAAGGAATTTGGTTCAGAGTCTTCAGCACTTTCTTGAACGAGCGTCCTACAAATTAGACGGGCGTCCAGACCATTATTGCCACAGCCGACATACTTTATTCCTTAATGAATTAGGATTCTCCCAGCCGCCTTATTTTCTTTTATGCAATATCCTAATTGAAATAACAAATATTCAGCCGCAATTCAAAAGGAGAAAGCAGCCGACATTAATACCTATATATATGTGCTGCTGCTCAAACCCTATATCGCATAATTCGATCAAATTAATTCAGCGGCACATTACAGCAGCAAAGCAGCGGCTGTTTTGAGGTTCAAGGCCGGTCACCCGAGCCTTGTGCTCGGGTGACCCGGGTTAGATTAGGTGTAGTTTTTCTCGTCTTTTTCGTTAGTGATTCATGGATTCAACAATTATACCAACGATGTGAGTTTGTTTTCTTCAATTTATTCAATCTTTATTTATTTTTATGATCTTTAATTCGTATTGTTTTCTTTTTATTCGTTTATGATGCTATTATGTGAGAATATATCGAGAGATTGGTTTACGATTGATATGTTTACAAAATACGGAAGTTGAGTAGACTAGATCACCGTAGAAAGATGAGATCTTTAGCCGTTAATTATGTGACAAATTAATGAATTAATTATCTAGGTTGTTAGATTCGATTATACGAGAGTAATTTGAATCTACACCGAGTTTTGTATTGAAAATCGGTCTCAACATTCGGAAGATGAGAGATTGATAAATTGGATTTACTAAGGAATTAGGAATCCGTAGCTTGAGAATTAAATTCACTAAGGAATTAGGGGTTTATATCTCGTGAAAAGGTGAAACCACAACTTGAATTAAAATCATGAATTGAACTAGGATTGAGATCACATAGGTTTGTATATTGGTTGTTTCCATGTCTTTAGTTTAGATTGTTTATTTTGTTTCCTAGGTTAGATTTATTTTGATTGTTCTTTATGTTTTTCTGTTTTTATGTTTTTGCTTTTCGTTTATTTGTTTTCGTTGAGTAGCAATTAGTAGGATTAATGAGATTAGATTGAACATACCTTTTCCCGTGGATCGACCCCCTTACTCATTACGCTTTACTAGCAACAACCCGATGTTTTGGTCGGTTAGGAGTTAGTTTTGCATGGTAGTTAGGGTTATAAATTTTCTTTTGTTTTATTGATGCAAAATCTCCGCAACAAAAGTGGCGCCGTTGCCGGGGAATCGGTGTTTTGTTGAATCTAATTGAATTAATTTTTCGATTTTGTTACGATTTTTTTTGTATTCTTTCAATAAAAGTAGCGTATAATAGATTGAGAGTTTTTATTTTGCCGTGTTTCGATGACCGTTAGGTTAAGAATGTGCAAAAGTTTTTTACTCAACTTGTTTTACGTGAAGTTTATATGTTTATGTGTTACCTAGTCTAACCCCTGTGCTTAATTTGATAAGGCTTTGTCTTTGTGATACGTGTTCTTGTGTTGTGTTTATATGTTTTAGGGTTTTGCTTTGTGTTTTTCCCGCTTTCCGTGCATATTCGTTGTATGGACGAGCGTTTGGTAGCATGAACGCCCGTCCGGTTCTTCATCTGCGGGTGAAAGAACGCGTTGGGTGTATGAACGCGTCCGTCCGTTCAAAGGTTTCAATCTTGTTCGAGTTGAAGGATCGGACGGGCGTCGGATACTTTCGAACGCCCGTCCGGTCGGTTTTCAAGAGCAAACGAGCGTTTGAAAAGATGAACGTTCGTCCGGGGTTTTGAACGCTAAGTGAACGTTCGTCCGGGGTTCGATCCGGGTTCTAAATTTCTTGATTTTATTTTCAATGCTTTTATTTGATGTGGATTTTTCATTCGAGCTTCGTGGCTAATTGATTTTTACATAGATGCCCTAAACTTATATGTTTTTACCTTTCCATCTATGAATCCATGTTAGATAATTGATCAATTTTATATATGATTCATCTAGGCAAGTTATAGTTTTGTCGGTTCTCGTAAGCTATAAGCTGTTCTTATGGTTAATTAGTAGCTAATGTCGGTTCCCGTATGCTACATATCGTTCCGATGAATCTTTTAAGCTTTTAAGACTTACGTGCTTCCTTTGTTTTTATAGTTCATATGGGTAGTACTCGTCGGTTTTCCGTATGCTACCATTTCATCTTATGAGTTATACATGTTTAGATAGATATTTGTTGGTTTCCATAAGTCTATCACTTTCGATAAGTCTTAAGGCGCGTCGGCACTAGTGATGAAGACTTGTCGTTTATCGTAACTTTGTCATTATTTGGTAGACGTTTATATATATGTCGTGTTGCTAATATAGTGGGCTAGTTTTCTTTCTTTTATTTTATTTTCTTTTTGCATATCATTTAAATGCATTTCATTTAGTTGCATTTCATATAGTTGCATTGTTTTTCTATTTTTCCTTTTATTTTTCTTAAGTGTGGTCACTTTGTCGGTTTTCGTAATACCACCTAGTTTATTTTTCTTTTTGAGTGTAGTTAAGCTGTCGGTTTCCGTAATACTACCTCGTTTTTATTTTATTTTTAGGATTTTTCACGTAGATTGCATTGTAATGCATTTTCATATAGTTGCACCTAGCCCTACTATTTTGTAATATTCCATGTAAATGTCCATCTTTATATGAGCTTAATCTAAAAATTCTCTAGACTTCCTTTCCTGTGCTTTATATGTTATCTTCCCCCTATCCCCGAGGTATTTCATGTTTGTCAAGTGTGCAGGGTATTTGCATTAGCGATTGTGTGCTTTAGACGATTTCGGTTTTCCGGTGGATGGTCCACGAGTCTCGGATTCGTTGAGCATTTTTGGATCGGAACGCGTCCGTTCCGAATAGCTCCCTTTCGGCATACAATCGGCTAAGTTTTCTTTTTTTTTTTTTCATTACGCACAACTTGAGGACATGTTGTAATTTAAGTGTGGGGGAAGGGGATAGTTGTTTATGTGTATCTACTTTCATTTGCTCATATTAGTTATAATTTTTATTTGCAAAATTTTCAAATTTTGTTTAGTCCCGAGTAACATTTCAATTGCATGCTAGTTTTATAATCGGCACCCTTTAGTTGTTATCGTAGTCATATCATGTTTCGAGAATAGGTTTAGTAAGTCGATACTCACTTGAACTTCATTTCACGAACCTATTAGATGAAGAGCCAAATATAGAATAGTTTCCGGTTAGTTAAAGGAAAGTTAATTCTTGATACGATAACACTTATTTAGCATTAATGAAAGTTAAGAACTTGTGCTATACTCACAGTTAGAATCTCGGTACCTTAGTGTTTTGAGAACTTTGAGAGTCTTGAATGTGTTGGAAATATATTTGACCGAGAGTTTCCAAAGAGTTTGAAAAATATAAAAATATATATATCAATAAATAATAAATGAATAGAATTTCTTTGCGGGAATTTTGTTTGTAACTATCACCTCGAGTCCATTTGGATACCGCCCCAATGGGGAGTGTGGTTTACCTTGGACAAGTATGGGTTCGAGTGATCTCGGGGTGACCGCCTCTAATGTAGGGGAGTGTGTTATACTTTTGAGACGCGACGATAGGAAATATAAAATATAAATATTTTTTTTGGAATTCTAAGTCAAGTTGATCTAAACCCGGTAGAGACCCGAGAGGTATTTTCTTGGTACTAAGCAAAGGAATTTAGTTGTGAGTTAGTTACTATGTTCTTGGTAATTAGTTTTTGTTAGGTAAGTGTGTAGATAGAATGAAGTTTTCGTTTAGTTGACCGGATAAGCTGTTAGTGCTTGATGTATTATATCAAGAGAGGATCGGTGGAAGTTTAGTAGGTTACGCACACACATCACCGAGTGAGGTCGATTTGCCGAATACTAGCTTATCATGATTTTGACTATATCTCGTGTCGGGTTATGTGGATTCTTGATAGTATGTTCTTGTTTTGTTTTACTCGGGACGAGCAAAAAGATAAGTGTGGGGGAGTTGTTTAGGGTCAAATTATAGTGATTTTTATATATATTTTATGAATCAATTTCCCCCATATATGGATTATTTTCATAGATATTCGAGGTTTATAGTCAAATATTGAGTAAATGAGGTTTTTAATGATTAAATATGAAAACGTATCGATTTATACGTTTATTTGATGTTTTTATATTATTTTGGATATTGTTACACTTTGGTATGTTTTGATGCAATGTAAATACATGTTTTTGACTTGGAAGAGGAAAGATGGAGATAAAGCTTGGAATGAAGCTTTCAAGCAGCCGAACTTCGATGAGTTCTTGATATGATATACACTGATTTGACTCTCAATCAAAGATTTGTAGGGCTTAAAAGAGATAAGGATCTTGAATCACTTCAAGACTAACGAGGCCCGAAATATACAAGTTTGGATAATGATGCTGAATTCAAGTGGAAAATGTCGTAAAATACCGGAATACGACGGGCTTATCAAAAAGGCGTTTTCGAAAAAGTAAATGAGCGTAGAGGAAGCTTAATTATGACATTTGGATCATAATTTTTGGAGGCAACTCAAGATATAAATTTTAGAAGTTTTCTTGCAAGGAATTTGGCGAGTCTAAGCACTTTATTGAACGAGCGTCCTACAAATTAGACGGCGTCCAGACCATTATTGCCTAAACCGACATACTTTATTCCTTAATGAATTAGGATTCTCCCAGCCGCCTTATTTTCTTTTATGCAATATCCTAATTGAAATAACAAATATTCAGCCGCAATTCAAAAGGAGAAAGCAGCCGACATTAATACCTATATATATGTCTTTTGGCTCAAACCCTATATCGCATAATTCGATCAAAAAGCGGCACATTACGGCGGCAAAGCGGCCGCGTTTTGAGAGTTGAAGGCCGGTCACCCGAGCCTTGTGCTCGGGTGAACCGGGTTAGATTAGGTGTAGATCATTTTTTCGTCTTTTCCGTTAGTGATTCATGGATTCAACATTGTACAAGACGATGTGAGTTTGCTTTTCTTCAATTTATTCAATCTTTATTTATTTTTATGATCTTTAATTCGTATTGTTTTCTTTCTATTCGTTTCATGATGCTATTATGAATGAGAATATGAGAGATTGGTTTACGATTGATATGTTTAAAATACGGAAGTTGAGTAAACTAGATCACCGTAGAAAGATGAGATTTTTAGCCGTTGATTATGTGACAAATTAATGAATTAATTATCTAGGTTGTTAGATTCGAATACGAGAGTAATTTGAATCTACACCGAGTTTTGTATTGAAAATCGGTCTCAACATTCGGAAGATGAGAGATTGATAAATTGGATTTACTAAGGAATTAGGAATCCGTAGCTTGAGAATTAAATTCACTAAGGAATTAGGGGTTTATATCTCGTGAAAAGGTGAAACCACAACTTGAATTAAAATCATGAATTGAACTAGGATTGAGATCACATAGGTTTGTATATGGTTGTTTCCATGTCTTTAGTTTAGATTGTTTATTTTATTCCTTAGGTTAGATTTATTTGATTGTTCTTTATGTTTTTTACGTTTTTATGTTTTTCTTTTCCGTTTCGTTGAGTAGCAATTGAGTAGGATTAATGAGATTAGATTGAACATCCCTTTTCCCCGAGGATCGACCCCTTACTCTTACCCTTTATGCCAGCAACAACCCGATGTTTTGGTCGGTTAGGAGTTAGTTTTGCATGTTAAGTATAGGGTTATAAATTTTCTTTTGTTTTATGATGCAAAAAACAACCCCCATTGTGACATTAATGAAGATATAGAACAACTTTTGCACATTTATTTCTATCGTTCTCTCTCTCTCATATTTATTTCATATTACCACCGCGGGCTCATCACCAACGTCGATAAACGCCACCGTCCGACGGCGATAACCTCACTGATCGGAGCACCACGAAGAGGCCAGATATCCCACGTCCAAGTCTTCCTTTCAAACTACCGACGGAAACGGATCACGTCAATTGGCTCCGTTACCGGGAACGTTTTCTTCAAAGGATTCAACACCTTCGTGGACTCCATAGTTGCTCAGCTTGTACCGATCTCCGTCTCCCTTGTATAAAAGGTTTGTTATTCCAGTTTATCATCATCAAATCGGTTATCTTTGTCTTCACAATCCGTTGAAAAATAGCTCATGTGTTTATGTAGACTATCCCAATCTTGCGTTTGAAGATTCACCACTATTGGGATAATCTTATATGAACCGCTAAGAAACGGCTGTGGTTAGCGTTTTTCCGATTTGTATGTTGATCGGGACGGTGTGAACGCCATAAAATTCGACTTGTAGCATCTCTGTGTTGGGATCGATTGCTTGTAGGAGGGTAAAAGGTTCATCGGATGTTGCGTACATAAAATCTGACAGCAGATCACATCACATCACGTCACATCAACTACCTTTTGAAAAGGATACTAGAGTTGGCTTGTGTCAGAGGCAATAATCCCACTTGCTACCTTGGAAAGCTTGTTGTCAGACTGGCATCGGACCTCCCATCATGGCTAACCCTTCGCCTAACCCCGTCACACCCAACCCGGCAGAAAAGCAGATCGCCCCAACGAGGTCTCATGAGAGTGACCCCGCCCGTACAACCGTCGATTACCGCGAGTTCTTAGAGTTAAGAAAGAAAAACACTCAGTTAGAGGCAGAGCTCGCCCGAAGACAGATTAACACCGAGGGCCCAGACAAAGAGGCCCCCGCCCCGCCGGTTCCTAGCGAGGCGATCCGGCAAGAATAAAGAGTTATGGTGAATACGCGGCGAAAATGAAGGCGACCAACGAGATCTTAATCTCCGCCGGCCAGCCCGCGCTAGCAATTGATCCTCCCCCAACCGTAGAGGGCATGAACGCCGGACCTAACGTCATCGCCCCTCCGTGGAAAGGGCCAAACATGGGGGAAACAACGCGAGCTCAGCGTCACGAGCATCGAGGGGAAAGCGTATCCTCCTCTCGGCACGGTGAATACGGCCAAACTAGAATATCGGCGCACGACCGCACGGGAAAACGTAGAGCTTTACCATCACCACCGAGGGATGAAGATAAAGGAACGCGAGGCAACGTCGGACGGAGGCGGGTCCCCTCGGTGAAAATCCCCGGAACATTATCCTGAGAAGAAGAGCACGGGCCGAAACAGAAAGGCACAGCAGTGACGAGGACGACGCCCACTCTCAGGGCGCACCTCGAGCCCGGACCAACCGGCGATTTGAAGATGCGAGGCCGATGGTTACGGAGATGAAAAAGAACAAACGAGAAGAGGATAAGGAACCTAGCGCTGCTATGGACGCACTTTCAGACTCGCTCATAGCGAGCCTCCCTCGACGCCGAGTCTCCAACATCAACATAACAGATTATCAGGGTAAGTCAGACCCATACGAATGGATAGCCTCGTTCGAGAGCAAAATGATGCTCACTACGCGCCATAGCGCGGCCTGGTGCGTGGCTATGGTGGGTTGCATGAAAGATAGAGCCTCTACATGGCTTCGCAAATTGCCGCCCGGATCGGTTAACGAGTGGGAGGATATGCGGACAAAGTTCCTGACAGAATTCAAGACAGCGCATAGACCTCGCAAGACCACAACCGATCTGTTTTTGATAAAGCGAGGACAACGGGGAGTCCGCCCGGTCGTATTACGAGAAATTCGTCCAAGTTTACGATCAAACACGGGACGAGCCCGAACCCACGGTCATGATGGCATTCTTAAGCGGACCGGTGGGCGGCGAACTTAAGACACACTTAACGATGCACGCTCCGACCAACTTGAGGGACATGTTGGAGCAGGCCCGGAAGTTTACTACCGTCGAGGTCATCCCCGCCGAAACCGGGGCCTTCAATCGATCCCACGGCCCCGTCCAATAGTACTCGAGGCCGATCCCCAAAGAAAGGAGGAGGCCGTCAATCCGGCGAAAGAACGGACGACCGTGATTTCAAAAGGCCGCAAAAGTTCGACGTAAAAGATTACATTCCGCCGAATGCCCGACCGTCGGCGATCCGAACGAAATTTCGGAACACATCCGGAAGCCCCGCGACAATCGTAGCGAAGACACCGTTCGTAAAGCGGACACAAGCAAATTCGTGAGTTTCATAATTATCACGGCCATAACACGGATGATTGTTTTTCCACGATAAGGATCCTAGACAAAATGGCCCGGGAGGGAAAGTTAGATCGATTCAAATTGGCGGGCGGTGCCAACAGAGACTCGTCGCGGCCCGGTATGAGCGCGAGCTTAATGTCATCCACGAAAGCCCGCCTAGCAACGGGCGGATAAAAGAACGAGATCAACTCGATCAAAGAATTTGGACGTGAGCGGCCTAGAACTCGCGGCCAGATGAAGAGGCCTTGACTTTCACAAAGAGCGAGCTTAGCTTTGTTACGGGAGCAATGGAGATGCCCCTCATAATCAAAATCGGGATCGGCAAGTGCGGGGTTAACAGAGTCCTGGTGGATAGAGGTGCCGCCAGAGACATCATCTATCTTGACTGCCTCAAAGGTTTGAATTTCACCGAGGCCAATCTGAAACCGTACCTGGGCTCGCTAGAGGGTTTTACCAACCATGAGGTAAAAGTTAAAGGAATGATTGACCTGGAGGTCCGCATCGGAGACTTCGAGCCCTTCCGGATCGAAAAAATAGAATTTCGGTGGTCGATGCGCGGCTCGCTACCACATGATCCTGGGCATACCGCGATGCGCAAATTTCGGATGGTGTCTTCCATTCCGCATCGAGAGGGTCAAATTTTATACGAGAAAATGGCAAGATAGGCCGGGCGATTAGCCGACCACGGACTTATCTTGACCACTTGGCAAAATCAAAGGCGGGGTTGAAAAGGGCACGGGAGCCCGAAGTCCAAGGTGTGCTAGGACAAGCTTATGCTACACCTCCCGTCGCACCGGCGGGGACTAACCCCGTCACGAATTCAATAAATCGTTGGGAGAAGCTCTAGTGATAATCGATACAAACCGAGATCCCAAGTACCGCCGGACGACTCAACCCCCGGATAGGTGAGTCCATGGCCGAGTTAGAGGCGAGCGCTAAGAAAAGAGCGGCGGAAGCCCATATCGAGCGGGGACAAGGCACGAACGAGCCCTCCGCCGCTTAAGAAACAACAAAAGGAAATTGTATGCGACACATTGCGGATACGAGATGATCCAAGCATTGAAGCGAGAGGGGAGCTCGTCGAGGTAATCATCAATGAGAGATACCCCGACCAAAAGATCAAAGTCGGGGCGCACCTCGGCGAGGCCGATATGTCCGCGCCGATCAACGTCCGAAAGAGAACCGGAGGCCTTTGCTTGGGAGGTCAGCGACATGCGAGGCGTCGACCCCGAGGTCGCACTCCACCGTCTCAACGTGAATCCCCACTTCAAGCCAATTCAGCAGCGGGCTCGCCAATTTTCAACCGCAAAGGAAGAGGCTATAAAAATTGAGATCGCCAAACTACTTACGGCGGATATCATTGAAGAACTACAATATCCTACTTGGCTAGCCAACGTCGTTATGGTTTTGAAGCACAACGGCAAGTGGCGAATGTGCGTAGATTTCACCGACTTGAACAAAGCCCGCCCCAAGGATCCCTATGAGCTACCCCGCATATACGGAATGGTAGATCGGATAGCGGGTTTTGAAATCCTCGGTTTCGTCGACGCCTATTCCGGATACCATCGGTCCGTATGGCCGGGGACGAAGGACAACTTCTCGCTTTCGGAGGCTGGAGGCGGCATGTATTATTACAAAATGATGCCCTTCGGCCGAAGAATGCGGGTTCAACATTCCGAGAGGATGATCAACCGGGTCTTCCACACTCAAATCGGCCGCAACATGGAAGCTTACATAGATGACATGGTCATCAAATCCAGCAGATGCGACTTCATAGCAGATTTGAGGGAAACTTTCGCGAACGTACGAAAAAACAACATGAAACTAAACCCAGTCAAATGCACGTTTGGGGTTAAAGCTGGAAAATTCTTAGGCTTCATGGTCACACAGCGCGGCATCGAAGCAAATCCTGAGAAAATCAGAGCCATTCTGGACATGGCACCTCCCACGACTGTGAAAGAGGTTCAGAGATTGAATGGAAGGATAACCGCTCTTGGGCGTTTCATTTCGAAATCGGCAGACAGGTGCCTTCCTTTTTATAAAATTTTGAAAAGCGGCAAGGGGTTTGAATGGACTGGAGAATGCACTGAAGCCTTTGAAGAGCTCAAGCAATACTCGGTCGGCCCGCCTCTTTTAGTAAGTCCTATCATAGGCGACCGGCTTTATTTATATTTGGCGGCCTCGATGGGGGTCGTCGCCGCATTCTTGTAAAGGAAGAGGGGACTCCCGAGAAGCCCGTTCAAAAGCCCATTTACTATGTTTCGAAGGCTCTCGATCTGTGGAAGGTCGATATTTTAATGCGAGAAATTGGCTTACTCTCTTGTTATAGTAGCTAGAAAGCTCCGTGCATATTTTTCATCACATACGATCATTGTACTATCGGATAGTCCGCCGCGTCGGTTTTACATAAGCCGGACCTCGCCGGTCGTCTCCGAAATGGGCAATTGAGCTCACCGAATTCGACATCAAGTACGAGCCTCGAAGGGCAATCAAGGCACGAGGCCCCGGCCGAGTTCATTCTTGAAGCAAGCTTCCGAGATCCCTCGACAACACAACCCACTTCCCCTTCGACCAACTCGCCCGACAAACCGGCTCCTAGCGGCCCCATGAGGCCCGGCCACCGGTTGGCGGTTGTTCGTTGACGGCGCTAGTGGAATTGGAGCTTGCGGGGCCGGCATCGTCTTGCTCGAGCCGGGAACGTCCGAAAAATTGAGAAAGCGCTTCGCTTCGATTTCACGGCGTCAAACAACCAAGCCGAATATGAGGCGGTCATCGCAGCCTTGAGCTCGCCCTCGCAATGAGAGTTGAGAACATACACGTCTTTTGCGACTCACAACCGGTTGTCAATCAAGTGAATGGAGGTTATAAGATTTATTGTTCGAAAGCGTAGCAAGTACATCGACCTGGTCCGAAGTTACGTCGTCAGTTCGGATATTGCGAGCTCTCTTATATACCACGCACTCAGAATTTGAGGGCAGACTATTTATCCAAGTTATCCGACGCTGACGCGGCGCTCGCTCCTGACATCCCTTTGGAATACCTCGGGGAACCTTCTATCAACAGATGCGAGGTCATGGATATTCAACCCTCCTCGCGCTCGCTTTGGATCGATGAGGTCAAAGATTATATTGAGCATGGAGTTTTGCCTTCGGACAAGATAGAGGCGAGAACCTTGGCTCGCCGAGCGAGCGACAAGATATGTCGTACAAAATGGGATACTTTACGGGCGCTCTTTCTCCAAACCCTCGCTCCATTGCGTCGGGCCGGAGCAAGTAGAGGTATCCTCCATGAGCTTCATCAAGGAGTGTGCGGCGGGCATCCGGCTGTCGAACCCTCGCACAAAGGGCGATCACCGCGGGATACTGCGGCCTACCTTGTTGAGGGATGCGGATATATTCGTTAGGGAATGCGACCCCTGTCAAAGGTACGCAGATATACCCAGGTTACCCTCCGTAGAGCAGAGCATCGTCACCGCTTCATGGCCTTTCGAAATGTGGGGCATCGACTTCGTCGGTCCAATGCCTAAAGGCCGCGGAGGATGTGAATACATAGTAGTAGCGACTGATTATTACACCAAATGGACAGAGGCGAAGCCCCTCAGAGAGATTGCCACCACCCAGGTCATCTATTTTTTAATGGATCAAGTGTGGACTCGTTTCGGGTACCTCTGACAGAGCTGACTCCATCATCACACCCCAGTCAGGCGATGATTGATCGGCGCAGAAAGCCTCGTCAAAATATAAAGGAATGTCAGCGCTCGCCGAAGCTTCTTGCCGTGCGCGTTCCTGCGGCACGAATTCATAAAGAGGTGCAAGGTTGAGAGGGGAAGAGTCAAGACCCACTAGGTCGACAACCTCAGATGGCGCATCCACTCTTGGTCTTTTCCGGGAAAGGGGGACGTCTTCAAAAACATCTTCAAACTCTACTGGCTGCTTACCAGGGCGGCGCTCAGAGCCTTCAGCTGGCGGGGGGCGGACATCTTCTGTAATCGCTCCGGCGATCGCAATACCAGAGGAAGTCCCCGCCTCAGACGCTGTACCCGCCGCGAAGCAACGGTCACTCCCTGATTGATCCCCACATGAACAGTCGGTATGATCACGGGATCTACCCTCGCTAACGCTTCCTCCCGCGTCTTCCTCGCGGCATTAGCAGCGGCAACATTAGCGCTCCTGCGAAGACCGGATGCCGGCATCTCGAAAAAAAAAAAAAAAAAAAAAAGAGGAAGCAATCAGAAATGTACAAGTCAAAAAAAAAAAAAAAAAAAGGGGGGAGTAGGGGACTGTGCCCAGCGCCGCCCCGACCCCGCGCACAGGCGCCGCGTATTTTTGGGTTAGCAAAAACAAAAATAGAGAAGAAATGGTTTTACCCTGGCGGCTCGACCAATCGCCGCCACACTCTTCGCATTGCGTCGGAAAGTTCCTACCCAAGTGGCACTCGCCGACCCAGTCAGGATCACTAAACTCCACAGATGGCGGGGGAATGTTCACGACAGCAAAATCCCCGACTCCAAACAGCCCGGGATCCCCGCCATCCTCGCGCTACCCGGCTTTACGTTCGTCAACATCCGAACGCGATCATGCGGACTCGTGCGGATCCGTCCGCGAGAGCTTATCAAGGCCACAATCGCCTCTACTTCTTCGGGACTTGCGAGAGGAACCACTCGCCTTTGAGCCACTTGGAGTCTAGTCCCCGTGCAGCCCGACTCCCAAAATGCGGGAACGGCCATCCGACCCTGGATTGCACGCGCATCACTCTTTGGCTCCAGTTGTAGATTTTGTTGTCGGCGGGGTAAAAAGGGCGAGGCCTCCCCTCACGCGCCCTCACGCTCACCTGACCCGGAGTTTGGGTGCCGACGAAATCATGGAACTCCCTAAACAGGCCCAAGGAGGGCTCAATTCCATTAAGGCGGCAGGTCGCAATAAACGCCGCCAGGGCCCTAACAGCATTAGGGTGAAAGTCCGCCGGCAAGGC
Source organism: Gentiana straminea (assembly GCA_036785695.1). Taxonomy (NCBI): domain Eukaryota; kingdom Viridiplantae; phylum Streptophyta; class Magnoliopsida; order Gentianales; family Gentianaceae; genus Gentiana; species Gentiana straminea. The sequence goes on from JAVUPR010000516.1 coordinate 7,835,253, forward strand.
TTCCAGCAAATACATCACCTCCACCAAAAAAGGATCGAAAGGGGGCTTGAACCCCGCCAGGAAATTGTCGAAAGGAACATACAAGCGGTCCCCGGTAGAGCGCCCACAAGTATAATCATGCGTCGGTCGTCCATGCACGGACAAAAATGATAGTCGTCGGAAAGCCGGTATCGGGCGCGGATAGCGGTGTTAAAATCAGGCGCCGCGGTCAACAAAGATCTCCATTCTACATCGACGGCGCGATGCATGGCCTTCACTTGCCACCCTCTTCCAAAGACTCCGCGATCTCCAAGCCGATCCGGATTTTCCCCCCACGCGGGGCGGAGCTAGCGAGGTTTGGGTGCCCCCACGGCTGTCCCCCTTCGCCTTTGCGGCTTTGGGGCGGACGCCGTCGAATCCTTTCACCGGCGGTCTTAGGAATTCGCTCTCGGGAGCTAAGTGCGCAAGGATTCGAGGGGCGGTGAGTGCCCCTCGTTATAAGTAGCCTTTGGGCCTCGTCGGTCGCGGGACGCGAGTCCTCTTCGTCGAATGGGAAGATGAAACCTCGCCGCCGACCATTTCCTCGGCCCCGCCATCCCCATAACTAAATTCCTCTTTATCGCTGTCGTCCCCGCTGTGCGACATGCTGCAAAATGAAGAGAGGTGGATCAACTCTTCGTTCAGGTCGACACCGCCCCCCCCCCCATTTCCGCGCAAGCCAAACAGCACAGGGGGCAACGGGGTCATAAAGAAATACTACACGGAAAAATTGAAAATTGCACCCTAATCCCTGAGGGCTTCAAATTCACAAAAGAAGGGTTTAGGCATACGGATTCTATCACCGGTTAGAAAACCTCAAAAATCCGAATATCTACGGGACAAAAAAGCATACTTATGATCCATACAGGCCAAGAATCAACCACAAAAAGACGATCAACAAAGAAAAACCCAGTGTTTGATCGGATAAAGATGGTACCTTTATGATCTGGATGGCAGAAAATTGGGAAGACAAGGATGATCGCTCCGATCGCTGAAAAAGGCTCACTCCGACGAAGTTCAAACACAGCCTCAGCCTCAGAATTCTGGAAACTCGGTTCTAAATTACCACAGGATGCTCTTGATTTTCGGCTTGATCAACCGGGAATGTTGGAGGAGGTTTTCGAAAAAGTGGCAAAAAGAGGGGCAACACCCCCCAAAGACGAGGCATTCAACCAACCAGCGGCTGTGATTATCTACATCCAACGGTTCGGGTTTACGCGGGAAAGCGAAAAGTTTCAGAATCCGACACGACGCTTTGAAATTTGAAGTTTGCGTAAAAAACGAAAAGCCATCATCACCAGCCGTCACGTCCTGCGGCGAAACGTCACCTTGTCAGAAGTGAAAGGACGCCACATTTAATGATACGCAGCGTTCTGCAGCCCATTTGTATTGCTCCACGTGGCACGCCACCTGTAATAGCTCGCTTGTACAGTTTTCGCTCTCGCCAACACAAATGGCTTCGCCATCTCGCCGGGATCGCGAGAAAATGATAACTCCCGAACCTCAACATGTCGACCTCGGTCGGACCAACGAGCACGGACGATTTCCATCGCAAGCTCTCAAGCCGCGATCGCGGCGACGGAAAATGACTCCTCGCGGCATATCCGGATCGGTCTATGCCGTGCACCTCAACATGTCGACCTCGGTCGGACCAACGAGCACGGACGATTTCCATCGCAAGCTCTCAAGCCGCGATCGCGGCGACCGAACGACTCCTCGCGGCATATCGGATCGCTACATGCGTGCACCTCAACATGTCGACCTCGGTCGGACCAACGAGCACGGACGATTTCCATCGCAAGCTCTCAAGCCGCGATCGCGGCGACCGCAACAGCTCCTCGCGGCATATCCGGATCGCTCATGCCGTGCACCTCAACATGTCGACCTCGGTCGGACCAATGAGCACGGACGATTTCCATCGCAAGCTCTCAAGCCGCGAGCCGCGGCGACCGAACACTCCTCGCGGCATATCCGGATCGCTCATCGTGCACCTCAACATGTCGACCTCGGTCGGACCAACGAGCACGGACGATTTCCATCGCAAGCTCTCAAGCCGCGATCGCGGCGACGAAACGACTCCTCGCGGCATATCCGGATCGCTCATGCGTGCACCTCAACATGTCGACCTCGGTCGGACCAACGAGCACGGACGATTTCCATCGCAAGCTCTCAAGCCGCGATCGCGGCGACCGAACGACTCCTCGCGGCATATCCGGATCGCTACATGCCGTGCACCTCAAATCGCGTCCGCGAGTGTCATCGCATCTCCCCGCTGCGTCCACAAGCGTCGGGTATCCCAACGGATGGAACGGTTCAAAAGCCATCATTGGTGGTCTTCCCGAGTTTTAGCCGTGTTTAATAGGGCTACTTTGACTAGGGACTATCTTTGGACGAAAAATAGCCCATGATTACCCACCATAAATAACCGTCCCTTCGAATGCTCATAATGACGGTAAACCTCTCGGATAACCATCATTACGCCGGTCATTATATGTTGTCTCTTCGAGATAGCCGTCGTTCGTCCGTCCACCATTATGGTAATCCATGCCAAACACGCCACCTCCCTCTATAAAAGCCAGCCATTTCACTGCCTCCTCCACAGATGCTTCTTCTCCCATTCGAATCACTCGTTTTTTCCTTACAAAATCCCAGAAAAACAAGAATGTCTCAGTCGGATAATGTTGAATACGAATTTATGGAGGATTACAAAGGCAACGAGCATCTGGAATCCAGCTTGCACTTCCTCCATAACCCTTCAGGGGAAGGACAACCCCCAATTTCAATACCACGAGTGGAAATGGAACGAGAATCTTGATACCGCCGCCGCCTTCTTGCGCCCGAGATTGCGGAGTTAGAGCGTGAGGAGGAAGGCGAGATAAGTGAATCCGAGTCCCGCGGGCTCACAGGAGGATCAGAGGTATTCATCGGTGATCGGATCCACAGACCGCACAAAGCAAGCTGTTCAAAAAGTTTGTGCGTCTAGTCCGGAATGGAAACTGCCAGGGGGCCATGGTCGACGCCGTCTGGGAAGAATGGCAAAGCGTCTTTCACCAGAATTGGGCCCCTTACAATCACCGAGTCCGCAAGCTGAGATCCAAGATGAGAGAGGATCGCTTCCTATATGAGGGGAAGACGACTGGTAGGCCGCCGGATGAGAGAAGATCGCTTCCTATATCCGAAAAGGGGCGGCTGGTAGGTCGGATCCCTTGTTGCTTGCGACCGACCGCGAACTACCGAGCGCGACGACGACTCCAGATCACCACTAACGTGTACTAGGAGGAGGAAACCCGCTTGTAGTGATTGGCAAGCCTTTCGTATAGCTTCAACTTCACGAAGCGCTCGCGGGATATGTTGCATCAACTTCATATCGCAACCCCGCCTCGCCTCTGAAGGAGCGGTCTTGAGATTTCTGATACAAACAGAGAGTACTCTTTTCCCTTGCTTAAGATTTTTTCCCACTGGGTTTTTCTTAAGAAAGGTTTTGATGAGGCTCTACGAGTTTGTATCCCTTATCCTGAGTCCGCTCAACTTTTGTCTTCCAAGAGTGTTCGACAACGGAGACTCCTCGACCAGTATACTACTCTACGCCGCAACAAATTTCCGCCGCGAGTAGGGGGCCATTGATGATACGGAACCCGACACGGTCCCATTATCCCCGGTCAACTCGTCGAGGACATAAGTCAAACTCTTTCCCCGAGCATAAGCGCGCGACGTCGCCAACTTGATGGCCATCCCGCCATCCTCATAAGCATAAGGGGGCCGCCCCGCAAAGACCGCGGGCCCATTCCTATGAGAATATCGTTAATGGAAAGTTCATAAGCTTAGATAGAATGCGAGGCCAAGCGCCATCCGTCGGGCATCGGCGCCGCTAGCACGAGTAGCCTTTTACAGCTTTATCCTTTCCCTATAAATACCCCCACTGTGACATTAATGAAGACAGAGAAATATAGAACAACTTTTGCGCATTTATTTCTATCAGCACTGTTCTCCCTCTCTCATATTTATTTCACATTACCACCGCGGGCTCATCACCAACGTCGATAAACCCCACCGTCCGACGGCGATAACCTCACCGATCGGAGCACCACGAAGAGGCCAGATATCCCACGTCCAAGTCTTCCTTTCAAACTACCTGACGGAAACGGATCACGTCACTCAGCAATCTATAAGCTGCCTTCATATGATTTTCAGTAGGAGTGTCCAAAAATTGACATATTTGTTGTACTGCAAAAGCAATGTCTGGTCTGGTAAAAGTGAGATAAATCAATTTACCACTAGTGATCTGTATGCAGTGTTGTCTTCTAAAAGTGGTGAATCACCATGTTGTAAGGTCTACTTAGACTCCATAGGTGTCTTAACAGGTTTGGCTCCCAAAAATTCATATTCTTCTAGAAGATTAAGTGTGTATTTCCTTTGTGAAATGGATATACCTTTTGGACATCTAGCAGCCTCAATTCCTAGGAAATATATCAATTTTCCAAGATATTGGATGGTGAACTGCTGATGTAGAGCATCCTTTACTTGTTGAATCAACTCTTCACTAAGGCTTGCTGCTATGATGTCATCTACATAGACCAGCAAAGCGATAAAGGACTGTCCTGACCATTTTGTTAATATACTGTGGTCGTTTTTGGATTTAATGAATCCTTGAGCCTCCAAAGATTCAGTCAACTTGCAATTCCATTGTCTGTTGGCTTGCTTGAGGCCATACAACGACTTGGTAAGTCTGCAAACTTGATTAGGTTTAGTTGCTGCACAACCTGGAGGTAAATGCATGTATACTTCTTCTTGCAAATCTCTATGCAAAAAGGCAGTGTTAATATCCATTTAATGTAGATGCCAATTATTGGTTGCTGCTGCTGCAAGTAAAGCTCTGACTGTAGTGATTTTGACAACAGGTGAGAAAGTTTATTGATAATCAATCACATATGTTTGAGTGTAGCATTTTGCTACTAGTCTAGCTTTGTATCTCTCTACTGAATCATCAGGGTTGTATTTGATTCTGTATACCCATTTGCACCATATGGGTTTCTTTCTTGGGGGCAGATCAACTATTTCCCATGTATGAGTCTTTTGTAGAGCTTCAAGTTCTTGTTGCATTGCTTGCTTCCATTCATCATTCTCGATGGCTTGATTATAAGTCTTAGGCTCTTTAACAGCATCAATGGCATTAACGAATCTGGCATAGTCTGTTGAGAGATTTTTCAGACTCATGACTGCACTCAGCATGTGTGGAGTCTGCTGGACATTGTGAGCACCCCCTTGATAAAAGGTTGGTGATTTTCTTGTTCTGGTTGATCTTCTTAGTTGTGTAGGTTCAGGTGCCTGATTTACGGTGCATGCTCTTCATTAGATGCCTCAGCTGCATATGACCCTATGTTTGGCTGGTCTACTGGTTCATTCAGCAAATCCTCAAAAGTGTCCATTACTGGTAAAGGAACGGGCATGTCAGCAAGATATCTAGCCTTGCCTAACACCTGTTGAAATAAAGGAAAATAATTCTCATGAAATTGAGAGTTTCTAGCTACAAAGATATCTTTGTTGGTAAGTCTAAGAATAGCACCCTTAGATGTATTTGAATTCCCAAGATAGACACAAGTCCTACATCTTGAGTCAAATTTGGTTCTATACTGCTGAAGTGTACAAGAAAAGACTAAGCAACCAAAAACTTTAAACACAGAATAGACATTTTGTGCCATATAGCACTTCATGTGGAGTGCACTTCATGTGGAGTGCTTTCCTTCAACAGTGGTGTACAAGAAAAGACTAAGCAACCAAAAACTTTAAACACAGAATAGACATTTTGTGCCATATAGCACTTCATGTGGAGTGCTTTCCTTCAGCAGTGGTGTAGGTGTAGCATTAATCAACTTTACAGCACGTAAAAGACAAAAACCCCAATATTCAATGGGTAGATTACTCTGGAACCTCAAACAAGCTGATGTTTCCTTTCAATAATACCATTTTGCTCAGGTGTACTTACACAGGATGTATGATGTATGATACCCTGCTGAGCATAAAATCAGTGAGTTGAAATTCTGCACCATTGTCAGCTCTAATTACTTTAATAATCTTGTGAAACTGAGTAGAAAAAAATGTAACAAAAAATTTAACAAGGTCAGAGGCTTCAGATTTGTGCCTCATAAGAAAAACCCAAGTAAATCTGGAAAAATCATCTACAATAGTAAGAATATTGTTGTCCATTTACAGTATGATGTCTCAAGGGACCCCAAATTTTCATATGAACAATGTCAAAAACAGCATTTACAGCAGCAGTGCTTAAAGGAAAAGGATTTTTCTTCAGTTTAGCCATAGGGCAGACATAACAGAGATCATGATTACAAATTTTGACATCAACAGACTGTGAACATCGTTTATCTGGCAAGTGTCATAGTCTGTAATGCCAAAAAAGATCATCATCTAATCTATCAGATAAAATGTGATTTTCTACAGCATTGGAAATAGAAAGTCTTACTGGTTGATCCATGACATAGAGTCCTCTGTGTAACTCAAATTTGAATCAATCACACATAACTTTTACTTTTTACTTTTGCATGCTTGCCGCCCACATCTACATACTCAAGTGGCCGCCCAAGCTAGCTAGCTAGTCTCTCTATCTCAATTGTATCTATTTATACATCTCTTTACTCAATGAATAAAACTAAGTTGAAGTTTACTCTTGTGTTAACACATTCTCAAACTCTCTTCATGGTATCGGAGCCATTTGTGTTCTAACTTTTTCCGCTGCAAAACTCATATTTCTGAAGAATGTCTTCCACATCCGACATTACTTCAACCTCGCGACTCTCGGCGGCCTCACCTCGGTGGAGTACCGACAACTCCTCTTCTTATACAAACCATAGACTTGATGGTAACAACTATCTCGTTATGGTCAAGGTCTATGAAAATGTACATTTCTGGACAAAGTAAGATGGGATACTTGTCTGGAACAAAACCTGCACCTGCTGAAACTGACCCCAGTTTTGAAGCATGGGACACAACAAATAATCAACTCATGACCATCCTCACGAGGTCAATGACAAAAGAGATAAGTGAAAACTTTATGATGTATGATAATCGCCAAGAAAATCTGGGACAATGCCGAGATCTTTACTCCAAGAAGGATAATACATCTGAGGTATATGAACTAGAAGCTCAGATTCAAACTTGCAGGCAAGGGGATATGTCTGTAACTCAATATTTCAATCAACTATCTAAGGCTTGGCAACATTTAGATATGTTAGAAACTCACTCTTGGAATGATGTCAAGGATGCTGCTCTTTATAAAGACATCATAGAAAAGAAGAGAGTATTCAGGTTTCTCACTGGACTGAATCCTGCTCTTGATGATGTTAGAGGAAGAATTCTTGCCACCAAACCTCTTCCAAATCTCAAATCCATGTTTGCTGAGGTCAAACATGAAGAAAGTTGGAGAAAAGTCATGCTTCTGAAATCCCCTACTGACAACCCTACTGAAGGTGCCGCCCGTCGACCGTCGGGAAAGGCCGCCGAGGTTGCCGAGACATACAAAAAGCCTACCGAGAAAAGCGGAAAAGCGTTCGTGATCACCGCAAACGCACAAATCACACCAAGGACAACCGCTGGAAGCTCCATGGCAAGCCTAACTCCTCAAAAACCTCAAAACCTATCGGGGAAAGTCAAGGCGGACACATCGGTGAGGAGGAGAATGACAACCGGATGAATGCTCGGTTTTCGCATTCAAAGCCTTCCCGAATCAACAAAAGGAAGGTAGTCACTCTACCGATGTTGCTACTCATACTCATACGGGTAAATTCTACTCTTCCCTTAGCAATGAAACATGGATTGTTGATTCGGGGCATCCTCCCATATGACCGGTAATAAAAACCTTATAACCAACTATATGCCTTGTCACCAAATTCATAACATTAAAGCCGCGATGGATCTATCTCTCGTGCAAAAGGTGTTGGAAATGTTAAACTCACTAATAAGATATGCCTACAGGATGTCCTATTTGTTCTAAACTTAGACTCGCAATCTTATATCGTCAAGTAGACTCACTAAAGATTTGAATTGGACTGTTGTTTTTAAGGAAAATCAGTGCACATTCCAGGATCCTACTTCACAGGAAGTGATTGGGAAGGCTAAACCTTGCGCTGGATTGTTTTTGGTCAACCCTGCTGAAGACAGAAGACTGAAGACTGAACCGCCTCGCAGACTCGCTCCCCAGACTTTAGACAATATCATGTTATGGCATTATAGATTAGGACATCCAAGTTTTGGTTACTTAAAATCTTTAACTCCTGAATTGTTTAAAGGATGTAATCTCGAATGACCTTCAATGTGATATTTGTCAATTTGCTAAACTTACAAAATCTGTGTATGCTAAGTTACCTCATTTGCATTCCTCACCCTTCACCTTAATACACAAGTGATGTGTGGGGACCCTCAGGGTGAAAAGTATAACAGGGAAAAGGTGGTTCGTCACCTTTATTGATGATCATACCGGGAACACTTGGGTTTTTTTAATGAAAGACAAATCGAAGTTGGCCCTATCTTTCAAGAATTTTATCATATGGTCTCCACTCAATTTGATACTAAGGTCAAGATCTTAAAGATCGATAATGCTCTAGAATACTATGAGTCTAATCTCAGTACCTTCTTGACAGATAGAGGAATTGTTCATATCAGTAGTTGTGTGGAAACACCTCAGCAGAATGGGGTTGCTGAGAGAAAGAACAGGCACCTGCTGGAAATGGCCAGATCAATCATGTTCACCACACATGTTCCTAAATATATGTGGGGTGAAGCTATACTGACTGCAACTTATTTACTCAACAGACTTCCCAGCAGAGTGTTAGGTTTCAAAACTCCACTCCAAACCCTACTGACCACACACTCCCGCCATCATCTTGTTTCCCGGCTTGCCTCCAAAGATCTTTGGTTGTACCGTGTTTGTGTATATCCATGCTCAACACGAAGTAAACTTGATCCTAAAGCTCACAAGTGCATTTTCCTAGGTTATGCAAAGGACGAGAAAAGGTTACAAATGTTATTCCCCTATCGAAAAGAAATTTTACAATTCTATGGATGTAAAATTCTTTGAAAGAACCCCGTATTACAAAGCAAACCTGCGAGCCATTCACCGATGGAAACCCGATTGAAATTGACCTAAACCCCTTCCCTCAGCAAACTCTTAACCCTCAGCAACCTACCGATCCTCAGCAGACTGAACTTCAGTACCCTACTGACTCTCTACAGCCTAATACTCCTCAGCAACCTCCTGAACAAGAGTCTACTGACCCAGAGCCTGCTGATCCTGAGCCTACCGACACTCAGCAATCTACAGATCCTCAGCAGCCTGCTGACATTGATGATAGGCCTATTGCTCTTAGGAAGGGAAAGAGATCATGCACCGATCACTCTATTCATTCTTATTTATCTTATGATAAGTTATCTCCTCGCCTTTGCCATGTTTTCACGGGACTCCGGACTCTCACTCTATTCCTAAAAATATTCGGGAGGCCCTTCAAAATGATAAATGGAAGGCTGCTGTTAAAACAGAGATGACAGCACTTCTGGATAATCATACTTGGGATTTGACACCTCTCCCACAGGGCAAGAAGACAGTCAGTTGCAGATGGTTATTCACTATCAAATACAATGTTGATGGCACTATTGACAAGTACAAAGCTAGATTGGTAGCCAGGGGATTCACTCAAACTTATGGCATTGACTATAAGGAAACCTTTGCACTAGTGGCAAAACTCAACACTGTCAGGGTTCTGATCTCTCTCTGTTGTCCAACTTGATCGGCCTCTTCACCAATTGGACATCAAAAATGCTTTTCTAAATGGGGACCTTACCGAGGAGGTTTATATGAATGTACCTCCCGGTTTTGTCAATCCTCATACTCAAGGCAAGGTGTGCAACCGAGGAAATCTCTATATGGCTCCGAAGCAATCACCAAGGGCATGGTTTGGAAAGTTAACAACCGTGGTCAAAGCCGCCGGATATCACCAATGCAATTCGATCACACTATGTTCATCAAGACAACCAACCGAAGAGGTCTATTATTATTGTCTATGTGGATGATATCATCCTCACTGGAGATGACTCTACCGAGATCCAACATTTGAAGACTCGCCGGCAAAGGTGTTTCGGTGAAAGACTTGGGTTTTCTCAAATATTTTCTTGGCATGGAAGTAGCAAGAAACAAAGCAAAGGCATTTTGTCTCCCAAAGGAAATATGTACCGGATCCGCCGAAGGAAACCGGCATGTCGGGGTGCAAACTCGCTATATCCCCCGTAGACCCCGTCATACCTGCTACATGGTGACATTGCTTTGTCGGGAAAGAACAATATCAAAGGCTTGTAGGGAAACTCATCTACCTCTCCCATACAAGACCCGATATTGCATATGGGGTCGGGCTCGTCGATCAATTCATGCATTGCCCTACCGAGCAACATTGGGATGCAAAGTGAATAGGATACCGAGGTATTTAAAATCCACACACGGCCAAGGCTCGCACTTCACAAAGTCTACCGATAGATCAATCAAGGTCTACACCGATGCCGATTGGGCCGGATGTCACATTGACAGAGGTCTACCACAAAGCTATTGCTCATATATATGGGGGAACCTCGGTTACTTGGAGGAGTAAGAAACAACCATCGTGTCAAGAAGCAAGGTCGAAGCCGAACTAAGGGCACTTGTACTTGGCATTTGTGAAGCTCTATGGCTAAAAAGTGGTACCGACCGAACTTCAAAGAACCGTATCAGCAACCTATCACAATCTGTTGTGATAATAATTCAGCCTTATGCATGGCAGAAGATCCAGTCCATCATGATAAAACCAAGCATGTGGACATTGACAGACACTTTCTGAAGGAGAAGATTGATGCCAAGATTATTCAACTCCAGTATGTTCCCTCAGCAGATCAGAATGTTGATATTCTTACCAAGGCTATTCCACCTCTTATGTTCAGCAGACTAAGTAGCAAACTTGGCTGCATCAACATATATAAACCCGGCCTTTGAGGGGTATTACTCAAAGATATCGAGTTGAGTCCGCCGAGGTTTCGGCGCAGGTGCTCGGCAGACTCGCCGAGCCTCGGATTTCGTACATAATATTTTGTACACCTTATTTAATTGTAAAAGACATATTAATTGTGATATTAATTGTGATTCATATAAACAATTAATATGTCAAACTCTAGTTTACTTTATGTCATAGACATAACTTTTACTTTTTACTTTTGCATGCTTGCCGCTCACATCTACATACTCAAGTGGCCGCCCAAGCTAGCTAGCTAGTCTCTCTATCTCAATTGTATCTATTTATACATCTCTTTACTCAATGAATAAAACTAAGTTGAAGTTTACTCTTGTGTTAACACATTCTCAAACTCTCTTCAATCACTTTCTTGTTCTTGTCCTACAAAACACACTTGCTAACATAAAAAACAGCTGCACCTTTTGTATGATTAATAAAAAAAAGTAATGACAAAAGGTTATACTTAAAACCAGGGATGCAAAACACATCATGTAGGACCAGTTGAGTGTTGATCCTCACTTGTCCTATATGTGTGACAGATACATTATTTCCATTAGGTAATCCCATTTTTATACCAGATGAAGGTTTGGGATTGCTTAACAGATCTAGTGATCTTACAATGTGATCTGTGGCACCAGAGTCCAAGATCCATTGTATTGATCTTACTAAATTTAGGTCACCTGTTCCTGTAGCATGTGAGTAATGTGTGAAAATATCAGCAGGTTGGCCAACAGCAAATCCTGTATGTCTAGGAGGATCATTCAGCAGAGCCATCAACTTGTCAAGTTGTTGTGTAGTAAGATTGGAAAACCCCGGTCCAGCAGACCTGCTTGGTGTCTGATCTTCTTCTGCTGATTGTTCCTCTTCTACCATATTTGACCTTTTTGATTTGAAGCCCGGAGGAAAACCATGCTTTTTGTAACAAGTCTCCTCAGTATGACCATTGAATCCACAAAAACTACATTGCATCTTTTTGGGATTTTTAGTTGTGGGATTTACAGCAGAGTTAGGTCTGCTGACAATCTGATTTTGTGCCTGTCCACTCTTTTGTGACAAGAGAACCATGGAATCCTGATTCTTGGCCTTGTTAGCCACATACAACTTCTATCTTTCAAACTTGACTGCCATTGCAAAGGCATCATGAATTTCTGGAAAAGGCACCATCAACATTGCCTGTGAGACCATTGGCTCAAATTCATCCCTCAAACCTTTAAGGAATTTCATGACATGTTCAGCCTCCATATGATCCATCAGATTGCTGATTGCATTGCAGTGACATTGAGGATCACAAGAACATACTGTTACAGGCCTAATGGTCTTGATTTCTTCCCACAAAACCATTAACTTTATGAAATATTGGTTGACAAAATTTGTGCCTTGCTTTAGCAGATGTATTTCTTCAAGAAGATCTGAAAGTCTTAAGGCATCAACATTTGAAAATCTTGCCGCAAGATTCTTCCAAACTGCATGTGCATTCTTGAAGTACATCAAACTTTACAGGATTCAAGACCCATGATCTCACCATTGTATCACATTGCCTCCATGCATGAAAGTCTGCTGAATCTGCTTCTGGCCTTTAGATTGTGCCGTCTACGAAGCCAATTTATTCCGGTAATTAACACCATCTCCATAGACATTTTCCATGGATTGTAGTTGTTTCCATTCATCAATGGCTGAACAAGAACCAAAAAAGGATTCTCATTAGGATGTCCATAGAATGGACTGGAGGGACTTATTTCTTGTTTCTTATCTGCCATGTCTATCAAGTGCTCCAGAATTAATCACAAATTAATAATGAAAGTGAAAAAACGATCAAGAACTGATCGAGAAACCGGGAAAAGGATGACAGTTTACTCTCAAGAAACTGAAATCTCAGAAGAAAAAAAAATGAAAAACACTCTTAAGATTTTTCAAAAAAATTGGAGAGAAAACGCCGGAAAGCATTCAGAAATTCTCAAATTTCTACTCTGATACCATGATGAAGTTTGTTGAATTGCAAACACAAAATAAAATGCGGAAAAATTATTGATCAAGTAAAAGTTACAAGTTGAGTTTACAATGCGGCTGATCATGGGGTATTTATAGTTTCATACTCCTCATGAATCAGTTAGAAGCAAGTTACAAACAGTTATAACAGATTACAACAGAATAACCGTTTTCTACATTACACTATATTAAACTAATCAGCAGGTTGCTGAGTCTTTATACTATCAGCAGGCTGCTGGTGTTCATGTTGTCAGCAGGCTGCTGGTATCTTTATATGATCAGCAAAGTGCACTCAGCATCCCCATCATCTTTTATCCTGTAATAGAAGGAGCAATTGCGTAAGCAACTGCAGAGTTTGAAAATCTCCAATGATTATATATTCTCCTCTTTTCTGCCTGTGGACTAGTCAGCACATTGCCGGAAACCACGTTAAATATTGTGTTATTGTTTCTTGTGTGATTTATACTTTCTCGTTTATTCTTGATTATTGCAATCCATTTTGATCTCTGACGTTCCTGTTTTAACAATCATTATTGGAAGAAAAAAAATATAAAATGATAATATCTAGTTCTAGCACTTGATCTTGAGGTGTATTTAGAGAAACCATCATGTTTCTAAATGTCAGTGCTCTAAAAATCGGCTCAGGAAAATTCCTAGGCGGCGCCTAGGCATTAGGAAATTCCACCGATCTGATTACACCCTAGGCAGACATGTCTAGGCGGTAGGGTCTTAGGCGGGACTGATTCTAGGCAGGCTAGGCGGGTTCTAGGCTAGAGGCGCCTATGAAGATCCTAGGCGGCATGGCTTCTCTTGAATCTTGACTCCTGACTCTTTGAAGTTGGGAGTTGAGAGTCAAATTCTTGACTCTTGAGTTCTTAGACTTAATTTAACTTATCTCATGTGTTTTTATATTTTTATTAATGTTTTGACACATTTCCTTAATGCTTATGCTTTATGATTCATTGATTTACGTTGGACAACCATAGTATTATTTATAAAATAAAAATAAAAAAACCAAGGCGGCGGCCGCCTAGCAGTCTAGGCGCCATGCGCCCATCACCGCTCGACTAGCGCCTAGCGTCTTTTAGAACACTTGGTAAATCGCATGAAGCAACTGACATAGCATCACATCAAAACCCGGTGAAAGTCTAAATTTCTTATGAAGATCATTTTATGGCATTAGAGGAAAATAAGAAAACCCCATTTTAAAATAAAAGAATGCCGAGAAATTAGACAGAATGTAAAAGATTTTCTACTCACCGGTCAAATTGAATTGGAAGTTCATAAATAATTTAACTTGCAATATTTAACATGTAATCTTATTTTGAACCTAAAAGAGTGACTATTTATAAATACACCAAATCAAATTTGATTAATGATATTTCTCAATGCTAGAAGCGTAGCAAACCGATAGGTGTAAAAGATATAAAAAAATCCATAGAAAATGAATTCAATATTGATATTCCTTCACTCATTAAATTTCTTGAAGAGATTCGTTTTGGAGTTGAATTAAAAAATTCAGTATATTAAGTTGGATAGGAATTTATGACAATAAATCTCACAGCCTTTAATGTTGGCTAAAGCACTGTGAAAGAAGGGTGACGCCTCGAGACACTTTGACTTCGTCCCACAACGGATGACCATATTCAAGACTTGGTCTCTAAAAAGATAGGATGTCGGTTGACATTGGGTTTTGACCTACCTTATGGTGGCACTTCACGGGCAATACAGAAAGCCAAGACAGTGGGTTAAACTTAAATGGTTTAAGAAAGTCTATGCTAAACCGCAGAGGTGATCGGTACTTAAATGAAGAGAATGGATGTTATTGATTATTTCTTTACTAATTAGAGATTGTCTTGGTTTGACTATCACTCCTTTGACCGACCTTATGGCGGCACTATAAGTGCAAGGTCAAATTCCTTGTGAACTGGTAGGATAGACATTATGCATAATGTTTATAATTTCTAAAATTTTATCTTTACAGGTTATGAACAATAAGCTTATGTTACTTTTATTAGTCTTATCTGGATAGTTTACTGTTAAATTGTTTCCTAAATAATCTAATTACTTAATGTGATTAAGTAATACTTTTTCCTAAGGTGGGCTACCTAGTGAATTAAGTATGGAAATTCCTAATAGGTATTATCTGAGCATTTAAAAACCCTAATTGGACTTGATAGCCCATCTAGGAGAATCAACTCTACTTAAGGATCCAGATCATTCCTAACGCCTGATTAACTCTATAAAATGATAGCATCTGTAAGATCTAAAACATAATCTTTCACTCTTATTTGGAGCACCACTATAGGGAGGTAGTTTGGGAAAATATATCATCTCCACTAAATACTTAGAATCTAAAAGTATGATCAAGATCATTTGTTAGTAGAGCTAAATCCTTTCTAAAGGATTCATGGAGCATGCTTTAAGGACGGGATCACCACATTTGTGTAGAGAAGACCTTTTCGGAACATCTTGGATTCCACCCCATATTCATCTTTTACACCAAGTGTTGATGTAATTATTTTACTCCTCTATGTATTAGATCTTTTGTAACACCCCGTCCCGGGCACCGAGTCCTTATCCGTGAAATAGAACATTCGGCATGTGACATTTAGAGAAACCCTAAACACAACGTAAGTCTTACGTCATACCGGAGTAAATAACAATAAATGCGAAAGTAAAAGCAAAAGACTCGGGAGATAGACCCTCAGGATCTAACACATAACCACACAACTAAAAAGTAACTACTGTCAAACTATATCATAAAAACCTGAAATAAATACTAGAACCTCAAACAACAATCATGTCTGAAAAGAAAGAACAACTGTAACTGATGGCAACATTGCCTTATTCAGAACTACTAAAACAGAAAACTAAAGCACAAACTCCTTGAGCTTCAATCCTAAGCCTGATCGACAAACTCTTCATCAAAATCATCAACAACCTGCACATCTTCTTATTCTAAAAGAGGAGTAAGCTCATGCCTAAGCTTAGTAAGGAGAAAGAAGATCAAAAGTGAGATTCATGGTTGTCCACAAGCAGGAAGATACGACATGAATCTACTTTATCCACTTTCACAAACAATTTAGAACAATACTTTAAACAAAAGAGAAAACCACTTTGTAGTACATAATCAATGCATAAGAAAACATGCCTATTTTAGTATATCTATTTATCTTGCACATACATGTTTAGTTACATTAACTACTTACTTGCTTACTTAACATATTCATATGTCCTTGTCTTTTTCCTATTCGTGACTTGTCTACTAGCTTTAAGGCGTAGGATACAACTCGGCTAGCACTACTAACTACACCTCAAACATAGGACTTACTTGCCCAAGGTACACTTATAAGCACACCGAGTTAAGAACGTCTTGGCTAATATAGTTAGTCACACTCTCCGACATGGGTCTTAACTATGCCCAAGGCACCCCATCTATTCGTGCTTAATAACGAATACCCTGCTAAGTAGATTCGATAACATGTAAAACACATAAATCTATACTAAAAATCCATGTCTAACCTATGGGAAACATGCGAAGGCCGTAACACCACCAAATTACCATCCTATCTCCACTATACGTGTAAACACAGAACCAATAAAATTTATCCAGAAGTCCAAATAACATCCTGAAAGCACAGTTGAACTCACAAAACAACCAAAAAGCCAATCTGAGGATTTTCTAGTGCGCTTAACCGAGAGGAATCTCAGTTCGGCATGCCAGTTAAACCCCAGGTTCACTTTCTGAGTTGAAACTAGTCCGGCAACCTGTCCTAAATCACATAACATATCCATTTTCATGTCAATTTACAAGAAAACAATTCTGAAACATGTTAAAAACATAATTTTTAAAACCAAAAGGAATACTTTTGATGAGACGAACTCCTTACCTCGTAAACGTAGCAAAAACGAAGCTAGACACTGAACACCGGATTAAACCTATTAACAATCAAGCTCAAATTGAAGACATTCATAATACAAATTCAGACACACAAACACAAATTCATACAGCTACTGAAGATAGGAGTGATAAGGATAGATCTTGGAGTGATAAGGCGTGACTTAATTTAAATAAATCAAGCAGAGGCGTGGATGGTTGGTACTGTGAGCTGTAGGCTGTGAGTTTGAGTCAAGATGGAGTCCTATCTCAAGTGTTTGATCTAGAACCTACTGGATTCAAAACAATTATCCCCAATTTATATTTATCTCTACAAGTTTGAATAAGTTAGGATTAATACCTGTTTATCTTCAAATTCAGTTCAGTTTTTCAGCAATTCTAAGGCTATAAAATAAGGGAACGATTGTAATCAAAAACACAAGAAATCAATAAAAGGTTCATACCAGTTTTTCTACAAATCCTTGGTTGTGTTGCGTTTTTCCGTTTTCTTTCATGGTAGCAGAGCCAAAAACTCTGTAAGTTCAAACACCAGAACAAACAAACAGATCATCGTATCTGTCCAAACACACAAATCAAAACACAAACAAACAGATCTCTGAATCTGTCAAAAAACAAACAGGACATAGAACCTGTCCAAATACAAACTCCACAAACAATTTGCAGCAGCAAACAAATCAAACAGATCCATCTCTGATATGTCCTTGTTTACAGAAAACAATACAAGATGTCAACACTATCCCTGAATGTCAGCAACTTTGTTACATTAAAACTCACACAGAGCAATTGCCCTCTGTGGAGAGAACAAGCATTGGCACTTGCATAAAGTCAAGATCTTGTTGGCCATCTGACCAATGAGACCCCAACACCAGATCAAAATCTTAAGAGTACAAGTGCAGAAGGGTGACAGACCTAAACCTAACCTTGGAAACGGCGCCAGAAAGCTGACGGACATTACCTAGGCTATACAGATCCTAACCGGCAGTGTACCGGGTCAAATTGTAGTGCTAGTCTGGTGAGTCAGGTTGTATTCCTCAGAGAAAACATGGTAATTCTTTTAAGTGGGGTTAAACACCAAGAAGCTATTATTAACTCGATCTAAGTCGCAGCTTTATCGGTTTCCTCGGGTTATCAGTTAGATTAGTTAGTAATGTTAGAGTTAGATGTTAGTAAAACGAGAAAATAAAACAAATAAATACTAATATAATATATAGATATATTTTTGGATCTAGCCAAGAATACTTTACTGAATCAATATCTTTTAGTAGAAATAAATGAGACAGATCTTCCTTTATTCAAGGTGTAAATTATATATGAATCGGTGTACTCCTAAGCTAGACAACTCCTCCTCACACGAGCGTATAAAATTGTCATATGTCCATTGCATCGGTCCAAGGTCCACAAATCGTTACGGTTTTTCCGAACGGGTCCCGAGTACAAATCTACCTTTAGATAAAAAGGAGTCATTCCGTTCGTCAAACGGTCAATTTTATTTAAAAGGCTCCGGTTGTCAAAGCCGGACGATTCAACTTTCCGGTTTAAGTTTCAATTAAAGCGATGATTTAACATTATTACGATCTCGAGTACAAATGTCAATAAAATTTATCTTTCCCAAGACAAATCGCCCCCGGGTAGGAAAGCGGGTTCCGTTGTCACGTTTTCACTCGGCCAATTTTACCCTCCGGTCTTTCAATTTTAACGTTTCATTAAGCGCGAAAGAAAGAGATTCATCATAATTGATTTTAATCATTATTACCGAGTCGATCATTCATTTTACCAAAAGATTAACTAATTCGATTCATATCTTGGCTAGACATATTTTTAGTTTAATATCATATATAAATAGAAATAGAAATAATAAACATAACAATTTTAGAATATATTACCGGTTATGACTATCGAATCGGGGTCGTTTCCACCGGATCTAACATGCCAAAGCTTCGAAATCAACAATCTTCGATAATTATTCCGCCATTACAACGATACTATAACCATTTTATTTATATATGTGAAAAACATATATACATACATACATCGACATATATATGTATATACGGGCCCGAAAATAAAATAAAAGAAGATAGATGAACTATATATATACGGACGTATATATATATTTTGGGACGTGTGTGTGTGTATATATATATATATATATATATATATATATATATATATATATATATATATATATATATATATATACAAAGTGATCTAAAAAAAATAAAAAGAAGAAGAACAGAGAAAGAGGGAAAGAAGGGGCAGGGGATTTGCTCTCTGATGCCTCATATATATAGAAACTGGGTCAAGGCCGGACCGGGCCGGTGGTTACACGGACCGGTCCGGTCTCATCATGAGTTTAACAACTCATCATCTTCTAGATGCACGATTATTTGATATTTATGTGATTAAAATTTGTAAAATCCGTATCTTGAGTTGTAGACCTCCAAAAATTATGATCCAAATGTCATAAATAAGATCTCGGAAAACTCTTCAACTTTCATGAAGGACTCTTCTCCAGAAAACGCCGTCTTGATAAGCAAATTCATACTCCGAACGTTTTGCGGGATTTTTACGAAATTGAATCAATTAGCCACTTGACCACCATTTGAGTTGTAGAAGTCCGATCGACTTGATTCAAAATCCATTGGAAATATTTCTTGAAGATATACAACTTTTATTAAGGAAACTTCTTCAGAAAATGTCGTTTTGATGAGCCATTCGTATTACGAAGATATTTCGGGATTTCTACTAATCCGAATCGGTTAGTCACTTGACTACTATTTGAGTTGTAGACCTCCAATTGACGTGATTCAAAGTGCGTTGGAAAGCTTATATGAAGATCTACAACTTTCATTAAGAAGTCATCCCCTGAAAATGCCTTTAAGCTGGGTCAAATCCATGTCGAGAACAGGTTACGGTTTAAGTATGTAAGATAATTTGATCCATTTGAACTCGTAAGCTTGTGGCATCTTCTTCTAATCCTCTAAACACATCTTTTAGACTCAAAACATGTCGTTACGTGGAATCTTAGTCAATGTATAATCCTGCAATGAACCACCAAAATACCAAACGTAAATCCGACACGACACTCCGGTTACTAAACCGGTACAAAAACTAGTAAAAACACGATAAAAATACGATAATTTATATAATAACTACTACTTATATATTTGGATAAAACTTAGTAATTTTGACTTGATTTGATACAATAATGCTCAAAATGGTATCAATATTGGGGTAAAATGTCGTAATAATGATCATAAATTTATCTCTCATCACAACCCCCTACTTAGCTTTTGGTCGTCCTCGATCAAAACAAGCGATAAAACAAAATGAATAAGAGATAAATTCATGAAGATAGAAGATATAAGGGACAACTAGATAATACAACCGTTAGAATTACAACCAGGCGTTAACCTCAATATAAATGTATAACAGAGTGTGTGTGTGACAAGCCTTTTCAATTTCCACTATCCTCTCTTGAATAATTCAAGCAAACTAACAAATATCCATTCAGAGACCCCTAATGACTTTCCTAGGTATAAGCAGGAACAGTTCCACACAAAGTCCTCCTGTGTACTTATTAGGATAATCCCTAAAGCATATCATTCAGTTTATACTGGGGATAGTCAGAAGATAACTAAGTTTTCAACCATTCTTAAACTTTTTTTTTTTTTTTTTTTTTTTTTTTTTGAACTTAATTTCACATGTGTAGCATATGCCTTCATTCCCAGCAATAGGACGTTTCGTGATAACACCCTAGCTGGACTACTATCATCGGGCAGTCGGGAGCTTTTAAACCTCATAGTGATATAGGACGTTTCGTGATAACGCCCTACTGCACTCAAATCATTGGTAGCTACAACCAACATATAGATAGTTCATCTTTATTTATTTATTTATTTTTTTTTTCATAAACTTAACTTATATCCTTTCTATCATATTCAAACCTTCAGATATTCACAGTACACATTCAAAAGTTAGGTACTAAGTTACTGTAATTATCTATAGAATAACCACTAGGATACTGAATGGATATAGTTTAAAATTTTTCGCTTCAATATCAAAGGCTTTACGTGAAGGAATTCATGTTACACAAATATATTTGGAATTACAATGCACTTACGGTTCACGTTGGTTATACACATCCAAATTGATCATTATATCTTCAAATCCATGAAATATATACCTTATACAGTTTATTTTAATCAACTAAATAATGTTCGAAAAAGATCGAAAACTAAGAGATTTATTGATACAAAATAAACATTAATTCCATTGCTAGACCAACGACTCCACTCCCCACTTACGAACTTACATTGTCCTCAATGTAAAGTGAGTGTAAATAAGTTGTTGGGAAAGCAATAGTGCACTAAAACAAGTCAAAACAAATACTCGGATGATAAAAAAGGGTGGGTGGGTGGGTCAAAGTTATGACCTCCTCAATTCCATAGTATTTGAACTAATACATGTCACACATTATTTGAATTTTAAAACAAGACTAGATCATGATATGAAATGTGTGACAAAGTATTAACTCTGAGTCTTTTATACCCAGATCCTCAAGGGTTATTTCAAATCGTTCTAACAACCTAAGTCCAAAAAATGACGCATTTGAATTTTTCTCTTTTTCCTCCCTTGGGATTTTCGGATAACCACCTAATCGTTCCCGTTTAATGTCATTCAAACATTCATCCTAAGACTTGGTGAAACAAAATGAAAATCAATCCGAAGTATTACCAAAGTATCATCCAAAGTATGAGTAATTATTATATTTAACATTTTTACGGGCTGCCTCCCGGTAGCGCTTTTGGTTAACGTCGTTTGCTCGACCAAAATGATAATGATTAACTAATATAATATACTAAACAAAACGGGATACTTCTAACAATTACTCACAAAAGCACGTAACAATTAAGCACATAATCCACTAAAAATAAATGCTTAAAAGGAAGGATAGTACCCGTCATTGACTACATTTATAGTCTATAGCCAGACTTTATCGTGCTTTAGTTTTTAAGGCACTGGTGGTGGGTCATCCTCACGCACCGCATCCTTCTTCTTTACAGGTCTCCAACATAGATCAGACAATTTCCACCAATCCAAACGATTCTTGACCTTTTCCTTTAATTCTCGAGTTTTCGGTTTGCAAGCTTTCACATTATTGCTAAAGTCATCTTCTTCAATTACCTGCATGTTAGTACGATCCAAAACAAAAGAACACAAAGTGTCTACACAAGAACTAGATTCTAGTGTAGTGTGTGGATATTTCAATGAATTGTAAATGTTGAAGACAACGCTCTCATGATTAACTCCCAAACTAAACTCTCCCTTACAAACATCGATGAAAGGGATATTAATATTTAAGCACCGAAAAGTGTCAAGAAAATATGCATACTTATTATCCAACTTCATCTTTTTCATTTCATTTCTCGGGGAATGGGGGAGTAATTCAAGATCAGTAGGGTTAGAATGAATACCTCCCTTACCCTTGTCGTTAGATGAAGATGGTAAAGCTTCCTTGAATGATTGTGCCTTTTGAAGACATAGTGTGTCATCATTCAGTACCTTTTTCTTCAAAATATGCAGTGGATGTGGTGATGCCCTTCCAGGTTGAACCGATGTGAATTTAGGTTGAGCCGGATAAGGTTCGGTTTGAATTGGCCCTTTAGATTCCATATTCTTCTTATATTTACCATCTAAATCATCATCTACTTCATTATTCCCGAATTTTTCTAATCCATTTCTTCCACAGATCCTTCCACTTCTGGTAATAACAGCATTTACCCCACTCAGATTTCTTTCGATATTACTTGGCAGCTCTCCTGGAGGTTTACTGTTTTTACGTTCTACTTCTCTACTCAAGTGATATTCCATATTCCTCAATGAAGCTTCTATAATTCTTATTCTGGTATTATGTCCACTCATAGATGTTTTCAACGTACTCATATCCTTAGTGACTGTACCTATAGAAGTCATCATGGTTTCCATATTTTGAGCTTGAGTAGATATCACACCCATCAGATTTTCGATTAATTTATCCCATTTATCAACTCCTTCCAGGTTGAGTTGAACTTTGGGTGACTGGTATGCTTTGAGTGGTATATTGTGGATATGATCTAGGTAATGATTGTAGATTCTGATTCGAGGTATCTCCTTGATAAACTAGATTTGGATTCTTATATTGGATTGGATACGGTGGTTGTCCTTGCTTACTAGGGGTTTCAGACCAACGAAAAGTAGGGTGATCTCTTTTAATAGCATCAAACGAGTTTGAATACGCGTCGTTCAAATTCCTATGGCTGTTTTAAAAAACTCACCTTTTCCCTTGAATATCCTTTGGGTTCTTCCATCCCTAATGACACATTATCATGACTTGAGTATTCATTTGGTAAGATATTTTCTGAGTTTATAGTTTTACTGGCTAATAAGCCGTCAAATTTCCTACTCAAATTCTCCAAGTGTGCTAGAACTTCCGTATTCGATGTACTTTCTCCTACAAATGCTAATTTTCTGGTGCTAGAACCGGTTTCCCACATTCGATTGTTTTTGGAAATCTTTTCTATAGCATCGTAAACTATCTGAGCTTCACTCATCATTAACGAACCACCACATGCATGATCAACATCTGCACGTGAGTCTTTCCTTAATTTACGACAGAAAAGTTGGATTTGCATATCTAAGGAATAACCATGATCGGGACAAGCTCTTAATAGCTTTTTAAATCTTTCCCAAGCATTCCCAAGCATTTCTTCAGATCCTTGTTTAAAGTTGGCAATCTCGACTATTAATTCCAATTTTCTACCAGGAGTAAAATACTGCTTTAAGAACTCGGTTTGAATATCCTCCCAACTAGTCAATGAATCATGTGGAAGTGACAGAAACCAATCTCGTGCTCTTTCTTTTAAAGAAAAAGGAAACATAGACATCCTCGTTAATTCCCGATGAGCACCATGACTTTTGGCTGTATTACACAATTCTTCGAAAAGATAGAGATGATGATGTGGATCCTCATCATCTTCTCCTAGAAATTGGGCTCTTGTGTCAATTAAACCAAAAAGATGAGATTTTATTTCGAAATTATTTGCTCCTTTATTGGGTAAACGAATTGGATTATTAATCTGGTACCTTCTTACGGTCTGATCACATATTGGTCTCGGGTTAGGAAATTTGGTTTTGATTATGCTTATTCCGATTCGATTATTTCTATTATTCGATTCTCGTTTATTAGGTTGAGGTAAATTCGATTAAGGTTTTGGCCATGCCCTTGAGTATGAGCAATCCCTTGTTCAGGTGTTTCACCAACGGTTTCGGCCATTTTCGTAACTCGATTTGACAATTCTTGTGGAATAGAAAATATCGAATAGAAAATAACACGAAATCGATAAAAAAACCACTTTTTTTTTTCTCCTCGGTAATTACCGAATCCACTCGATATTTACCGAGTAGTTTTTTTTTTTTTTTTTTTTTTTTTTTTTTTTTTTTTTTTTCTCTCTCTCTCTCTCGGTAATTACCGAAGCCACTCGGTATTTATCGAGTATTTTTATAAAAAAATTGATATCTTACCAAATAGGTAGGTACCAATGAAAATAAAAATACAAATGAGATTGAGAAATGTATTGACTTATCCTCGGCTGTTATGACCACGTTTACTTTCTACTATCGAAAATAGAAAATAACTCGAATTTGGTAGAAGAAGAAAATTGGTAACTAAAAGAAGGTAGATACCAACGGAAAATAAAAATAGAAATGTGATAAGAAGAGTGTTGACTTATCCTCGAGAATTTTGAGCTAATACAAGTAGTAACCCTAGACACAAAGAAAGAAATTAGCGACGATTTCCCCGGCCTAAACCTAACCTTGGAAACGGCGCCAGAAAGCTGACGGACATTACCTAGGCTATACAGATCCTAACCGGCGGTGTACCGGGTCAAATTGTAGTGCTAGTCCGGTGAGTCGTCGTATTCCTCGGAAAACATGGTAATTCTTTTAAGTGGGGTTAAACACCAAAAAGCTATTATTAACTCGATCTAAGTCGCAGCTTTTATCTTTTTCCTCGGGTTAGATTATGTTAGATTAGTTAGATTGTTAGAGTTAGATGTTAGTAAAGCGAAATAAAACAAATAAATACAAATAGATATATAGATATATTTTTGGATCTAGCCAAGAATACTTTACTGAATCAATATCTTTTAGTAGAAATAAATGAGACAGATCTTCCTTTATTCAAGGTGTAAATTATATATGAATCGGTGTACTCCTAAGCTAGACAACTCCTCCTCACACGAGCGTATGAAATTGTCATATGTCCATTGCATCAGTCCAAGGTCCACAACTGTTACGGTTTTTCCGAACAGTCCCGAGTACAAATCTACCTTTAGATAAAAAGGAGTCACTCCGTTCGTCAAACGGTCAATTTTATTTAAAAGGCTCCGGTTGTCAAAGCCGGACGATTCAACTTTCCGGTTTAAGTTTCAATTAAACTGATGATTTAACATTATTACGATCTCGAGTACAAATGTCAATAAAATTTATCTTTCCCAAGACAAAATCGCCCCCGGGTAGGAAATCGGGTTCCGTTGTCACGTTTTCGGACGGCCATTTTTACCCTCCGGTCTTTCAATTTTAACGTTTCATTAAGCGCAGAAAGAAAGAGATTCATCATAATTGATTTTAATCATTATTACCAGAGTCGATCATTCATTTTACCAAAAGATTAACTAATTCAGATTCATATCTTGGCTAGATATATTTTTAGTTTAATATCATATATAAATAGAAATAGAAATAATAAACATAACAATTTTAGAATATATTACCGGTTATGACTATCGAATCGGGGTCGTTTCCACCGGATCTAACATGCCAAAGCTTCGAAATCAACAATCTTCGATAATTATTCCGCCATTACAACGATACTATAACCATTTTATTTATATATGTGAAAAACATATATACATACATACATCGACATATATATGTATATACGGGCCCGAAAATAAAATAAAAGAAGATAGATGAACTATATATATACGGATGTATATATATATTTTGGGACGTGTGTGTGTGTGTGTATATATATATATATATATATATATATATATATATATATATATACAAAGTGATCTAAAAAAAAAAAAAGAAGAAGAACAGAGAAAGAGGGAAAGAAGGGGGGGATTTGCTCTCTCGATGCCTCTGTATATATAGAGGCAAAAATTGAGGCCGGACCGGGTCGGGAGAGGGCCGGACCGGTCCGGAATCATCATTGCGAATCATATTCCAAATCTTCGGATTATTTGATATATATTGGATTAAAACTTCTAAAATTCATATCTTGAGTTGTAGACCTCCAAAAATCGCATGATCCAAATGTCAAAATTAAGTCTCGAGAAAACTCTACAACTTTCATGAAGGAATCTTCTCCAGAAAACGCCTTCTTGATTATCAAATTCATACTCCGAACGTTTTGCGGGATTTTTACGAAATTGAATCAATTAGCCACTTGACCACCATTTGAGTTGTAGAAGTCCGATTGACTTGATTCAAAATCCATTGGAAAGCTTTCTTGAAGATATACAACTTTTATTAAGGAAACTTCTTCAGAAAATGTCGTTTTGATGAGCCATTCGTATTACGAAGATATTTCGGGATTTTTACTAATCCGAATTGATTAGTCAATTGACCATAACTTGAGTTGTAGACCTCCAATTGACGTAATTCAAAGTGCGTTGGAAAGCTTATGTGAAGATCTACAACTTTCATTAAGAAGTCATCCCCTGAAAATGCCTCTAAGCTGGGTCAAATCTCCATCGAAACAGGTTTTGGTTTTAAGTATGTAAGATAATTTGATCCATTTGAACTCGTAAGCTTGTGGCATCTTCTTCTAATCCTCTAAACACATCTTTTAGACTCAAAACATGTCGTTACATGGAATCTTAGTCAATGTATAATCCCGCAATGAACCACCAAAATACCAAACGTAAATCCGACACGACACTCCGGTTACTAAACCGGTACAAAAACTAATAAAAAACTTATAAAAATACGATAATTTATATAATAACTACTACTTATACATTTGAATAAAACTTAGTAATTTTGACTTGATTTGATACAATAATGCTCAAAATGGTATCAATATTGGGGTAAAATGTCATAATAATGATCATAAATTTATCTCTCATCACAACCCCCTACTTAGCTTTTGGTCGTCCTCGATCAAAACAAGCGATAAAACAAAATGAATAAGAGATAAATTCATGAAGATATAAGGTATAAGGAACAACTAGATAATACAACCATTAGAATTACAACCAGGCTTTAACCTCAATATAAATGTATAACAGAGTGTGTGTGTGACAAGCCTTTTCAATTTCCACTATCCTCTCTTGAATAAATCAAGCAAAACACACAAATATCCATTCAGATACCCCTAATGACTTTCCTAGGTATAAGCAGGAACAGTTCCACACAAAGTCCTCCCGTGTACTTATTAGGATAATCCCTAAAGCATATCATTCAGTTTATACTGGGGATAGTCAGAAGATAACCAAGTTTTCAACCATTCTTAAACTTTTTTTTTTATTTTTATTTTTATTTTTTTTTGAACTTAATTTCACATGTGTAGCATATGCCTTCATTCCCAGCAATAGGACGTTTCGTGATAACACCCTAGCTGGACTACTATCATCAGGCAGTCGGGAGCTTTTAAACCTCATAGTGATATAGGACGTTTCGTGATAACGCCCTACTGCACTCAAATCATTGGTAGCTACAACCGACATATATATAGTTCATCTTTTATTTTTTTTTTTATTTTTTTTTTTTTTCATAAACTTAACTTATATCCTTTCTATCACATTCAAACCTTCAGATATTCACAGTACACGTTCAAAAGTTAGGTACTAAGTTACTGTAATTATCTATAGAATAACCACTAGGATACTGAATGGATACAGTTTAAAATTTTCGTTTCAATATCAAAGGCTTACGTGAAGGAATTCATGTTACACAAATATATTTGGAATTACAATGCACTTACGGTTCACATTGGTTATACACATCCAAATTGATCATTATATCTTCAAATCCATGAAATATATACCTTATACAATTTATTTTAATCAACTAAATAATGCTCGAAAAAGATCGAAAACTAAGAGATTTATTGATACAAAATAAACATTAATTCCATTGCTAGACCAACGACTCCACTCCCCACTTACGAACTTACATTGTCCTCAATGTAAAGTGAGTGTAAATAAGTTGTTGGGAAAGCAATGGTGCACTAAAACAAGTCAAAACAAATACTCGGATGATAAAAAAGGGTGGGTGGGTGGGTCAAAGTTATGACCTCCTCAATTCCATAGTATTTGAACTAATACATGTCACACATTATTTGAATTTTAAAACAGACTAGATCATGATATGAAATGTGTGACAAAGTATTAACTCTGAGTCTTTTATACCCAGATCCTCAAGGGTTATTTCAAATCGTTCTAACAACCTAAGTCCAAAAAATGATGCATTTGAATTTTATCTTTGTTATCCATCAGGATTTTCGGATAACCACCTAATCGTTCCCGTTTAATGTCATTCAAACATTCATCCTAAGACTTGGTGAAACAAAATGAAAATCAATCCGAAGTATTACCAAAGTATCATCCAAAGTATGAGTAATTATTATATTTAACATTTTTATGGGCTGCCTCCCGGTAGCGCTTTTGGTTAACGTCGTTCGCTCGACCAAAATGATAATGATTAACTAATATAATATACTAAACAAAACGGGATACTTCTAACAATTACTCACAAAAGCACGTAACAATTAAGCACATAATCCACTAAAAATAAATGCTTAAGGAGTAAAAAGGAAGGATAGTACCCGTCATTGACTACATTTATAGTCTATAGCCAGACTTTATCGTGCTTTAGTTTTTAAGGCACTGGTGGTGGGTCATCCTCACGCACCGCATCCTTCTTCAATACCGGTCTCCAACATAGGTTAGACAATTTCCACCAATCCAACGATTCTTGACCTTTTCCTTTGATTTTCGAGCTTTCGGTTTGCGAGCCTTCATATTATTGCTAAAGTCATCTTCTTCAATTACCCGCGTGTTAGTACGATCCAAAACAAAAGAACACAAAGTGTCTACACAAGAACTAGATTCTAGTGTAATGCATGGATATTTCAATGAATTGTAAATGTTGAAGACAACGCTCTCATGATTAACTCCCAAACTAAACTCTCCCTTACAAACATCGATGAAAGGGATATTAATATTTAAGCACCGAAAAGTGTCAAGAAAACATGCATACTTATTATCCAACTTCATCTTTTTCATTTCATTTCTCGGGGAATGGGGGAGTAATTCAAGATCAAGATGGTTAGAATGAATAGCGTTAGATGAAGATGGTAAAGCTTCCTTGAATGATTGTGCCTTTTGAAGACATAGTGTGTCATCATTCAAGCACCTTTTTCTTCAAAATATGCAAGTGGATGTGGTGATGCCCTTCCAGGTTGAACCGATGTGAATTTAGGTTGAGCCGGATAAGGTTCGGTTTGAAATGGCCCTTTAGATTCCATATTCTTCTTATATTTACCATCTAAATCATCATCTACTTCATTATTCCCGAATTTTTCTAATCCATTACTTCCACAGATCCTTCCACTTCTGGTAATAACAGCATTTACCCCACTCGATTTCTTTCGATATTACTTGGCAATCCTCCGAGAGGTTTACTCGTTTTTACGTTCTACTTCTCTACTCAAGTGATATTCCATATTCCTCAATGAAGCTTCTATAATTCTTATTTCGGTATCATGTCCACTCATAGATGTTTTCAACGTACTCATATCCTTAGTGTCGTACCTATAGAAGTCATCATGGTTTCCATATTTTGAGCTTGAGTAGATATCATACCCATCGATTTTCCATTAATTTCTCCCATTTATCAACTCCTTCAAAGTTGAGTTGAACTTGGGTGACCGGTATGCTTTGAGTGGTATATTGTGGATATGGTCTAGGTAATGATTGTAGATTCGATTCGAGGTATCTCCTTGATAAACTAGATTTGGATTCTTATATTGATTGGATACGGTGGTTGTCCTTGCTTACTAGGGGTTTCGGACCAACGAAAAGTAGGGTGATCTCTTTTAATAGCATTAAACGAGTTTGAATACGCGTCGTTCAAATTCCTATGCCGTTTTAAAAAACTCACATTTTCCCTTGAATATCCTTTCGGTTCTTCCATCCCTAATGACACATTATCATGACTTGAGTATTCATTTGGTAAGATATTTTTCGAGTTTAGGTTTTTACTCGGCTAATAAGCCGTCAAATTTCCTACTCAAATTCTCCAAGTGTGCTAGAACTTCCGTATTCGATGTACATTCTCCCGCAAATGCTACTTTTCTTGTGCTAGAACCGGTTTCCCACATTCGATTATTTTTGGAAATCTTTTCTATAGCATCGTAAACTATCTGAGCTTCACTCATCATTAACGAACCACCACATGCATGATCTACATCTGCACGTGAGTCTTTCCTTAATTTACGACAGAAAAGTTGGATTTGCATATCTAAGGAATAACCATGATCGGGACAAGCTCTTAATAGCTTTTTAAATCTTTCCCAAGCATTCCCAAGCATTTCTTCAGATCCTTGTTTAAAGTTGGCAATCTCGACTATTAATTCCAATTTTCTACCAGGAGTAAAATACTGCTTTAAGAACTCGGTTTGAATATCCTCCCAACTAGTCAATGAATGATGTGGAAGTGACAGAAACCAATCTCGTGCTCTTCCTTTTAAAGAAAAAGGAAACATAGACATCCTCGTTAATTCCCGATGAGCACCATGACTTTTGGCTGTATTACACAATTCTTCGAAAAGATAGAGATGATGATGTGGATCCTCATCATCCTCTCCTAGAAATTGGGCTCTTGTGTCAATTAAACCAAAAAGATGAGATTTTATTTCGAAATTATTTGCTCCTTTATTGGGTAAACGAATTGGATTATTAATCTGGTACCTTCTTACGGTCCGATCACATATTGGTCTCGGGTTAGTTTGGTTTCGATTATTACGATTATGCTTATTCCGATTCGATTATTTCTATTATTTCGATTCTCGTTTATTAGGTTGAGGTAAATTCGATTAAGGTTTTGGCCATGCCCTTGAGCATGAGCAATCCCTTGTTCAGGTGTTTCACCAACGGTTTCGGCCATTTTCGTAACTCGATTTGACAATTCTTGTGGAATCGAAAATATCGAATAGAAAATAACACGAAATCGATAAAAAAACCACATTTTTTTTTCTCCTCGGTAATTACCGAATCCACTCGATATTTACCGAGTTTTTTTTTTTTTTTTTTTTTTCGGTTTTTTTTTTTTTTCTCTCTCTCTCTCGGTAATTACCGAAGCCACTCGGTATTTATCGAGTATTTTTATAAAAAAATTG
The DNA here is from genome assembly GCA_036785695.1 of Gentiana straminea. NCBI lineage: Eukaryota > Viridiplantae > Streptophyta > Magnoliopsida > Gentianales > Gentianaceae > Gentiana > Gentiana straminea. The sequence continues at coordinate 7,866,649 of JAVUPR010000516.1, forward strand.
ATATCTTACCAAATAGGTAGGTACCAATGAAAATAAAAATACAAATGAGATTGAGAAATGTATTGACTTATCCTCGGTCGTTATGACCACGTTTACTTTCTACTATCGAAAATAGAAAATAACTCGAATTTGGTAGAAGAAGAAAATTGGTAACTAAAAGAAGGTAGATACCAACGGAAAATAAAAATAGAAATGTGATAAGAAGAGTGTTGACTTATCCTCGAGAATTTTGAGCTAATACAAGTAGTAACCCTAGACACAAAGAAAGAAATTAGCGACGTTTTCCCCGGCAACGGCGCCAAAATGCTGACACCGCCTAAAACCTAACCTTGGAAATGGCGCCGTAAAAGCCGACGGACATTACCTAGGCTATACAGATCCTAACCGGCAAAGTGTACCGGGTCAAATTGTAGTGCTAGTCCGGTGAGTCGGTCGTATTCCTCGGGAAAACATGGTAATTCTTTTAAGTGGGGTTAAACACCAAGAAAGCTATTATTAACTCGATCTAAGTCGCAGCTTTTATTTTTCCTCGGGTTAGATTATGTTAGATAGTTAGATTAGTTAGTAATGTTAGAGTTAGATGTTAGTAAAAAGAAAATAAAACAAATAAATACAAATAGATATATAGATATATTTTTGGATCTAGCCAAGAATACTTTACCGAATCAATATCTTTTAGTAGAAATAAATGAGACAGATCTTCCTTTATTCAAGGTGTAAATTATATATGAATCGGTGTACTCCTAAGCTAGACAACTCCTCCTCACACGAGCGTATGAAATTGTCATATGTCCATTGCATCGTCCAAGGTCCACAATCGTTACGGTTTTTCCGAACAGTCCCGAGTACAAATCTACCTTTAGATAAAAAGGAGTCATTCCGTTCGTCAAACGGTCAATTTTATTTAAAAGGCTCCGGTTGTCAAAGCCGGACGATTCAACTTTCCGGTTTAAGTTTCAATTAAACCGATGATTTAACATTATTACGATCTCGAGTACAAATGTCAATAAAATTTATCTTTCCCAAGACAAATCGCCCCCGGGTAGGAAATCGGGTTCCGTTGTCACGTTTTCACTCGGCCAATTTTACCCTCCGGTCTTTCAATTTTAACGTTTCATTAAGCGCGAAAGAAAGAGATTCATCTAATTGATTTTAATCATTATTACCGAGTCGATCATTCATTTTACCAAAAGATTAACTAATTCGATTCATATCTTGGCTAGACATATTTTTAGTTTAATATCATATATAAATAGAAATAGAAATAATAAACATAACAATTTTAGAATATATTACCGGTTATGACTATCGAATCGGGGTCGTTTCCACCGGATCTAACATGCCAAAGCTTCGAAATCAACAATCTTCGATAATTATTCCGCCATTACAACGATACTATAACCATTTTATTTATATATGTGAAAAACATATATACATACATACATCGACATATATATGTATATACGGGCCCGAAAATAAAATAAAAGAAGATAGATGAACTATATATATACGGATGTATATATATATTTTGGGACGTGTGTGTGTGTGTATATATATATATATATATATATATATATATATATATATATATACAAAGTGATCTAAAAAAAATAAAAAGAAGAAGAACAGAGAAAGAGGGAAAGAAAGAAAGGGGCAGGGGATTTGCTCTCTCGATGCCTCATATATATAGAAATGGGTCAAGGCCGGACCGGGCCGGTGGTTACACGGACCGGTCCGGTCTCATCATGAGTTTAACAACTCATCATCTTCTAGATGCTTCGATTATTTGATATTTATGTGATTAAAATTTGTAAAATCCGTATCTTGAGTTGTAGACCTCCAAAAATTATGATCCAAATGTCATAAATAAGATCTCGGAAAACTCTTCAACTTTCATGAAGGACTCTTCTCCAGAAAACGCCGTCTTGATAAGCAAATTCATACTCCGAACGTTTTGCGGGATTTTTACGAAATTGAATCAATTAGCCACTTGACCACCATTTGAGTTGTAGAAGTCCGATCGACTTGATTCAAAATCCATTGGAAAGCTTTCTTGAAGATATACAACTTTTATTAAGGAAACTTCTTCAGAAAATGTCGTTTTGATTAGCCATTCGTATTACGAAGATATTTCGGGATTTTTACTAATCCGAATTGATTAGTCAATTGACCATAACTTGAGTTGTAGACCTCCAATTGACGTAATTCAAAGTGCGTTGGAAAGCTTATGTGAAGATCTACAACTTTCATTAAGAAGTCATCCCCTGAAAATGCCTCTAAGCTGGGTCAAATCTCCATGTCGAAACAGGTTTTGGTTTAAGTATGTAAGATAATTTGATCCATTTGAACTCGTAAGCTTGTGACATCTTCTTCTAATCCTCTAAACACATCTTTTAGACTCAAAACATGTCGTTACGTGGAATCTTAGTCAATGTATAATCCCGCAATGAACCACCAAAATACCAAACGTAAATCCGACACGACACTCCGGTTACTAAACCGGTACAAAAACTAATAAAAAACTTATAAAAATACGATAATTTATATAATAACTACTACTTATACATTTGAATAAAACTTAGTAATTTTGACTTGATTTGATACAATAATGCTCAAAATGGTATCAATATTGGGGTAAAATGTCGTAATAATGATCATAAATTTATCTCTCATCAAAGGGACAGAAGTTTCAACTCCAAATCAGGAATACTAGAAGTGGAAGAAGTCTGACAGACTTCTAAGAGGATGGCTCATTGGATCACTCTCTGAAGAATCACTAGGCCTAGTAATAGGTCTAGACACTGCACAAGATGTTTGGAAGGCACTAAAGGATGCATATGCACAAGACTCACAAGAAAGGGAGTTCACTCTCAAGCAACAACTCACCTATTTGAAGAAGGATGAAACCAAGACTATTACAGAACACATTAGAGAATTCAAAGGGCGATGTGATAGCCTAGATGCTATAGGAAAACCAGTGCAAGACTCTGAAAAAGTTTATTCACTGCTGACTAGTTTGGGCCCAAATTATGAAACTTTCACAACTACTATGCTCAAGCCACCAAGACCAACCTACACAGAATTGGTCTCACACCTACAATGTCTAGATCAGAGGAGAACTTGGTTCTCAAACACTATGAACCAAGTACAACAATCACCACAAATGGCAAACTACAGTCAAAACCAAGGCAGGACTCCACAAATGCAAAGACAACCACCACAGCAAGACAGCAGGTTTGTGTTATCTGGAAGAGGTTTTCAAGCACAACAGTAGCAGGGAAATGCAAATACTAGGACAAATCATAGGAGACCACCCCCACCAGGAGAGAGAAGGATGACACCATATGTGAGAGAAAGTTATAAGAATGAGAGGTGCCAGTACTGTGGTGTTATGGGTTATATTGCCAAAATATGTTGGTGGGTGCCAAAGAAAGATATACAGAATCAAGACCTGCCCCAAGCTCTTGCTGCCCTCACTCTGGACACATCCATTGTAGACACAGATTGGACTGTGGACACTGGAGCTTCAAATCACATGACAGGTAAGTCAAGCATTTTACACCACACACATATACTAACAGGATCAGAAGGAGTAGTTATAGGAAATGGGGACACCCTGCCAATAACTGGAATAGGACACACAATCTTAAAACAAAATCACACACCCTACCATTAAAAAATGTCCTATTAGTTCCAGAACTTACAAAGAACCTATTATCTGTCAGTCAACTCACCTCTGACCATTCTGTTCTCTGTGAATATACTAATAACAATGTGTTGTTAAGTCACATGACACATGGGAGATTCTGACAGCAGCGAAAAGAAAGGGTGATCCGTATATTCTACAGAATCAACCTGAACTGTACTTCTCTATTAGGTTCAGGACAGGATCAAGCACTCTATGGCATCAGAGGTTGGGTCACACGCAAATGGGGACTGTCCAACAACTAAAAGCCAAAGGTTTTATTGAAGTTTTAGGGCAATAAGACAGGTCACATATGTGAGAGCTGTCAGTTAGGAAAATTGAGTAAATTTCCTTTTTTTGATTCAGAACATATTACTACTAGGCCTTTTGAATTGGTACATTGTGATCTTTGGGGCCCTGCCCCTGTTAAATCTATTAGTTCTTTCTCATATTATGCAAGTATTGTGGATGATTTCACTAAATTTACCTGGCTTATACCTCTAGTGCATAAATCTGATTTTTATACAGCTTACTTGCATTTTGAAAAATTAATTAAAAGACAGTTTGTCCAGGAAGTTAAAATTTTCCATTCTGACTGTGGCACGGAATTCACAAATCACACACTAAGGGATCACTTCCAAAACAGAGGAGTCATCCATTAGATGTCATGTCCTCATACACCACAACAATTTGGAATGGTTGAAATGAGGCATAGAACTATTAGGGAATTAGGCCTGACTATGATTTTTCACAGTCATGCCCCTTTATACTTATGGACAGGAGCCTTTGCTACAGCAGTCTACATAATAAACAGGGTTCCCTCATCCTCACTTCACAATGAATCACCATATCTCAGACTAAACAATAGAGAGCCTGTGTACTCACACCTTAGGGTCTTTGGAACCAGATGCTACCATTACACTTGGGATTCCAAAAACAATAAGTTTGATCCAAAAACAGTCCCTTGCATATTCATAGGGTACAGCATGCAGCATAAGGGATATAGGTGTATCATCCAAGCACCAAGAAGGTCATCATATCCAGACATGTAGCCTTTGATGAAACCAACTTTCCTTACAAGCCCCAAGTCCAACCTACACCTATCCATGGACCACATCTTAGTAACGGCACTTTCACAGAATGGCTCAACACCTCCCAAGACACACACTCTCACATACACAGAGACATTCCCAACAATCCTCCAACCAGTACAACCATAGATCTACTTCTCCCTAATCCCTTGGCCACACCAGAAGCTGCCTTGCATGACACTAATGGCACAGACACCAATCAAGACTCAGATTCTACGTATGTACTGAATGATACCAGTGACACAGACACTCAACAGACCTCAGACTCTACACCCATAGAAGATGACATACCTACCTCACCTGCCACTCCAGTACACCATGAGGAACATCCCAACTCTCCAACCACTACTGCTACCCCAGAATCAACATCTTCACCTCCACCTAGTCCTCCTGCAAGCCCTCAAATAGTAACCAGAGGACAGCATGAGATCTTCAAACCAAACCCCAAGTATGCTCTTCTAGTGTCCACATTCCCAGACATCCCAGAGAACTTAAAACTGTCAAAGAAGCCCTTAAACATCTTGGATGGAGGACTGCCATGCAAGAAGAACTACAAGCTCTACATCAAAATGGCACATGGGACTTAGTTCCTTACAAACCCCAGATGCACATAATTGGGTCCAAATGGGTTTTCAAGCCTAAATTAAAGCCTGATGGAACCCTAGACAGACTCAAATCAAGATTAGTTGCTAAACGATACAGTCAAGTGGATGGCATAGACTATCTTGAAACCTTCTCACCAGTGATTAAACCAGGCACCATCAGACTTGGCCTAGCCACTGCCCTTAGTAAACAGTGGGACATAAGCAGCTCGATGTTAAGAATGCATTCCTTCATGGATTTGTTCATGAAGAAATTTACATGGCTCAACCACCTGGAATGCCTGATCCACAGTTTCCCAACCATGTTTGCAGGCTGAAAAAGGCCATTTATGGGCTTAAACAAGCCCCTAGGGCTTAGTTTGACAGGTTTAGTGCATACTTACTCAAATATGGGTTCTACTGCAGTCTAGCTGATCCATCCTTGTTTGTTTATCATTCTGTTTGTGGCTCCTTATATTTATTACTCTATGTGGATGATATGTTGCTCACAGGATCTGATTCTCATTTAATTACTTCATGTATTGCCATATTACACTCTGGATTTGCTATGAAAGGTCTTGGAACACTTCACCACTTTCTTGGTGTAGAAATCTTTTATGCAGGTTCTACATTGCATCTGTCACAGACTCACTATGCTTTAACTATTTTGGAAAGAGCACAGATGGTTGACCGTAAACCAGTGGCTACCCCATTGGACCTCAAGCCTAATCCAGATCCTGATTCACCATTATTGGCAAATCCTACTTACTACAGGCAACTCATTGGAGCACTTCAATACCTCACATTTACAAGACCTGACATCTCATACAGTGTTAACTATGCATCTCAATTTCTCCAAGCACCTACTCAGGCTCATCTCAAACTGGTCCATTGGATGCTCAGATATGTCAAGGCTACCCTACAATTGGGACTTCAATTCAAGGTTGCCCCTACATTCACCATCTCTGCTTTTTCAGATGCAAATTGGGCTGGTTGACCATCTACCAAACGCTCTACTCAGGATACTACACATTTCTAGGTCTGGTGTGCCAAGAAGCAACCTACAGTGTCCAGATCCAGCACAGAGGCTGAATTTCGAGCCATGGCTCACACTGCTGGTGAACTTGCTTGGTTACAGTTCATTTGTGCAGATTTATGCATCAAACCTGCACCTCCTCCCATTATCTACTGTGATAACCTTAGTGCCCTATACCTAACTGTTAATCCAGTCTTTCATTCTCGCTCCAAAAATATTGAGTTGGACTTCCATTTTGTACGAGAATGAGTGGCCCAAGGCAAGCTTATCACCAAACATGTTCCTGTCCATCTTCAAGTAGCTGACTTGTTCACAAAACCAGTCACCCGGTATGCTCTTCAAGTCTTCCTCAGCAAACTATGCCTTCACCCCAGCCATAGTTTGAGGGCGGATATTAACAATCAAGCTCAAATTGAAGACGTTCATAATACAAATTTAAACACACAACACAAATTTAGACAGCTACTGAAGATAGGAGTGATAAGGATGGATCATGGAGTGATAAGGCGTGAGTTGATTTAAATAAATCAAGCAGAGGCGTGGATGGTTGGTACTGTGAGCTGCAGGCTGTGAGTTTGAGTCAAGATGGAGTCCTATCTCAAGTGTTTGATCTAGAACCGTCTGGATTCAAAACAACTATCCCCAAGTTATATTTATCTCTACAAGTTTGAATAAGTTAGGATTAATACATGTTTATCAAGATCGGTTTCGACTCGGTAGACCTCCCCACCGATGAGTTTAACATAGAATTTTCATCAAACACAACGTCCCCGCCGAGGATTACTCCGGACTCGCCGATGACCAAATCCTATATCCTTTCACTCCATCACCGTACCCCACAAACACTCCCTTCTTGGCTCTTGGCTCCAACTTCCCTTCACTAACATGATAGTAAGTCGTACTTCCAAAAACCCTTAGAACCGAGTAGTCGAGCGGGCTTGCCCGACCACATCTCAAATGGTGTCTTGAGATTGATCCCCGTGTGAGGACTCCCGTTGATTAAGTAGCAAGCCGTTTTAACAAACCTACGCCCAAAATCTCCTTGATAAACCAAACTTGAGAAAGCATACATCTTGCCCTCTCCAGTAGAGTTTGATTCATCCTTTCGCCTACACCATTCTGTGAGTTGTATTCCTACAAGTATGATGTCCGGCAATACCCTCGCCGCACAAAATGAATCAAAATCCGTCCGGCAGAATTCCGGACCATTATCCGTACGAAGCTTCTTGATTTTCTTGCCTAACCGATTCTCCACTAGGGCCTTCCTTCGCTTGAAGTTACCGAATGCATCACTTTTGTTCTTCATCATCACCACCCAAGTCATCCTTGAATAGTCATCTATGAATGACACAAAATATCCGTGACCACCCAATGACTCAACTTTTGATGGACCCCGGTCGAATGGATATAATCAAGTGATGCCTTTGTGTTGTGCAACCCCGCCGAGAACTTACTTCGTGCAACTTCCCAAACACACAATGTTCACAAAAGTCCGATTCTTAACCTTATATCCTCCAAGAAAACCCGCCGAAGAAAGAACCCGCATACCCCTTTCACCCATGTGACCAAGTCTCATGTGCCACAAACTGAAAGTCCGTCGAGACCGGTGAACCGCCGAGGATGCAACAAAGACGGCCGGTGGATACAAAGTAGATCCTTGTAATATATACAAGGTTCCCCTCTTGATGCCTTTGAGGACTACAATCGATCTTTGGAAGACATTCGACATCGTCTATCTTCACCCCTTGAAATTGAAGCCCTTGTCGTCTAAGAGATCGAGATATACCAAATTCTTGGTCATCTCTGTGGAATATGTCTTACATCTTTCAAGGTACGTAATTTTAAAATCCTCTCGTCCTTAACTTTACCGAGCCAATTCCCACAACTTTGCAAATCTTGCCGTTGGCCATACGTATTTGACCACCATCTATCAAGCCATAAGTAGAAAACCACTCCCCGTTTGGACAAATATGGTAGGATGCTCCGTAATCAAGTATCCACACATCATTGTGGTGTGTAGAATCCCCCCGCAACCAACCGCATCCTCATCGCATTGCTCCCGCAGCCAAGGCCGTAGTGCGATACCTTCCCGTCGTTTCTTCTTCCTTGGACAATTGGACTTCCAATGTCCATGCTCCTTAAAATAATTGCTGCATACCCGTAGACTTAGGACCTTTGACCCCCGACTTCTTTTTTCTTTTTCCGAAATTCTAAGGCTATAAAATAAGGGAACGATTGTAATAAAAAAACACAAGAAATCAATAAAAGGTTCATACCAGTTTTTCTGCAAATCCTTGGTTGTGTTGCGTTTTTCCGTTTTCTTTCAAAACCTTCAAACTCTTACGAATCTACGGATAAACGAATAAACTCTAACAATTAAAGATCCTGCATTTATTGCTGAATCTAAAACTGAAACTCTTAAAAGTCAATAATTAATATAACATAAATTTACCTCTAATCTATTCGAAGTTCGGATTGAATAACGGTGTACCGAATATCGTCTTTCCCCATCACCTTCTTTCTTTTCTTTTTGTTGAACCCGACCAATGACCATTTCTTCGCGCATTGGCTGCGCATGATTTTTGGCTTCTTTCTCCAATATAAACCATATACACACCATGATATGATATTATTTATGATCTTTGCCCCACTTTGTCATATCCCAGCATTTATATTTTTAGGAAATTAGGGATAAGGACACGATCTGGAATATTTTTAAGTAACAGGACAACTACATATATTTTTATAGGGAGAAGGACAACTGCATAATTTTTATAGCGAGAAGGACAAACAGTGAATCCCGAAAATCAGTGAATCTCCCCCGTGAATTTCGAAATCAGTGAATTTCGACAGTGAATTTTGGCAGTGAATCCCGAAAATCAGTGAATTTCGACAATGAATTTTGAAAATTAGTGAATTTCGACAGTGAATTTCGACAGTAAATTTAAACAGTGAAAGTGAATTTCAACAGTGAATAAATAGTTTTGTCCTTTATGCAAAATTTTCAAAAGTCTGTCCTTCTACTCAATTGATGAAATATTTATGTCCTTCTCCCTTATATTTTTCCTTTGATCTCAACATGATGCCATTTATTCACAATCGGACACCATCATCAACTGATGACCCAGCTTGAAAAGCAGCGCCATAAATATATGTGTATATACATTCCACCTACGTACCTTCAAAAATTCATAGACGACGGCTTACTCATCTCCGCCGCAGCCCTATTCCTCAGATTTATTCATGTTCACGTTTGCACACACTTCACGAACATACATATGTATTTATAGGAATGATAAGCCCCTCCGACAAGTACCGTCTTTAATACTCGTGTCAATATATTTTCAATTAAATCCTAGTGAATCACTAACTTTACGTATTATCATTAATTAACGGATCACCGACATCTCTCCATAATTATCTTTTCTTTTTTTTTTTAAAAAAATTTAAAGAGTCATAATCCCGGTCAAACATGTATTTCTCGATACTTTATTAATCTGTCAAATCGTTTATTTATGAAAGAACAACAACACCCTTAATTAAAATTTTGCGGTTTTACTTTTTTTGATTTATTTAATCTATACAATTTATTGTTCTATTTTTGAGCAAAATTTTCTGTTTCGCTGCCGGATTTGATGAGATCAGATCTAGAATGATTTGAAATTGCATTGTGTAGGCCCATGCAGTAGCTACGGACCTACGGTCGGTTTCTCGGGGGCTCCCGTCCAAGGACGGAGCCAGAAATTTTCTTCCCGGTGGGCTGGATAAAAACTTGAAAAATTTTATGGTGCAACCGTTGTATGAAGGTTGTACCAAGTGGCATACTTTACCACCTTTCATTTCTAACCTCTCACACACGTCAAAAGTGTATTATGTGAAAGAGAGCTAAAATGAATGGCTCTAAAGTATGCCACTTGATACAACATTCCTACAACCGTTGCACCATAAAATCACTCTAAAAACTTTTGTCATAAAGGTTGGATTGAAAAATTTGTATTGTTATTTTCTATCGCGGAATTTTTGTAAAAAATCAATAATTTTGCAAAAAATCACTAAAAGCACCTAGAGGAAACAATCAAATACATCCATTTCATGCAAAAGGTATACCAAACAACAACGAAACATATGTGAATGATACAAAGATTGACAAACATTTCTGAGGGAAGTAGAGAAGGTTCATTGAATTTGTTCTCTAGAATTAGTAATTAGGGATAAGATTACATTTAGTTTCTGTTTTGTTGTAAATCAAATTCTATTGACATTTATCACGTTCTAGCTAAAAACTTGATGGCCTTTACCGTAACTTTTTGGTGTGTCGTCGAACCACCAAATAAATCCCTTTTTACTCTATAACTAGTACAAGGCAAGTAGGTGTCGAATCCCACAGAAAACGAAAGATTATTTCTTTCAGAACAATGTATTGACTAAAATTGTACTAACTAAAAAGAAGAATTCTAATAATCGAGACAAAAGAGATATAAAATAGTAATAAAATCAATAATAAGAAGGCTCCAGCTAAAGTAGTTATTTCCACCTGGATTTACTCGATTGATCATTGACGCAAGAATGATTCACTAATTCATTGATAAACTGGTTATAGCCACCGACAACCGCCAAGTGACCAATCTCTCCTAAATTCGATAATCAAGACACGGTCGTTAATTATACTCTAACGGAAGACACCCTTTAGACACGGTCATAAGAGTTTGGAATCCCGGAAGCATTAAGGTTTGAGAGACCCAGTTCAAAGTACTAATCCAACCGGACTAATTTTAACCTAGATTATTCGTTTTCATGATAATGGATTCTACGGGCTACGAACCGGCAAAATCATATCATTTACCACTATATCAAAACCAATAAACGTTGACGTAATTATCGTTTTAATTGGTAATTGACTAAATAACGAATTAATCATTCTGCAGAAACAACTAAATCAATTATGTAGTCATCAAATTATTGTCTGAAAAACGAATAAATATCAATAAACCAATAAGGATTAAAATCAATTAGGTCTCACAATCGCATGAATCGAGGTTTCAATAAAACTTTAACTGAAAATAAACGAAATTAAAAACTAACCATTACGGTAGAAAGTACCAAAAAAAAATCATTCGACTGTGTTTGGTGAGAAATTAGAAAATCAGGTCACTGTAATTTCTGACATTTTTTTTCATGTCAGATATTTTCTGACATTTTTTTTTCAGGTTCCTCGTCCAAATTTGGACGATTTCGTCCAAATATAGTCAAAACCGTCCAAATTTGGATTTCTTTTCGTCCAAATCTATTCACTGACTAAAATGGACGAATCCGTCAAAATTCGAAACAACGTCCAAATCATGGACCAATTTCGTCCAAATTTGGACGGTTCGCCCAAATTTGGACGGAAAGCCCAAATACACCGTCCAAATACACTTCGTCTTCCTTACACTATTGAATTTGTTATGAATATATAGTAATTGGCCATTGCATCTTTATGTGGATGAACTTTGCTGGGTTTACCCAAATGTTGAGTTTTTTCTTCAAATTAAATCTAGCTACAACATCCATGATCCACCTATTTAATTTACATTAACTTGAAAAGCCTCTGATTTGACAAAAAAAAAAGAAAAAAAGAAAAAACAGTTTCAACAAAGAACTTTTAAATTAGAAAATGAAAAGAAAAAGAAATGAGAGAATTCTTTTTCTAGTTGGATAGGGAGGGGTAGACAAAGTACAGCATAAAAGAGGTAGGGAATGGGAGGAAGACCAAGTGTGGAAGAAATGGGAGTTAGTGGGATAGTTATGGAATCAGAGGGAAAGTGAAGATGAACAGCAAGTGGAACGAAATCGGGGAGGAGAAATTAATAAGCATAGGTTAGGCAATGGAGAAAGACGAGAGGATTTTTCATTTTGAGGAAAGGAAGAAGGGATTTGAGTTATTTTCACCGGTAGGGGACATACTTTTGGGGAAGGAGATGTATGAGATTATTTGCTGAAGACGAAGTGTATTTGGACGGTGTATTTGGGCTTTCCATCCAAATTTGGGCGAACCGTCCAAATTTGGACGGAATTAGTCACAATTTGGACGTTGTTTCCGAATTTTGGACGGATTTCGTCCATTTTAGTCAGTGAATGGATTTGGACGGAAAAAAATCCAAATTTGGACGGTTTTGTGTCAGGAATTTTTTGACCTGAAAAAAAATGTCAGAAGTTACAGTGGCCTGATTTTCTAATTTCTCGTGTTTGGTTTGTTCGCACAATTCCAATGGAAACCTGCTGCCGTCGTTTCTTTTTGCTGTCTTCCGTCCTCCCCTCCCCCAGCAAAGTCACGTACTACTACAATAAAGTGCTCAATGCTCCTAATTTGGGCCTAGCCCAATTATCTTTTTATTTTTATTTTTATAATTTTTCTTGTACATTTATATTTAAATAAACTAATATCTCAAAATATAATAATATTCCCTAATAATAAAAATCAAGTTTTAACCACTTTATTAATAATAGATATTTGGCTCGAGATCGGTTATAGCGCTCGAAGGGTCCATAACTCGATTTTGCAACGGTTCGATCACATCGGAAAATTCTTCATGCTTCTCTCCACCTTGAGCTTTTTCTAGAAATCTCCAAAAATCGCGAAAACATTCCAATTATCTCCATTATATCTCACGAGCATCTAGAACCTGAAAATCATCCAAAACACACCCGAAAAAGAGTATCTCTCGAAAAAAAAATATAAATAAGCACAAGAAATACCAGCAAATATGTCCCTATCACTTTTGCAACATCTCATTACCTATTGGCTCTCCCCTACACCATTATTTTTTTGTTAAAAAAATTAGCAAAAAAAAATATATCATCCAACTTCTTAATTTGCATGTCTGGAATATTTAATTTGTAATTATCTTCTTTTTCTGAATTGTTATCGGTGGGCTGGTGGTATTTTGGGCCGGATATAAGCTATGGGTGGAAAAAATGGCTGAGGGCTGGGTGGACTTAGCCCCCCTCAGCCCTAACAATAGCTACGTCCTTGCTCCCGTCGGTTAACTGACCGGCCCTGATTCAGAAACGGGTTCTAGTGGTAGTTTTGGTGTTTCGAATTCTAACAAATCCCTGTGGCATCTTTGCTACAATACTTAGGACGCTTACAACCCTTCAACAACTATATAGAAGGACTTTTCGACCTTGCGGATTGACCACGAGGGTCGACAGTTTAGTCACAACTTCGTACGGTTTTGGTCATGGTCTAAAGGTATCTCTTTTAGTCTTATGGTATTGGACAAGTTACAGACCTTCTCTTTATGGCATGAACTCGAATAATGAGTATAGTTCAAAGATCGCGGGGTAGGTTCCCCTTTTATCCTCTGCGGTGACTATATTTACGCTTTATTGCTCATATGCATAAGTGTCCTGCCAGAGGCCAAAAAATACTACATACACCTAACACATCTTATGGTCGGTCAGTGGTAAAGAGCATGGGTGTTGTAAAGGCAGCTTGATCGGGAGCTGGAGTGTGGATATTCGAATCCCGTAAAGGAACGACTTCTTTCAGTATCTTGGTATAATGGCAGCCCATGACTTGAACCATTAGGTTACCTGATTAACATCTCTACTCATTCCGTGGGACAAGGAGTGGAGGCCCCTTCGGTTAGGTTTAACCGTTTTTCTAATTGATGCTTCGGGTGCTGTAACTTTTTTATACATTTTTTCTCCAACTTTTTGAATAATTTATATACTTAAATAAATATAAAAATCTCCAGCATGCTTTAGCCGGTTTAGGGCCTCGTATCCGTTAGGGCCGGCCTCGTTGCAACATATATATATATATATATATATATATATATATATATATATATATATATATATATATATATATATATATATATATATATATATATATATATATAAACGAAAAGACCTAAACTACGGGGGACGGGGATTGAACCCGGGTCTCCCCACACTGGAGCCCGGGTAGACCCAGTGATAACCACTAGGGTATGTACCTTGATACGTTGCAACAAATTCTTTCTCGACAGTAAACACACGGTGATGATAGTCTCAAATACCATCATTATTACACCATTTGACACGTAGAATTTGCAGTTCATTATCCAATATTATAAATCATTGAACTTGTGGTAGACGTTTTTGACCACTTTTTATGATTCTTATTCCCTTTTTCACTCACTAGTGTGTCGCTCAGATGTTGGATGGCCTTCCACTTTTCTAATAAAGAGCTTCATATATCTAGTTATTATCTTGTACGTAAAAGCTACTATTTTTCTTTTATGTTTATTTACAGAAACTCTTCATATAAATTTAGTGGTGGCCAAAAAAACCGGCGAACCGTGAACCGGATCGGCAGTTCGTCAAATTTATCTTATTGCTTTGTTTTCCAGTTTTCCTTAATTTATCTTCGGTCAATCCCAAGTATGTCATTTCGAGCTGAGTTTTAATGATGGTCCTCTAGTAATTTTCGACCATCATATCATCAATTTTATCCAATCAAACTTTTTAAAAGACAGTTTTTTTCTTTTACAAAAATTAAGGGTCTACAAGAAAAGGGTTCTATTGCCACCTTATTTTTATTTCTGGAACCACAAAAAATTACTTCGCAACACGATGATTTCTTATGAACGGAATGTCAGTGGCACTGACGTTGTTATTGAAAACCCGACGTTGATGTTCAAAAACGAAAGTCAGTGACACCGACAAGCGTTATGGAAGTGTCACAACTTAGAAACGTCAGTCCACTGGCGGATCCAGAAATTTATTCCAGTGGTGTCACCGGAGTCTAAAACTACATCTTTTATCCAAAAAAATTCCAGTGAGGTCACCGGAGTCTAAAACATCATTTTTATCGATAAACAACACTTATTAACAACAAAACTACATAGTTTTAATACTTTTTTTTTAAATCCAGTGGGGTCACGTGACCCCCCCCCCCCCGGGGCACGTGAATCCGCCACTGCGTCAGTCCACTGACTTTCATTTTTGAATGGCAACGTCAGTTTCATATCAACATCAGTGTCACTGACGTTTTTTTCCATCAAAAAGAGTAATAAAATTTTTTGTTGTCAATAGTAAAAGTAGTGACTAAAAAAATCATCACGAAGGATTTCATCCCCTGTGCGCTTGGTGTTGTACGAGTATGGAATACAAGTGACGATACGGGTCCACGTGCCGATTAGTCCGGCCGACGTGGAAAAGTCTACGTTGATTATCTACATCGGATCGAATACGAGACTCACCAAAGTGAAGACTATAACAACCGGCAGATTCTGCAAGTGTCCTACCTCGATCTCCCACGTCGGTATGCATCGAGTCGAGACCAAGACTTCCTGTCCAGACACAAGGGCCCACCATCCAACAGGTTGCTTGGGCAGGAGGGCAAGGCCCATTTAAGGGTAATTATGTCAATAGACCAAACCGCCCCAAGTTTAGGGCCGAAGAGGGCATGTGCCTATAAATACATCATTCCAGGAACTACGTAAGGCTTGATTCCCGGACATTCACACAGATACGTAGGCAATCCAAGATACATTCTTGGACACCATAAAACACCAAAAACACCATCTTTTACACAAGCTACACCGTTCGATCCCTTTACTGACTCATCCTTAGATTACACGTGGCCCTGATTTACCGGTGGTGCATTATTCAGCATCATCATTTGGCGCTAGAAGGAGGGCCTTCTACCGGTGAGTTGGTAAAGATATCGCAATGGCTCCACCAGCAAGAAAGAAACCGACGAACAGTAAGAATCCGCAGATCGAAGAGCATACGGATATGGATCCCGTAGGGGTTCAAGTTCAGGAAGTCCCCACTGGATCTATACCCGTAGTTGCAGAGCAATCAAGACCTCCGCTTCCCCCGGAGTTACAGGACATGGCAGACCACTTAGCGTCTTTAGATGAAGACGCCCTGAAAAGAGTGGTGGCGTTCGCATTCATAGGTAAAGGAATTTGTAATACCCCCGAGGAACACCTGTTAGACCCACCGGGTCGAAAGGAGCGTGAGAATGCTAGAGGAAAGAGGCCAGTTAATCCTCGAGAAGAGCATGAGGATGAAGTGGAAATCAGCATAACCAAGAAGCGTCCCGAACACGAAAAGCAACAACATCAGGTCGAAGAGAGCATTCGAAACGAGTTCAACCGTATCGTAGGGAAAGAGCAGATAACAGAATGGCTCGAGTCGCCTTTTAGTCCAGAGATCGAAATATATACGATGCCAGAGTCGTTTAAGCCACCGAAGATGGAACCCTACGACGGTACCACAGACCCGGAGGATCATTTGTATCGATATATATCATTGATGAGATTGAGAAACGCAAACGATGCCATGAAGTGTCGTGCCTTCGACACGTTGCTCACAGGTCGAGCTCGAGAGTGGTTCCATAAACTACGCCCCGGGTCGATCTCAAGTTTTTTACAGTTAGGCCAGAAATTTCGAGATGCCTTCATTGGGAACAAGAAGTTCCACCTCAGTGCTACCCACCTCATTAATATCAAGCAAGAGAAAGGGGAATCGACCATTGATTTCATGAGGCGTTTCAATCTCGAGGCCATGAAAGTGCATAACGCCGGCGATGCGCGCTGCAGGTCAATGCCTTTGTCGGAGGTCTGCGCAATATGAAGTTGTACGATAAACTCTCCAAGAAGATGCCAAATGATATGGACGAATGTGTAAACATAGTTCACAAATTTTGCCAAGGTGAAGAGGCAGTGCGTCTGCACACCATTTCACTTGGTCTCAATTCGAGGAATGACACCCGAGGCCAGTCCAAAGGACAGTCAAAGGGTCGAAATGATGAAGGGAAATCTAATGTGTTTGATCGGTTAACAACTCCAATCACATATCGACTCGGAAAGAAAGGGAATCTGAAAGAGCGAGATTTTATCCCTCTCAACCGATCACGTGGAGAGGTGTTGGCTATTATGATTAAGAAGAATATCGCTCGAACACCTAAGCCAATGTCCAAGGACCCTGAGAAAAGAAAGAATACCCACAAGTATTGTGACTATCACAGGGATGTGGGGCATGACACAGAGGAATGTTTTGATTTGAAAAGAGACATCGATGCATGTATTCAAGAGGGTCGATTGGATGAGGTGGTTGATAGGTCAGAGAAGGACGAGCCCAAGGGTCGTCGTGAGTATAAAAGAAAGAGTTATAACGGGAAGAGAGACCGATCGCCGCGACGAGACAATCAGAGGCGACGGGATAGATCATCTGAGCCGACCTATAGGATAACCGACGGGATGATCGTCGGGAAGATTTGAATCGAGACCCTCACGGGGATAACCGCGTCGGATACGACGTCAACACAATTGTGGCAGAACATGGGTCAGATCGACCTCGATCCAGTCGACAGCCTTCAGACAGATCGAGGGAGTCGAAGAAACTGAGGTTCACAACGGAAGTGGGTTATGGACCCAAAGATGATATCCCGAGTTTGCACAGCCATAGTGAAGGGTTGGTGATAGAGGCGGTAATAAGCCGAGGTCGGGTAAAGAGAGTCTGCGTCGACAGTGGGAGCGCCGTCAACATCCTTTACTACTCAGCCTTCAAAGCCATGA
Organism: Gentiana straminea; assembly: GCA_036785695.1. Classification (NCBI taxonomy): domain Eukaryota; kingdom Viridiplantae; phylum Streptophyta; class Magnoliopsida; order Gentianales; family Gentianaceae; genus Gentiana; species Gentiana straminea. The sequence continues at coordinate 7,884,600 of JAVUPR010000516.1, forward strand.
GGTTGAAGGATGAAGACATTGTGCCATTATCTACCCCTCTATTTGGATTCACAGGACAAGCCATCCACCCTGTCGGGTCGATCAATTTATTGACAACAGTCGGAGACGGAGAAAAAGGCCGGACAATGGAGATGACCTATGTCGTAGTTAAGGCCCCATCGGGATATAACGCGATATTAGGCCGACTAGCTTTATACGATCTCAGAGCCATCATCTCGACGTTCCACAACAGCATGAAATTCCCCACCTGGTATGGTACCCATGAGGTAAAAGGCGACATCGAGGTAGCCAGGAATTGTAGCTTGGTCACAATTAAAGGGAAGGGAGTTGGACAAGTGCTGGTTGAGGAATTAATACCGGAAGAAGAGGAGGACCGAAGCTGGGTCTCTGTCGACCCGACAAAAGAGATCCGTGTCTGGAAAAAAGAGGAGGGCCAAGGGGTCCAGATCGGGAAGTGGTTGTCACACCCCGACATGAGAGCCTTGGTCGACCTCCTGGTCGAGTATCGAGATGTGTTCGCGTGGAAAGCAGACGACATGCCAGGCCTATCGGCAGATATAGCAATGCATCAACTCAATGTCGACCCAAAAAAGAAGCCGATACGGCAAAAGAAGAGAAACCTCGCTCCTGAGAGGAAGGAAGCGGTAAGGAAAGAAGTTGACAAGTTGTTGATCGCTGGGATCGTCAAAGAAGTGTTCTATCCGGATTGGTTAGCCAATCCTGTGTTAGTTAAGAAGCCAGATGAAACCTGGCGAATGTGCATGGATTTCACAGATCTCAACAAAGCATGCCCTAAGGATTCGTATCCGCTCCCGAAGATTGATCAGTTAGTCGACTCGACACTGGGCTTCGAGGTATTTGGGTTTCTCGACGCATATAGGGGATATTACCAGATCTTCATGGACCCCCGAGACTCAGAGAAAACCGCATTCATAACAGAGTTTGGTACGTTTTGTTTTGTAACAATGCCGTTTGGCTTGAAAAATGCAGGGGCCACCTATCAGCGGGCAGTCAACAAAATTTTCAAGGGGCTGATAGGTCGAAACATGGAGGTTTATGTGGACGATTTGTTGATCAAGAGCAAGTCCATGGGACAGTTTCTTGACGATGTCAGAGAGGTTTTCGAGGTGCTGCGGGCTGCGAACATGAAGCTCAATCCGAAGAAATGCACTTTTGGGGTTCGATCTGGAAAATTCTTAGGCTATATGATATCAAGAGATGGGATTCGAGCTAATCCAGATAAGATCGAGGCTCTCAAAAACATGCCTGCACCTCGTAACGTAAAGGAAGTACAACGATTGACAGGTCGGATGGCTGCCCTCAATCGTTTCTTGTCGATATCAGCGCAGAGGGCCCTACCTTTCTTCAAGATATTGAAGAAGGCAAGTCCGTTCCAATGGGATGAGAAATGTCAGAAAGCGTTCGATGACCTGAAAGAGTATTTATCTGATTTACCAACACTATCTTCACCTCGGGAAGGAGAGAAACTCTTAGTTTATCTAGCAATCTGTGAGGAGGCGGTGAGTGCAGTGTTGGTTCGAGAGGGAGACCAAGGGCAGATTCCGGTTTATTTTGTAAGTAAGGCATTGCATGGAGCCGAGATCAGATACACACCTGCTGAAAAATTAGCATTAGGTCTGGTTCATGCATCAAGGAAATTGAAGCCGTATTTTCAAGCACACCCCATTGTTGTGGTCACTGACCAACCTTTGAAGCAAATTTTGGCAAAACCCGAGACATCGGGTCGATTAGCAAAATGGGTTGTCGAGCTAGCTGAGTACGATATCGAGTTTCTACCGCGTACCGCCATCAAGGGTCAGGCTCTGCAGACTTCATAGCCGAAGGATTATCGATTCAATTGGAGCAAGATAAGCGTCATCAGAAGAACAATGGACCATCCACGTCGATGGTGCCTCAAGTAAAGAATGAGCTGGAGCTGGGTTATTGTTGGTTAGCCCTAAAGGAGAAGAATTCCCCTATGCACTTCGATTCGAGTTCAAGGCCACAAACAACGAAGCCGAGTACGAGGCCATGATCACGGGTTTGAAGCTGGCATCGAAGTTGGGGGTCGAGAATCTCCTGGTATATAGCGACTCTCAGCTTGTGGTGAATCATATACGAGGTGAGTATGAAGCCAAAGAAGAATCCATGAAGAGTTATCTGAAAGTTGTTCAGGGGTTGATATCGAAATTCAAGACAGTTCGCATCGAACAGGTGCCTCGAAGTGAGAATAAGAGGGCCGACGCGTTGTCTAAACTCACATCGAATTTCAAATCAAAAAGGAAGGTTCTGGTGGAAATGTTGGCAGAGCGGAGCTACAATGAAGTCGATGTGCAACCAGTGGTTCAGGGATCGACGTGGATGGACCCAATAGCTCTGTACTTGAAAGATGGAATTCTCCCGTCTGACAAGTCTCAAGCCAGAAAGATCCGACTACAAGCCTCCAGGTATGCTCTATTTGACTATGTCCTTTATCAAAAATCGTTTGTAACACCTTGGATGCGATGCGCATCGGAAGACGAGGGGCTTATCTTCTTGAAGAGATACATCGAGGAGTTTGTGGTAATCATTGCGGAGCTCGGATGTTGGCGAGAAAATGTAAACTAGCAGGCTATTTTTGGCCGTCCATGCAAAAGGACGCCAATCGATTGGTGATGAGATGCAGGGCTTGTCAGGTGCATGATGTGGTGACACACCAACAGGCACGGGAGATGAACGCCATCGAATCGGTATGGCCGTTCGATGAGTGGGGAGTCGATATAGTCGGGCCTTTACCTCGAGCTCCGGGTAATTTCAAGTATGTTGTGGTCGCGGTTGATTATTTCACAAAGTGGGTTGAAGCCAAGGCTCTTACTGACATCAGAGCTCAGACTATCAAGAAATTTCTATGGGAAAATATTTTGTGCAGGTTCGGAATTCAGAAGTATCTGATATCGGATAATGGGACTCAATTTCTAGATGACCGAGTGCAGGATTGGCTCAAAGAATTCAAGATCGAGCATAGAACGACGTCGGTGGCCCGACCTCGGTCCAATGGACAGTCGAACGGACAACGGAGACAAATTAAATTTGGCTTGAAGAAGCGGTTGGAAGATGAAGGTCGGGATTGGGCGGCTCTCGCTACCCAAAGATTCGTGGTCATATCGAACAGCACCCAATTCGGCCACCCAAGAGACTCCCTTCGCCATGGCCTATGGATGCGAAGCAGTAATACCTGCAGAGATCGGACTAGCCTCGCCTCGAGTTTTGGCATATAACGTTGAGACAAATGCCACAGATCTGCTTCAAGAGAAAGATAATATCGAAGAGAAGAGAGAGGTTGCGGCGTATCGAATGGCCAATTATAAAAGAAAGATCTCCCAGTATTATAATTCGAGGGTGAAATACAAATACTTCCAAGTAGGGGATCTCGTGTTGAGGAAGAATGAAGCCAAGCAGCGGGACCCAATAGGCAAGCTTGAGCCGAATGGGAAGGTCCATATAAAATCCTCGAAGGTGCATCCTAAAGGATCGTATCGCTTGGTGTCCGATGGAAGCACAAGCACGTTGCCTCGAACGTGGCACGCCACCAACCTCCGGAAATATTATGTTTAAATTGTTTATCGACTTTATGACATTTGCAACTTTACTTTCTAGTTACTTGTAATAGGTCGATGTGACAATTGATTTCAATGTCTTTTATTCAAGTAATTTTCTTTTCTAGCTGTGCTTAACTTACAAGCTCATGTAAAAAAGAAAAATGGGGTGGAAGAAAAAAGACCAAAAATCGACTCCAACAAGACGCCTCGACACGAAAGAGCTAGAGTAATACGGTGAATAAAGCCAAGTCACTGACAATGCTTATATCACTTCCGTTCTGTAATCCATCGACACGATGAAGTTAAAACAAAGCAGTGAAAAAAGCCAAGTCACTGACAGAGCTTACATCACTCCCGACTTTCCAATAAGCCACGATGCGAGGCGGTCGGAAGATCCCACGATGGATACCTAACTCGACCGTATCATAAGCACCACGATGTGCGACAAGCCGAGTGAGGATTTCGTAATTCGATGTCCTTATAAGCCCGACGACGGCAGACGGCCGAATCGAGCTCCGATCGATAGCCAAGTCAAGCCAATAAGGCAAGACAAATGCTAGATCGACTCATATCCAAGTGTACCATGAGTCATGAACTCATACCACACTTCGAGGGGCCATAGGGGAATTAAGTCCAAAGGACTACACCCCCAAAGCAGCGTCTACACTACAAGGGAATCAAGTCGAAAAAGACTACCCCTAGACAATTGAGCAACAAGAGATAAAAGACATTCAATGAAAAAGCATAGATTGAAATTCAACAATCAGAGTGCAAAGTTAAATTGAAAAGTTAAATCTCCCAGGTCGAATCGACGAAATACACATCTAGACAAATAAAAATGTCAAAGTTATACAACCAGATCGAATGAAAGAGTTCAATAAAAGATCAATAAAAATTGTGGCAGCAAAGAGAGAATCGTCAAGCAGCTGGCTGATTTGAGGTAGAGGCGTTGGGGTCGACTTGTTCTTCCAACTCGACGTTCTCCGCTCCATCTCCCTCCAGAGCAGGGACCACATACTTGTCATAAAGTGACACGCCAACTTTGAAGTCTGTAATATATCGACCATATCGGGGGATGGCCTCGGGATCATACAAGTATGCCTTCTCGATACTCGAAACTTCGAAGTCAGGGACGACCATCTTGACCTGATCCACCACATTCAAGAATCCCCCCTTCATAGCCTGAGTCATCAGCAGTGCCAGGTCATTCTCGAGCTCTTCAGATGTCAAGAAATCTTTTCTGGCCGCCTCGAGGCGAGTCGTGAAGCTATCGACCTCAAGCTGAAGGTCGTCTCGAGCCTTAGTAGATCCGGCCAGCTCAGATTTTGTTTGGTCCAACTCTGACCTCACCATCGCTAGCTCAGCATCCCTGGCGGATATATCTTTTCGTGCTTTGGACAGATCGTCTCGAGCCGCTGCCAGGTCAGATTCCAGCTTGATGCGTCGATCATCCAGCTTGTTCACCCTGGCCTTCAGCTTTTCTATGTCGGAGGTCAGCTTGTCGATGATTTCTTTCTGTTCCTCCAAAGCTGCTGAGGGGGACTCGATTCTATTCAGAGCAACTTTAGTCGCAAGTCGAGTCTGCAAAGAAGAGCACCATTTATATCGGAAACAGATAGAAATTCCGAAACTACAGGGTAAATAAAAAGACTTACAGCTCGATGGCTTTTCATGATGAAGTCATGCAGCTCTTCCGGAGTCATGGCTTCCATTTCTGCCACGCTCATTCCAGGGATCGGGTCGGAAGAATTTGGTGGAGCAAGGTTGCGAGTCTCCTTCCCGACACCATGCCTTACCTCGGAAGTTTTCTGGCGCTTCCTCGAGACGAGGTTCTCCTCGGCTTGCTCGGTCACCCGATCCTCGTCTGGTTGATCCCTAAGGATGTTGGATGTCGACACCGGGGTAGAAGATCGGGCCGGGGTCTCTGACCCCCAGAGGTTATGGCACCGGACACCGGCTTCTTCGACCTGATACCGGCCAGCTCTTGGATCTTCTTGGGGTCCGTCTTCTTAGGATCGGCATCTTACCCAATGCCTCCAGCTTTGAAAAGTGTTCCACTGCAAGCAGAGAAAAATCGACATTAATACACCGTCAAAAACTTTTATCGATCTTGAAAAAGGAAGGTGCAAGTATAACAGCTCGACAGAACGAATAAGTATCCTACACAAAACTCGAATATCCTCATCGAGTTCCAGATAGGCGCCCGGGCCAGCCGTCTCGATGTCGCAAAAAAGGATACAGGGAATGCAGGTTTCGAGTCGAGACGTCGGGGTGAACGCTCTCGATAATCCCACACCCATTGGGGACGTCCGAGTCGAGTCGATCATGCCATTTCTGGGGCCTTTTGTACCAAGTGTGGATGTCAATGTCCTCCAATCCGTGTCGGATAAAGAAGAAATGCGGTTTCCACTCGCCTTGAGACGAGGTCACCCTCCTCACAAACTCCGACACCAAAGGGCGCCTCTGGAAAGTATACCATCCGGCGTCTTGTAGGCCTTGAATTGCGTAATATTGCCGGAACAACCGGACCGAAAACTCAACTTTGGCAATTCGACACGCCAGCACGAAGCCCATTACACTCCTAACCCCATTGGGAGCAAGTTGGGTAACGCATATCTGATAGTGTTGAAGGACCGCGCGCGAGAGACGGATCGAAAGGAAACCGTAGTCCCTCCTTCAATTGCGCCTCGTATATGGCGCGAACCCGTGGGGAGGGTCACGGGCGAATTGAAACCGACCGTGTGATACTTTGACGTTCTCGATGAATAGGGGATGCCGTATCGAAGACAAATGACTTTAGCTTTTTCTTGGGAAAGACCGGATATGCAACCATACGGCCCTTGGCCCTTCATTCGGTTTGGCGTTTGGCAACGGGTCGAGAAGACGATTCTTCTTCTCCCTCCCCTCTTTCTTCTCCGGCGCTCTCTCACCGGAAGCGGTTAGACGCTCGTAAACCGTTTGCTCCGTCGATTCTTCTTCTTCTATCGCAATAACTTCTTCCCCGTTTTGAGAATCGCTATCGCTACTAGACATGGAATTGCGTAAGATGCAGAAGTAAAAGAAAAAAAGAATTTGAGCAGGATTAGGGCTTACTTGCGGTTTTTTGACAAAGCAGAGAAAGAATGGCAAATGAGAGACTTCCAAGCCCTGGACTCCTTATATTCTTGCAAGATCTCCAAATGATTTGAAAGGGCAAGATTTGGGGGCAGTTATAAGGTTTGAAATGCGATAATCAAGGGTAGTGGGCCGGACAAAACGCTTCGTTTCCTGCACCCATTAATGATGGTACAGTGTGACGTCACCCTACGACGGCCTACGTCGGCTAGTAAGACAGCTATATTCCCGCCTAACGAAGATCACGTGTCGAAAAGATTATTCAAATTTTCAGATCCGACATCAGCACTCGAGATGAACTTCCCTCCGATCTGGGGGGCTTATGACGATACGGGATTTCACCCCTCCACGTGGAATAATCTGATTGGTCCAGCCGACATGTGGAAAAGTCTACGTTGATTATCTACATCGGATCGAATACGAGACTCACCAGTGAAGACTATAACAACCGGCAGATTCTGCAAGTGTCCTACCTCGATCGCCCACGTCGGTATGCATCGAGTCGAGACCAAGACTTCCTGTCCAGACACAAGGGCCCACCATCCAACAGGTTGCTTGGGCAGGAGGGCAAGGCCCATTTAAGGGTAATTATGTCAATAGACCAAACCGCCCCAAGTTTAGGGCAGAAGAGGGCATGTGCCTATAAATACATCATTCCAGGAACTACGTAAGGCTTGATTCCTGGACATTCACACAGATACGTAGGCAATCCAAGATACATTCTTGGACTCCCATAAAACACCAAAAACACCATCTTTTACACAAGCATTACTGACCGTTCGATCCCTTTACAACTCATCCTTAGATTACACGTGGCCCTGATTTACCGGTGGTGCATTATTCAGCTTCATCAACTATCTTCAACAATGGAAAGTACGAAATGAGTTTGGATGAATTCAAGAAATGGTTGAAGAGGTTCGATGTAGACGAAGACGGTAAGATCAGCGCAGTAGAGCTGCGGGAGGCGATCCGTGCCATGGGAGGCTGGTTCTCCACAATCAAATCAAAGAATGGAATTAAAAGTGCAGATAAAAATCACAATGGATATGTGGATGAGCAGGAGATCAAGGAACTCAAGGATTTTGCTCTAAAATACCTTGGAGTGAGAATTATAACGTACTAGTTTAGTTTGTTGTCTCTGGTTATGAATCAATTAGTCCTTTTTCTTTTTCTTTTGGGAGTGATTTATGTCATCAATAATGTTACTAAGTTACATAGTCAAAGCTACATATATATATAACCGATGATTTAAATCTGGTTATGGTTGAAGTGATGGTAGAAAATATGGTTGTGTCAAACAGTTGCGGGAGAATAATCGTGTCTCTATCGTTAGTCTTGTTAGATCATCTGACGTACGATGTCATGTCTGTTTAGACAAATTATCTACCCTTTAAAGGAAAGGGATGTAAATATTCCTTTTTATGAAAAGCGTGTGTTCTTGTATACAGTGTGCTTCTATTTTAATTTATTACCATAAAACAGTTTGAAATTGCAGAATCAAGTGTTTTTTTTGGTTTGTTTGTTTTTTTGGTTTTGTAGTACCTCTACCCAACTACATCATAGTTTTTACTCGTGGACATTTTTTAAACGATATTGTAACACCCCTGATTTTTTAGTAAGGGTAAAAAGGGTAATCTTGTAGATTTATTTGCCTCAATATTTAATTAAATGGATTATAATTTATTTTATTGGGGTTAAGGATAATTGTGAATTTATGGTAATTAAGTTATAAATAAACTTCTCTCATTAATTCTCCCTCAATTCACACGCCGCATATATCAGGAAATAAAAAGATATGTACGCACTAGAAAAAGTTTAGGAAGAAAAGGTTCAACGGAATCTTCAATCGCAGGGTCAATTCGTTCGTCTTTTCATCATGCCGTAGTAGAGAAAAATGATCACCGCGATGAAACTAACCTATCGATATCAACATCTCTTTATTTCGTAAGTATTTGTTATTAACCCTAGTTTAATTAGCATCTTAATCGGTTTGATGAATTCTTGGGTTTTGGGTATCCTAGATTGTTGTAGATGAGCTTATAACAATAGTATATGTTTTTTGTTATAGAAATTATTAGATGAAAGGAAAATATTGCAATATCCTGGTGTTCTTGTCTTTCGGATTCGTTCTTGACGGATTAAGAGGTAAGGGGGTGTTCTAATCGGTTTTGCTGTTGTTGTTGTATTCTACCGTCAATTATTGCAAGTTTTGGTTGTAATAAGGTTGGGAAATCGCTATGAATGGATTTGCATCGTTTTCGCCTTGAAACGAAGTTGTTTCTCCTTATTTCCATCGATTGCCGCGCGCTAGACTAGCAATGTTGGCGGGCGCCAATGATGCACAACATGTAAACATGATGTACTATCAGGGTTTGGCGGGCGCAAATGGAAGCAGAGTCGAGCGAGTGTTATGTTCATCTTTGGCGGGTGCCAATGAGGTTTTGACGGGTTTCAAGGTGAGCATAATGATATTTAATATTCTAGAAAGGGTTGGCGGGCGCAAAGGTTTCTTGGTTTGCGCCAAAGTGCTTGTTCACCCTGTTTTGAGATTTTCTTGTGTACAACTTTTTGTTGTTTGGTATGAATGCCTTTGGGGCATTATCTGTTAATTGGCAGTGTCTAACATCGACTTCTGGTAGCCTCGGCTCAGCACCACAATTTAGACCATCTGAGGGGAGAAGGTAGAAGCACCGGAAGGCGACTGTTTAGGCCTTGCGGGATTTTGACTTAGTAGTCAGTGATCCTTTTACCATGCACAGTGTCCTTTGTTTGTAGTGTAACAAACCTACTTGAGCAAGGTTATACTACGGAGCTAGTAGATGGTGAGTGAGCTCTACTTTTACAACCTACGTGGTACTGATTGTAGAAATTATTCATGTTATATATAAGTATGCTATTTATTGTATCTGATTCTTCTACCCTTACTAAGTACGTTTGTACTTACCCCTTTATTTTTTGTTCACCGCCCTGAGAAGGTGGTGTATCATAGGTTAATTTGCGAGGCCACGCAGGAGTGACCCCGTGACGATGTTTGGCCGGGACCCTGATCTCGACTCGTATAACGCCGACATGGGTGTTCGAGGTGGGACACTTGCAAGATCTGCTGGCCGCCGTGGTAATCACTGATACGTCTCGTATTCGACCCGATGTGGATAATACACTTGGACTTTTCCACATGCCAGCTGGACCAATTAGATAACTCCACGTGGAGGGGTGAAATCCCGTATCGTCATAAGCCCCCCAGATCGGGGAGAAGCTCATATCGTATGCTGAGGTCGGATCTGAAAATTTGAATTATCTTTTCGACACATGGTCTTCTTTAGGCGGGAATACAGCTGTCCCTCTAGTCGACGTAGGTTGTCGTAGGATGACGTCACACTGTTTCAGTATTAATGGGTGCAGGAAACGAAGCGTTTTTTATTGGTCCACACGGGGATTCTGCTCTTGATTATTGCGTTTCAAACCCTATAACTGCCCCCAAATCTTGCCCTTTCAAATCATTTGGAGATTGTGAAGCATAAAAGGAGCCCAAGGAAACGAAGTCTCTCAGTGGCCATCCAAATCTCAGTTTTAGCCGAAAACCTCAAGTAAGCCCTACTCTACTCAAATTCTTCCTTTGTCTTTTATTTCTTTGCCCTTTCTCACTTCCATGTCTAGTAGTGAGAGCGATTCTCAAAATACGGAAGAACCTGTTGTGGTAGAATAAGAATCAGCGGAGAGGACGATTTCTGGGCAACCACTTGCTTCCGGTGAGAAAGTAGCCGGAGAAGAAGAATTGTCTTCTATACCTGCTGCCAAACGCCAAACAAGGATGAAGGGTCAAAGACCATACGGTTGTATATCCAACCTAACTCAGGAAAAAGCCAAAGCTATCTGTTTAAGATATGGCATTCCATACTCTTCTAAAAACATCAAGGTGTCTCACGGTAGATATCAATATGCATGTGATCCTTCTCATGGGTTCTGTGTCATTTACGAGGCGCAACTGAAAGAGGGATTAAGGTTTCCCTTCGACCCGTCCCTCATAGAAGTCCTTCGACATTATCAGATCTGCATCACCCAACTCGCTCCAAATGGATTTAGGAGCGTTATGGGCTTCGTGCTAGCATGTCGGATAGCCAAGGTCGAATTCTCAGTTCGCCTATTTCGACAGTACTATTCGATCCAAGGCCTACAGGATGCGGGATGGTACACTTTCCAGAGACGTCCTCTGGTCTCAGAGTTTGTGAGGAGAGTGACCTCGTCTCGTGGCGAGTGGAAGCCTCATTTTTTCTTCATCCGACATGGGTTGGAAGATATCGATATCCATACCCGGTACAAGAGGCCCGGAAAATGCATGATAGGCTCGACTCGATGCCCCGCCGAGTGTAGGATTCTCGAGAGGGTTAACCCAGATGTCGCAACTCGAAACCTTCATTCTCTATACCTTTTTGCTGATGTCGAGACGGCGGGTCCGGGTGCTTATCTGGAACTCGACGAGGACGTTCGAGTTTTGTGTAGGACTTTTATTCACTCTGTCGAGCTGCTATATTTCTGTGCTTTTTTTCTTTTTCTATACTTGTTTCTGTTTTGACAGTGTATTGATGTCGATTTTTCTGGGTTTACAGTGGAATTCTTCTCAAAGTTGGAGGCGGTCGGCAAAGTGCCTGACCCTAAGAAAGTTGATCACAAAAAGATTCAAGAACTGGCCGGCATCAGGTCGAAAAAGCCAGTGTCTGGTGCAATAATCTCCGGAGGTCAGAGGACTCCGGACCGAGCTTCAACTCCTGTGTCGACATCCGACATTCTGAGAGATCAACCTGACGAGGCTCGGGTGACTGAGCAGGCTGAGGAGGATCTCGTCCCGAGAAAACGCCAAAAGACAACCGAGGTGAGGCATGGAGTCGGGAAGGAAGCTCGCAACCTCCCCCCTCAAGGCTCGAGTGGCATCGAGACGATCCCCGGCATGAGTCTTTCCGAAATGTAGGCCATGGCTCCTGAGGAGCTGGGCGATTGTTACTCAAAGGTTATCCGAGCTGTAAGTTTTCACTTAACTCTTTTATTTTTGTGATTCTTGTCTTCTCCCCGAATTCACACCATTCTGTTTGCAGGCTCGGCTGATGACCAAGGTGGCCTTAAAAAGAATCGAGTCTCCATCTGCTGTCTTGGAGGAGCAGAAAGAAACAATTGCCAGACTGACCTTGGACATCGAGAAGCAGAAAGCTAAGGTGAACAAGCTTGATGATCGACGTATCAAACTGGAGGCTGACCTGGCAACTTCTAGAGACGATCTGTCTAAATCGCACAAAGATATATCCGACAGGGATGCTGAGCTGGCGAAGGTGAGATCGGAGCTCAATGAGACAAAAGCTGAGTTGGTTGAATCCCTTAAGGCCCGAGACGACTTTCAGATTGAGGTCGATAGCTTCACAACTCGCCTAGAGTTGGCCAAGAAGGATTTTCGGGCTTCTGAAGAGCTTGAGAATGACCTGACGCTGCTGATGAGTCAGGCAATGAAGGGGGGGTTCTCGAATGCCCTCGATCAGGTCAAGGTGGTCCTCCCCGACTTTGACGTTTCGAGCATCGAGAAGGCGCACTTATACGATCCTGAGGCCATCCCTCGATATGGCCGATATTTCACAGAATTCAAGGCGGGTGTGTTTTTACATGACAAGTATGTGGCCCCTGCCATGGAGGGGGATGGAGAGGAGGACCTCGAGTCGGATGATCCAGTTGACCCCAACGCCTCTACCTCAAACCAGCCTGCTGCCTGATAATATTTTTTAGTTATCGTTTTTTGGAACAATTTGATTCGATCTGGCTGTAATAACATTTGTTGATCTTTTATTGAACCTTTTGATTCGATCTGGTTGTAATGGGATATCACTTTTTGAATTTTGAATTTCAATCTATGTTTTTTCATTGAATTTCTTTTGTGTTATTAACTCTGTCTTGGGTGTAGTCCTTTGGACTTAACTCCCTTTCGACATCGTTTTATGGGGTGTAGTCCTTTGGACTTAATTCCCCTAAGCCCCTCAAAGTGTAGTATGAGTACGTGACTCTGGTACATTTGAGTATGAGTCGACCTAACATTGTACTGCCATATCGGCTTGACTTGGCCATTTGGTCGGAGCTCGAGTCGACTGTCGTGCCTCGTCAGGCTTTTGACTTGGTCGAATTGAATACTCCTTATTCGACTGTCGCACTTCGTGGTGCTTCTGAACTGGTCGAATAAGGTATCCATCGTGGGATCTTCCGACCGCCTCGCATCGTGGCTTATTGGCAGGTCGGGAGTGATATAAGCACTGTCAATGACTTGGCTTTATTCACTATTTTAATCCAACTCCATCGTGTCGAGGAATCGTTGTTGAGGTCGAATTTTGCTCTTTTTTCTTCCAGCTTCCTTTTCTTTTTTACATGAGCTTGCAAGTTAAGCATAATTAGAAAATAAAATTACTTAGATAAAAGACATCGAGATAAACTGTCGCATCGACTTGTTACAAGTAACTAGGAAAGTAAAGTTGCAAATGTCATAAAGTGAACAAACAGTTTAAACATAATATTTTCTGAGGTTGGTGGCATGCCAAGTTCGAGGCACTGTACTTCCATCCGACCTGCCCAGTTGATACTCTGCAAGCCAATTCTGCACTCTCTCATCTAGAAACTGGGTTCCATTGTCTGATATTAGATATTTCGGAATCCCAAACCTGCATAAAATATTTTCCCAAAGAAATTTTTTGATGGTCGAGGCCCTGATGTCGGTGAGAGCCTTAGCCTCGACCCACCTGGTGAAATAGTCAACCGCCACCACTACAAATTTGAAATTGCCCGGAGCTCAAGGTAGAGGCCCGACTATGTCGACCCCCCATTCATCAAACGGCCATACCGACTCGACGGCCATACAATCAGTACCCTATTACGTGGTACTGATTGTAGAAATTATTCATGTTATACATAAGTATGCTATTTATTGTATCTGATTCTTCTACCCTTACTAAGTACGTTTGTACTTACCCCTTTATTTATTGTTCACCACCCTAAGAAGGTGGTGTATCATAGGTTATTTTCGAGGCCACTCAGGTGTGACCCCGTGACGATGTTAAATAATGCACCACTGGATTAACGGGGCCACATGTAATCTAAGGGTGAGCTGAAAAGGGGATCGAATGGCTGGAACTGTAGTGAAGATGGTGTTTTTGGGTGTTTTATGGCTGAGTCCAAGAATGTATCTTGGATTGCCTACGTATCCTGTGTAATGTCCAGGAATCAAGCCTTACGTAGTTCCTGGAGCTGTGTATTTATAGGCACATGTCCTTCTTCTGCCCTAAACTTAAGGCGGTTTGGTCTATTGACATAAATAACCCTTATTGGGCCTTGCCCCTTGCCCAAGCAACCCTCTGGGTGTTGGGCTTAGGAATCTGGGCTGGGACCCTGATCTCGACTCGTATAACGCCGACATGGGTGTTCGATGTGGGACACTTGCAAGATCTGCTGGCCGCCGTGGTAATCACTGATACGTCTCGTATTCGACCCGATGTGGATAATACACTTGTACTTTTCCACATGCCAGCTGGACCAATTAGATAACTCCACGTGGAAGGGTGAAATCCCGTATCGTCACCCCGGGATGTTTTAGCTGAAGTTTGTTATTCTTTATTCCATTGTAATTTGGGGTATAAACTCCCCTACATTTGTAATGATAGAAATGAGTGGTTGAGTTTGTGGATATCAAGATGTAATGGATTATTCGTATTTGACGGTTTTAATAAAGTCTTATAATGATGTATTAGATGCGGTCTGTGTTGCTTTCGATCGTTGTCATAGTGGTTTTAGTTGCCCGAGTCTATCGTTTTGTCTTCCGCCTTGTCCTCTGATGTGTGTCTACGTAAGCTTACGTATATAATTAGATAAAATTTCAATTATGTGTGTCGGGCTTTTTTTTCCGGAAAAGGACTCGGTATCCGGGACAGAGGCATCGCAAATATTTATTACGTCCGATTCAAATGACTTTTTACAAATAGTGGGTCGATACATATGTGCGTGTTTCAAGATGACGGAATGAAGACAGAAAGTTGTTTTCTTCGTCCTGCTGCGAAAGTTGTGCTCAACGCTCTCTCTCCTCTTCGAGTGGGGCTTCGCACCTCCTCCAAGGGAGCCATGGTTACCTCCTTTATAGCATTATAGTATCCTCTTTCGAGTGACTAGCGTACCTCGCGATAAGCCTTAGCTGGTGGGTATTCTTTCCGATACTTGCTTTCTCTTACCTACCGGATAAATATAACCGGGCTAGCTAACATTCAACTCTTTATCGCGTACCCATTAGGTTCTTCTAATGCATCGATCAAGTCATACCAACTTCCAATGTAGATCCGCTAAGGTATAGAGTGTTAATTTTAGTTTGATGATCGATGATCCCTGTGAACAGACCCATATTGAACCCGTGAATCGTTAATTGTTTGGTACGCTAGCCAATGAATCCAACCAAACGATATACTAGTCAACCGATTCCCACTACCCGCTCATCCACAAACCAGTAATTCAGGAACTCAACATGCAATACAGATCGAATAGTAGATATTGGCAGTCAACAATTGATTCCGACTCCGACATGTGAGACTAGAGCCATCCAACCACATATTATTAACGGTCCCTTCAGGATTCCGAATACGGGTACCGATCCCGACTATGGGAACGCTGGCCAGACATATCTATTTTGATAAAAACCACATGTACCCATGCTCTCTCCAAAACCCATAATCCGACCTGCAAACATAGCGTACGACTGCTTCCATTGATGGAGGCCTGGCCTTATGATTATGATAGGATAAAAGACAAGCGAATATTAATCCCAGTTTGGGCGCTACTAGGTTTGTCAAAAAAAATCACTTGAAACAATTTAATGATAGCTACAGTAAAACCTCGATAAATAAATAACCTCACCAAATGAATAATTTTATCCAGTCCCGACATGGTCAAAGGGGCTAAATGAAAAAAATTGAGTCCTTAAAGTCCCCATGTAAACATAAATGAATAATCACTAAATTCGAGTAGTATGAATTCTTTATCAAACTAGGATTTTAGAACTATATATAGTTTGTAATGTAGGTTAAGTATATTTTCTTAGACTCTAACTATTCCATACATACAATCTTATTAGTAGTCTCAAAACAGAATACATTGTACTTAGTCAACACGTATAGTGTATGTATTCCTAATCTAGAGTCTAAAGAAAATGAATGTAATTAAAATTTTCATAAGAATTTTGACCATTACCCTCCAAGTACATTTGTGTATTAAATGTAAAAATACTAATCATAAGAAAAAAAAATAAAAAAAAAATGTAAAAATACTATCTAAATGAATAAATATGTATTTATCGATCAATGAATAATACATTCATTTATGGATAAATAAATAACCTCAGTGGTCGAACTTTTCTAGGTGTCCAATCTTCCCGGCAGTGTACCGGGTCATTCGTAGTCTAATAAGTGGTTAAGGTCATATCTCACAAGGATTGTGAGGTTAAGTACCGAAAAAGCTATATTATTTTGGTCTAAGTTCCTAAAAGACAATAATAATAATAAAAAAGTCTAGGCAAGACAATGCAATGATCAAGTATATCTCTACCAATACCATGGGAATAAACAACCAACCAACCTTCCTTTAGTGTTCAAGTGTGCGTTATCGGTGCACTCCTAAGCTTGCAATCCCCCCTCATACGAGTGCACGGAATTATTATATGCCTCCTCCTTGGTCTAAGAACCCTAGACCTAAGGATTCAACATGATAATCTCTTTTCCCGCACAAGCTTCTCCTTTCGGAGTCAACTAAGAGTGCGTAAGTGTGCAAGTGTTAGGTGATCAATCCAGCACAAACAAGCAATGCAATACAAATAGGGAAAGATAACAATAACATATGAAGTTATGAAATATGAACTAACATTCCCAGTCAACTAATTAATAGGTATAAAGAACTATCACAAACACATTATCTTGGCTGGTAAAAGACTAGCCATTCATAGCTATGAAATCCAACATGTCAAGAATGGATTTCATATCTATGGCAACAAATAAATCACAAGTAAAGACTAAGAATTTACCAGCCGAGAGCTATTAAATGTAGAAGGAAACTTGCATTCAATTGAAGAATATTCAATGGAGTTTTACACCAAAGATGAAAACTTGATTCCACAATAGTGATTCTAGAAATCAAACTAAGAGTTCTCAATGTTTACAAGTGAAATTAAATGTTAAATAATGGTGGATTTTTTCTAGAATAGTCTTGAGGTTGAAGTGCCTTCAAGCTTCAAATAAATGGGTGGAAGAATGGTAAATTGAAACTTGAATTCCTAACTTAAGTGAGCTATCTGCACATCTTGGCCACCTCCAACAGTGAGTTGGCGGCCTCCAATGGCTCTGAATCATCTTGGAGGTCTCCAATGGAGTGTTGGAGGCCTCCAACTTCAGAAAAGTGGTTGGTAGCAGCTGGGAGCATTTAATTCATGGCAGCAGATCGGAATCACAAGGCTGGAGGGCTCCAAGGAAGAGTTGGCGGCCTCCAACTTCACAACAGCTCAATAAAATGGCTATAACTTGAGTTGTACACCTCCGATTAATGTGATTCAAGATTCATTGGAAAGCTCGGTTTCCGACCTACAACTCTCATGAATGAGTCTTATCTAGGAAATGCTTCTAAGGGAAGTCAAAAATATCCGTTGAAGATATGTTATGGCAGTAGCACTAATGATAAATGACCCATTTGAATTCGATAGCTTCCGGCATACTCTGCTAGCCCTCAAAAGACGTGTTTATGCTCAACACGTGTCGTCACTCGGGTCTTGGTCAACCTATAATCCTGCAATAAATCATCAAAACATCAAGCGTAAACCCGAAACAACGATCCGGTTACTATAACCGGTACAAAACCTATCAAAATATAATATTTTATATAATAATTACATATTTGGATGAAACTAAGAAAATAATGGCTCGAATTGATACGAACGCATCAATAAAGGCATGAGAAATAGGGATAAAATATCGTGAAATGTATCATCTAGTTTACTTACATCACTCGCTAAATGAATATTTTTTTCTGGTCCTGAGGGTATTCATTTGTCGATATTATATTGTAGTTCTTTTGCAAAATTATACAATATTGTCTTTACGGACACCGTAGCTAACAATCTCCTACTTGTTCGCAAAGGCAATTTATTTATTTTAAAGCACACACTTTTTTATCAAAAGCATCTCTCACTTGCTCTAAATTTGGTGTGTAATGTCTTTAAGTCTCTCTGAGTGCCGACCAAACAAATTTTCCGGAAATGTCGTGGTAAAAGGATCGGTCAGGTTGTCAGCAGAGGCTATATTGAGAACCGGCACGTCTCTTCTACACGATCTTCCTGATCCGGTGGTACTTCCTCTCAATATGGTTTGACCTTGCATGTCTTTTATGCTCATTGGAATTAGCCCCGGAACCATTGTTATCACAATAAAGGGTGATGGTCATATCCCAACCTGGAACAATTTCCAGATCTAAAAGGAATTTTTGGAGTCATACCGCTTCCCAGTGACGGACCCAGAAAAAAATCTCAGTGGGGGCACTGGAACAAATTCAAAAGGCGAGTGGGGGCATCAATAGTGTTTTTACATTTTTTACCTATAAAAACGCATCGATTTTCGGATCTCAGTGGGGGCCATGCACCCCCCCTTTTATAAGCTGGGTCCGTCCCTGCCGCTTCCTTAGCAGCTTCCAAAGTTGCAATATATTCGGCCTCCTTGGTCGAATCAGCGATAAATGATTGTTTAATGCTTATGCCGACTGTGGCTCCACCACCAAAAGTAAACATTGATCTGGAAATTGACATTCGATCATCCTTATCTGACTGGAAATCTGAATCAATCTTTTCAACTAAAAGTTCACTCCTTAATCAACTAATCATAATTAAGTTAATCATTTTGCAAAATTGCATACGGTTTTAGATGGTTGGTGATAACAAGTTTATTTTCCCGGTGCTTTCAAGTCCTGTCAAACTTGGATCAGTTGAAGATTTTTCAAACTTGTTGACATATGTCAATAAAGTTTCCCTCTTGTATAAAGCTTAAACTTACATACGGAATATAAATTCTCCAATATAAAGTAATATCCTCCTTCGTGTTATTATTATGACGATTTTTAACAAGATTTTATTACATTCGTCCCAAATTTAAGTTCATTTAGCTTTTTCGTTTTGTCCATTATATAAGTCCATTTAGATAACCAAAAAAAAATTTTTACATTTTTTTCATTTTACCCTCATTTATTATTTACCCATTCTGTAAAATCTCACATCTGTAAAGTATAAGTGCATGCTCTCCCCCACATAAGTATGAGACATAAAGGTCTCGGGTTAGCCATTTTAGACCAAGCAAGGACGACGGTCTAAGTAGTTGACCAGACCATTTATGACTCATTTAGCGCTACCAGACCCGAGGTCTGGGGGCGTTACTGAATGATATCAGATCCGACTGCCATACGGACCTACGTGCCATACCGTGGGAGGCGGTGGGGGTCACCTCGTAGGAACGAACTGGGACAAGTCCACTGGGACGAGTCTTGGCCGTGCTGGCGAGGACGCTAGTCCCTTATAAGGGGGGAGAATGTAAAGTCTCATATCGGTAAATTAAGTGAATGCTCACCCTCATATAAATGTAAGACATAAATATCTTGTCAACTCGGGTTAGCCTTTTTAGACCAAACGATGATGACGGTCTATGTAGTTGACCGGACCATTTATGACGCATTTAGCGCTACCAGGCCCGGGGTCTGGGGGCGTTACACATTCACTTTTCATTATTTTGCATTAATAACAGTCAAATGTCATTTTAGAGTTTTTCATCAAAATTAATGATACATAACCAATTTAACCAAATTTCTTAATTCGTGTGAAAAAACCTAAATGGACTTAATTTTTGGACGTATGAGGTATCTTTTTCACTTATAATTGTATTCAACAGCCTCGTCACTTGGAAACTTGATAAAATATATCTTAAATGTTAAATGTTTGAAAAAATATGTCTCAAAAGTAGATATTTATGTTTGAAAACTATGTCTCAAAAGTAGATGTTTAAAAAATATGCTTCAAAAGTATTTTGGCATGGATTTGCTATGGAAAAGCTACGTATTTGTTACAGTTTTTTCTTGAAGTGCTTTCTGATTCTTCATGAAGTGCTTTCTGAGCATATTTTACATATATTTACTCTTCAAACATACCTTTTAAAGGCATAATACTTTTAAAAGGTCCCTCTTCACTACAGGATTCGAAGGGATGGATAACAAATAGCATCTGATTCTTCAGCAAATGCTTTATCGACTTTGTTGACCAAATTCCAAAATATATAATAATGGAAAAACATAAATCAATGAAAAGGAGTGTCTTTAAAGGCACCATACAAAATTTACCTAGGCACCTAAATTAAGGGGCACCACACTTTCACTTACTATTCTACTTAAGGCACCACACAAATTTCTACATCTACTCATTGGACCACAATTTAATTACAAAATTGTCATTTATACATATGGTACCATATCTGGAAATAAAATTTTACTCTTATCAAATAACTACAATATAATCCAAGAATTTTTTGATTCTTACAATTTCACCCCTACCCATACATCAATGAAATTGGGGGTTAGTTTAGCTTGACGTAGGTTCAATGGGAATAGAAGGAGATTAGGGGATATATGCAATTTCTATTTTGTTAGGGTTTAGTTTGAGGAAAAGAACATTGGAAACAATAAATATAATTTGGAAATAAAATATTTGTTTTTTTATACGTGTGGTATCTTTGATAGATTCGTCATTTAAAGAATTGATGTGTGGTGAATGAGGTAAATAACAATTTTTAAGATAGTTGTGGTGCCTGTGGTATAAAAAATGTGATGCCTTTAAAGGCACCCATGAAAAGACACGTTGCCGATACTCCCATCGCACTTTCAACAGTAATGATGAAAAATCACGAGGGGAAAAAGAGCACCGTTTTGGCACCTCAGTCAATCTACTTTTTAGGACAACGCAGTGAAATTCGGATTCTCCGAGTTCGAAATTATACATAAAACTCGACTCTGGAAATTCGACCTCTAAAAATTCGAAATTTTTCGCCTGGATAGATCGACCGTGGTGCCACAACTAACAGTGCCTTAAAAAATTATTGCAACAAGAACCACAATGGATACAGACTGAAGAAAACAACATAACTATATTTTGATAACAAGATTAATGTATTCATACTACCACTTACATAAGCTAAAGCATGGTTTATATCTACAGCATCATTTAAGTAAAATGTTTAATAATTGTTAACAAATTGGAAGCCTTAAACTCTATTAAATCAGGTCGGCTATATGAATCGTTTATTTTCTGATAAGTGGTATTTGCAGTAATTGAATGTTGAGGCTCAAATTGATTGAACCAAATAGACTCCAAAATTTTCCAGATTTGAAGTTGAAGTAGATATTATATCGTCAAATATCAGTGGAAGGAATTGGGAGTTTCCAATAATTCCATGAGTTGAAGTCCTCCTGAAAATGATAAGCCCAGAAAAAAAAAAAAAAAAAGGAGGTATTAAATTGCTGAACTTCAACTAGCAATCTAGTGCGGAATTTACTTTTTTCGAACCCCATATGGTCACAAAGAGAGAGAGTAACGGGGTTCAGGGCGGGTCCTGGCCATTTAGATTATTGCTAAAATTTAGTCAGTCTGGTGGATGAAACCATTCCAGCTATACGGGATTAGTCTTATTGTACACACTCTTACCTTAACTTTCACGGGTCAGACTCGTGACCTCTGGTCACATCACATGGTAATAACCAAGGCTCAAGCCATTTAGAGGTATTTTACACAGTCTAACCTTTGCTTCCACCGGTCATACTCGTGACCTCTGGTCACACGGTGATAACTATGGCTCTCCCTCTACGTATGGTTTGGCTACTGCCTACTTGACCCCCAATATATAATATTTCATATCATGACACAGTAATTTGGTGGCTTGAAAGACAAGAAATACCTGCTCAGAAGAAGACATCAAAGGAAACATGTCATCCACAAGAGCATGGAGCGATGTGTATGATTTTCTGTCAACGCGGCGATTTACAACAATCTCACCCTGTAATGGGACCCAAAAAAAACAGGTTCAAAAAATAGTAACAATAAAAAAGCACCACATAGGGCTATCTGAAGAAAAGGTACGTATTTATTTATTAATATAATTGTCCAGAGAATACCTTAGGATTAATGATGAAAATTTTTCCTTTTGGAATACCAACTTTGAGGTAGCTAATTTCGTCAGTGTCCCTGTTTCCGAAACCAGCATAGAAAGGGTTTCTGTCCGGCGGAAACAATGCTTTGATAGCCTGACAATAATACAAAGAAATAAACATACTAAGTATGGTTCCCCTTTCGAAAGCTCACTTAAAAAATGTAAAACTAAACGCTATTCATGCGTTTATGAAACTAAATATAAAATGATTTTATGAAATAATAAAATAAAAAAACAGAAATGTAAATTGTGAGCTGAAAGATAAAAGAGATGCACCCAAGTTAACTAACCTCCAAGCAAGAAATTTTAAATTCATGCGGAGCTCTTCTTACAACTGCAACAAAGTTAATGATGGAATTTGTCACATGACACTGCCTGAGCAATCAACAAAAAGGGAAGGCGGTACAAGGTTTCCCTAAAGACTAGGCTATGTGTAAGTATAACATACTACCTCTGTTCCAAATAACCGAAGCAATTGTCAAAATCATACATATTGAAGAAATGAGTTTATATTTTTTACTTCAACAATGACATTACGAAAAAATCTTGGATATGCAGTCTTTTACTTGTACTCACTCACCTAGTAATAAATAAGGGTAAAGTGAGAAAAAGGACACTAAATGATGCTTTTTAGTCACTTTTTGACGCTTTTTTCTCGCCTCTCCTTAACAGAAAGCTTTGTAGATGTCTTCAACAAAAAATGGGAAACCCGAGGCTTTTACTGAACCCACTTACCATATGAATTCAATTCTCTCACCTCCATTTAGATGTGAACAGACACAATGACTGATTAGCCAAAAACGTTTTACTGCTCCGATACATTTCCTTGTTATGACTTATGAAGGCAACATGTCCATTCTTTCGCATGACTTTACGAATAGTTGTTTGATATTTAATGGACTAACATTATACAACTTTCATTGACCACGGTGAGATGATATCTTTTTTGTGATTCTTGGGCCCTGGCATTTTTTCACATCACCAATATTCAGATTTGTCCTCTCCCACAATTTTTACTTTTAAAAAACACCAAGTCATGTGATACCTCTCCCGACACTCTTTCATCTTCTATAATATGATTTGTGGCGTTTCTCGCAAAAAGTGCCAGGCGACCGGGCTCGCCTGGGCTTACAACACAAGGAAAGGAATACTCGCTAAAAAGGAAAGAAAGGGAGAAACACATGGTCCTAGAAAAGTATAGTGTAGAAATAATAAAAATAAGGCATGGATGCACAAAAGAAACAGACAGTAACTCACCTTCTCGGTAGAGAGAAGGGAAAAGGCCATCAGGAGAAATAACAATAGGTCCCTCAGGCAAGGCTTTTCCGTCCTATGAAACAAGAATACATGAACATACATACAAAAAAGAGTTCTATAAATCAAGCAAGCAAGAGTATATCTACACACTTTTGGTATTCATTTCACTGATTACCTGCTTAAGGTTAGAAAGAAATTGCCGTGTGCTGTAAGCTTGAGAAATTGCACGTGCGCTCAAAAAAAGCACATGATACCCGTTCTCCTGCAGCATGCCAATTTATACACGATAACTACTCTTTCACTGAGAAATATAGGCAAGCCGATGACAGAAAATAAGTAAGCAACTTATGGATAAACAATATACTTCAAGAGAAGGTAAAACTTGGACATTGTGAAAGACCTAACTATAATGTTATTTTTCCTATATTTGTCTCTGGATGAAGGGGCAAGGTGGTGGTGGTGGTGGTGGGGGGGGGGGGGGGGGGGGGGGGGAAGAGAGCAAAATAATAAAGGGTCTCTGGCAGACCTTGATAGCCGAAAAGAGATGTGCAACACCCGTTTGTGACCAATCTACACCAACCAAAGGCATGACCTGTCCCAGAACGTCTGATCTGCATTGTTGAAACGAACAGACAACAAATAACAACAGCAAATATAAGCGCCACAAAGATAAACCTTTTCAACAGCCAAATCAACTATGTATCTTCCAACTACCCCCTCTGTCTATAAATAAATCTTAATAACAGAATCCCAGTTAGCGATGATAATTTTTTTTTATGCAATGACAGATCCTTTTCAAAAACTATATGAAGTGACAGGCTTTCTGTTTCATGTAATTTTGAATGAACCGCAATGGGTATCAATTCTAATAACCATCATCATTAACTAAAGCAAACAAAAAAAGGCTTTTACCGGGTAATTGTCCCATCAACATCAGATATCACAATACGGGAGTCCCATTTCCACAAATGAATTCTTGCTTCAACCTAGATTTTGTGCCAGTAATCAGTAGACTTGCACGTATTAGAATAAAATAAAAAAACCACAACCAAGAAAAATGAGCAAAGTGGATTGAATTGTTGCCACACATAGTTGTCAAGGCGCTAGGCGAAGCCAAGGCGAGCAAGGTCGCCCGAGCACCCGGGCGCCTAGGCGAACACCTGACACCTTAGTCGCTAAATCCCACAAGCAGGTTTTAGGCATTTAACACATGAACAAAATAGAGAAGACAAAGCAAAATTCACAGGTTTATTAGAACTGTGTATTAACACAATATTAAGCTAAGGAAGCAAATAAAGTAGCCACACATAATGAGTGAAAAATAGTACCAGAAGAAGATGAAACAGGAACAAGAGATGCTACTGATTAGACATAAGGAGCATAAGGAGTACAGAATTTTGATGGGATAAATAAATGTCAATTATTCTACTAGGTTAGCCTTATCTTAATCTATCTCTTCATTCTTTTTTCACCCAATAATAGAAAAACTTTAATTTTTGCTCATTCTAACATAAGCTCGTCGGGAAACGACTGTTTTTAAAGTTTAAATATGGTTTCTCAATGTCACGAAGTATATGTATATTGATTAAGTGTTATTTTTTGGTTTTATTAGAGAAATGACACATCTATCCCTGAAAACAGCACAAGGCGACGACTTTTCAGGATCAAGGCGGTGAACCCTCGCCTAGCGCCTACGCGATGCCTAGGCAACGCCTTAACAACTATGTTGCCACATATAAATTAAAGAGGGCGAAGACACATCACTTAAGTTCAATACACTCGTGCACCGCTGAAGAAAATAAATAAATCCCTACGATATTGAGTACTCGTCGACAAGAAATACATTAGAGGATACCTGCTGCTTTCCCAGCATGGGAGTTGAAAAGGTGAATGCTACTGTATTTGTCCCTTCCTTCAACTTTAAAGATTTCAGCTCTTCAGTCGTTGGAGTAGTTGTTCTTATGTTTATCTTTGTTGCCTTCAATTTAGGAACTTCTCTTTCATCATCAATTCCATCTTCTTTTTTAGAAACATGCTGAGCATCGGAGTTTCTATTATCACCTAAAGCTTTAATGCTTCTTGATCTATTTGAAGAAAAAGACAAACTTTTCCAGCTTTTAGGGGAAGTATCAAACGGTAGCGAAGAAGCCCCTGCACAGGGTTGAATACATCCAGAATCATCATGAGCTATTGCCTAATTTTAAGCATGTGATAACTCTAAAAAGCTCTTCCCCATTATATAATAAATAAGAATAGAAGTACAACTAACTGATTTTAGGGACTTATTTGACCAGTGTAATTTAAGCTGCACCATTACCAGTTGTTGATTAAGCACTAAATGGAACCTATTTTTACTAATAACAAATTCAACAGACATATCAGACTATCAAGTTTTCCAAAAGGGTAAAACTAAAATTTATTAGCATCAACACTAAAGATTTACCATGTCAGAATCTTATTACGAGGTTCTTTGTTTTCAGCAGGACATAAACCGACTCATAGGTTCTTGATTATGTAATATACTATGTTTTAAAGCTATTCCAAGAAAAATAAGTAACTAGTATCAGTATGTGTGTGTACAAGCTGTGTGTGTATATCTATATACATACACAAATGTAAGTACATACATATGTATATGTTTCTGTACATATACTTTTGTGGGTGCAATTGTATATATGCAAGTGACCATTAGAAAACGGAACTCAAACTTCCTACAGATAGCAAAGCTGCAACTTTAAGAACCATACAAAATAAGCACAACAGCTAATAAATGCTACATACCCACATTCAGGCATTCTGAACCATTATCAGCTTCTGATTCTCTCTCTCTCAAAACATCGTCCTGGAGCCTTGCGTGTTCCAATGAAGCATAGTCTGAATCTGGGGCACGTTCTGAAGACTGACTAACTCTACAGATGTTCAAATCAGAATCAAGTACTGACATATTTGGTAAAGATCTCGCAGTCCTAGATACTTCTTCCACCTGAGAACGAGCTTTGTCATGAACGTTAAGGTCACTGGATAAAATTTTCAGCTTGATATCTATGTCTGCAGCACTTACAGACGAGTCCTTGCTGCCAGATCCCTCGGCTGATAATTTGGAAACATGGTTACCTATGGAAGATTCATTATTTTCTTCACTTCTTATTTGTGAAACTAGAAGTTCACCTTCTCCCTCGTGATGCTGAGGTATGGCCTCCTCCATTTGTATACGGTCAATACCCTTCATATCATCAAGTTCACCAAAGAACAATTCTTCTGAACTTTCTGATCCTTGAAGGCATGTCCGTACAGGATAATCGACCGTGTCCAACGGGGACACTGGTTCATCCATTTTACCATCCTCACTCATAGTTTTCTCAAGTAGTGGTACGCAATGCTTTCTGTTCAAAGTGCCATGAGATTCCGTGCCTTCAACTGATACCCTCTCTGAAAATGTTTCAGTTATGAAATCATTCTCCAGCTGATCTGAGGGAACTCCATCACATTCAAGGTTTTTTTCGTTGACCTTTCCACATGCAGAGTTCATTGAAGTTGAACCAATCGCAGGTTGACATTTGTCCTGAAATGTGATATCCGTTGTCTGACCATCTCCCAAAACAAATTGTTCTCTTGAGCAAGCTTCAAACTTGGCATCCACTAAGTTCATACCTCCACTTCTATCCCTTACACATAATTCCTCATTCTCACGTAAGATTTGTGAAACGGATTTCTCATCACCTTCTACAGGAGATGTTCCAGCCACATACGCGGATACCAAACATGAAATTGACACCCCAGCTTCCTTTGCAGACTCCGTTGATTCTGTAGGGATTGAACAAGACAAGTGATCCTTCTCATAGTAAGAAGAATCATCTTGCTGCAATGGTGAGCTATTAACCGAATTATCCACCACTGTTTCATGCTTGACTGAGTCCCCATTGTTTTGCACACCAGTACTCAAGTCCTTCATCCCATTTCTCTCTGAAATGTCTCGAGTAGTGAGCAGTGGAACACCATCTTTTTTACGCCTTGAAGAAACCAGACTCCTAGACCACTTTACCTCCAAAAGATCAGCAGCCATTTCCGCTGACTCCAGAGACTCCTTCGTTACAAAACCAGAATCATTCTTTCCCTCTAAAAAGCCATTCTCCCTCCCTGACCTCCTTCCCATTACAAACCCCAATATCCGTGATCTTCGAGAATTGGTCCTACTTACAATACCCCCATCACTTACATCAATCTGGGCAACAGTGTCACATTGATGAGCATCAAAATTGCAACTTTTTGACTTCATGGGCCTTCTACTATCGGATTGTCCATCAGTATCCTCCCCAGAAGAAGACAGAGGAGACAAAACCGAACTATTCCCATCCTCAACATCCACCTCCCTAATGAAATGTGCTTCTCCTTTGTGATCTAAATACATATGGAAATCAGCCTCAACTCCATTGACTATAACACTAACAATTTTATCGTTTGCCTTCAATACTCCCTGAAACTTACCAAACCGGACATACCAAGGCGATGATTTGAAGCTCCCATCTGGTTGCTCCACAACAATTATATCCACTGCTCCACCAAATGGATGAAATGGTCCAGAGACTATGTATACACTTCTGCTAATATAGTTTCCTAGCCTCCCTACTGCATTCATGTTTACCAAATCCACAATTTTTCAACCTCCCCAAGTTAAATGATGTCAACAGCACATCACCAATCAGAACCCCAAAATCCTTCTATAAAAACAAATGGAGATCAAAAACCTCATTCATCAATCTCACAATGCCCGTGGATTGTGTCTTAAGCTCAGGAAAAATATCTGACATACCATTTATGTCAAGCTCCAAGTCCTTCACACTGCATGATCATTAGAGAAACTAATTTTTCCTACACCTCTATTTATTCTAACACTATTAAAATTTAAGAATTCCCAGGCAAAATAAGTTGGAACAAGAATAAGAATTCAAGAATCCCAGTTGAAATTGCTTTAGCAATGATAAGATACAGATTCCAAGGAAATAAACGAAACTGCAACAAAAGCAGAACAATGAAACAGAAGATACAAGAAACAAATCAAGGGGAGAAACCAAACACAGATGAAATTCGTAGACAATATATCAAATCGAGGAGAGAAAATATACGAAATTAAACGGGATAAACACAAACAAGGAAAGGTCTGGAATTTAGAAGGAAAATAAAGGTCGGTGGATTTGTGGAAAGTATATTCCTTTAATCATTCGAATGTGCCGCGAGGAATTATTGTAACATAGATTACACAACAGAAACAAAAGGCACCTTTATTAAAACTTGGATTCAGCTACGGACAAAAATAGTGAGCATAATTACCCAGGAAAAGTCGAAATAAGCTTCCTATACAGTAAAACTAGGTTTCTTGGGACCCAAATAGAAAGAAAGAAAAAGAAAAAGAAAAACAACCCAGAAAAATGGTCGAATTGTCTTTGAGAAGGACGAGCAAAATCTGTAGGGTAGAGAATTCCGAATTCAATTTTATTTTTAATATATATGTGATTTTAACAACTATATTTTTTTTTTTTCCGGAAACGAAAGAATAAACATCACACATGACATTTAAATAGAAACGGAGGATAAAATAAGTGAGATCGGCCGTCTTACACATGACACTCATCAGGTTTCGAGCAGAATAACAAAGGTCGCCTTAGCACATGGGTTGATATGGGCTCAACTCGATATTAGACCTCTATCAGCAAGGCTTATCTTCAGCATAGCGCAAGGCACTCTTATGTATCATTTTGCCGACATGAAGCAGATCATCCTATGTCCTTCATAGCCGACATGACGCAAGTCGTCTATGGTTTTTCATAGCCGAGCTGGTGCAGATCACCATTGGTCTCAACGACAGTTACACCTCATTAAATGAGCACTCCGGACATTGCGCAAACGTTACACCACGATTGTAACTGCTCTATTAATGGCTGCGAGATTGTTGTTTCATTGCTTTAATGCACAGTTACACCGTTGACCACTACATTAATGTGCAATAACTCACCATCCAATGATAAACCACTATATAAATGAGTTATCTCCTTCATTTACAAGGTACGCGCGAATAATAAAAACATTTTATATTCCAACCTCAATTACATAGAGATTCAGCTATACTAATAATGACTTGAGTGTCGGAGTGTCCCCTATGAGGCAAGTTCCGGGACCTTTTGTTAACATAAGTATTGTGCATAAAATAGTGTTGGATGCAAGTAGGATGTGCATACACTTCTGATAACATATTTACATCTAAAACAATCAGCAATATATAAGACTCAGACGAGTAAAAGAAGTCGGCTGAGAAGAGGATCAAAGCAGAAGCATTCAACTGAACAAAAGAACAGATGTGAAGCATCAGATGAGAAGAATCATGTGAGTAACAGCAGACCAATTAAGAAACGAAGCTGATGCAATTTACAACATAGACGGTTTCTGTTACAACTTATTATAATCGGTTGTAACCAACTGTTAGGAAATCTAAGCAGGAACGCAGCGGAATTTAAAATTTTATTTCCTTTTAACCAGGATCGACTTCGTTTAAGCAATAAAAAAAATAAGTAGTAGATGGTGAATACCTTGCTTGATCGAAAAGATCGACGATTTGACCGTCTAAGGAGAGTAGTGGTGCACGGAGCCGCCCAAGCACTCGGCCTCTACCACTAGTCCACACGAACAACCCGCCAGAATCCCACATTGGATTGCTACCAGAAAAACTCGGTTGCTAGACCGACATTTTTCTCTCTCTCAAATCCCTCTTTAGGAAGCTCTCTATTTTTTCACAAAAAAACTATTAGTCTCTTGAAATTGTGATGTACCAAATAGCTAGCCAACCCCTTGCTTTTATTGGGTGTGTGGCGCCATCTAGTAATCCCAATCTGATTGGGAGAAACTTCCTAGTAGATTGGGGAGAAAGAAAACGTTTTCCTAATAAAATATGGAAAGTATCTTTGATTGATTTATCTCATTTAATTTAATATCTTATATTAAATATTTTCAAAATATTGTCAATATATAATATTGACTATCTTTATCTTATTATCATAAATCTATTTTTCATAAATCAATTAATATCCAATATTGATATATGGTAATCTTATTAATTAAATTACAAAATCCAACTGTATCATAATACACAAAAACTTGCGCCCCAAATAGCCTAATATTGACATCCGAAATATTCTTTAATTAATATAATACTATGAGTAATTAATTTGCAAAATACATGTATATCACATATATATATTCGACATATACATATACATTATATGTATATTTAATTAATCAACATAATTAATATCTTATTGATAAAACAACATAATTAATACATTATATTATATTTATTCATAATAAATAAATATCACCATATTAATTTATCACTATAACACTTTATAGTCGAGATAAACCTTTCCTTATTTGGTTATCGCTATAACCGCATTTTAATTCGGCTAGATGTTTTTATGTGTGTGACCCGATAGGCGTCCGAATATGTTGGCCGTAGGCACAAAGTGCAAATTACGAAAATGCCTTCATACCTAACGATCACGGGATAGCGTCTAGCAACACACCGTGACCCCTAATCATCGGAAGAGTCAAATGCAATGACTACTACCTTTCATGTGAAACAGTTACATAATATCCATACGGTCGTACGTCGAGTGTCAAACATCAACGACCATATCTTATAATCTGGATATCCTATTCTCTCGAAGTAACTCATTTACTTCCACTTTTCAAAGATTCACGAGAGTAAGACATTCCTTATAAGAAGGTCCTTTCGAATATTCACCCCTACTATAGGGTACGCGATTTCCGGACGAACAACATGAATCCTATGCATGCTTCAGTATCACACCCAATCAATACTGCATGATCGACCCATGGCTAGGGGAAACCTCAATAGTGTCAAAGCATGACAATCCACACCGTGATGCCATGTAGACTCCGGTCCTAAGGATAATTACACAACCGTCACATAGTATGACACTTAACAGTGTAAGTGGGTCAGTCTAACGTACGCATTCTCTAATACACGTCCACGTACAGTCCAAGTGTCTCTACACTTCAATAGACGAGATCTATCCCTGCCCTGAAAGACAGAAGACATCTAATACGTGCTAGCTTGTTTGTACTATCGATGACCTGTTTAATAGTACATAGGCCTAGAGACATTTAAGTATCAAACTTATTAAAGTGATTAGAGTTCTCATTAACCATAATTGCCTATCATGGTTTCTCTATCACAGTTTAATACTAAAGACGTTATTATATAACAATTCATAATTGGTTCTTTAACAGAACAAATATATGACAACAGAAAAGCCATTTATTATATATGTATAATCATAAAGAAATAGTAGAAATGATCCGACCCGGTTGGATCCGGTCCAACCTGATTGGGTTTAGGGCACTATTTCAACACCAACATGAGAGGGGTATCATTTATAAATACTCCATTATCAACACCATGTACCTTAACTTGAATACTTTCTGATTAATGAGAGTTCCATATTGTATTTTGTTTGTTATTTTACATTTCATAAATCAACATGGTATCAGAGCTTTTATTCTTAGTTTGAACTAGTATGATGTTCCTTGGAATGAACTTGATAGATTTCTTCAAATTCTTTAGTCTTTCATAGAATCTTGAAAGTAGTATGTGAGAAATTTTTTGTTCTTGATTTTTTTATTGAAGGTGTTCTGGTGATTTCAAAGGTTTGTAGACGTTCTTGTTGCCATAGCATCGAAAAAGCAAGAATTAAGCCCCTTCAGCCCCTTTTATCTTCATCTTAATAAGAATCCTTCTCTGGTGTTAGTTCAACCATTGATGAATTGAAACAATTATCATCCATGGAAAATGTCTATGGAGATGTCTTAAATTACGAAGAACAAACATGATTTTGTTGTTGGGACGATCAAGTAACCATAGGCTAGTTCAACTGAATTCCAAGTTTGGAGGAAATGTGATACAATTGTAAGAACTTGGATTTAAAATTTTGTTGGGAACACAATTTCTCAAAGTTGTATTTGGGAGATGCTCAAGCTGTTTGGAAGAATCTTGCATATAGATTCTTTAGTGTTGATGCTTTTAGACTTTCAGATCTTCTTGAAGAGATTAATTCTATAAAGAAATATTATGACTCTATGGGAGGAAATTAAGGTGATCACGCATAATCCGTCATGTACTTGTGAGCCCTAGTGTCATTGCAATGCAATGAATTTTTTTTTTAGATCACATGAAAGCTGAGCATGTGATGAAATTCTTGAAAGGATTGAGGGATGAATTTGAACCAATGTTGTCTTAGGCCATGTTGTTGGCTCCATTCCTTGAAATGCAAGATGCATATGCTATGGACATCAATTTTGAAAGGCAAAAGACCTATTCCTTTAATAAAGTCAAGAATCAATATTTGTTGGGTCCAATAGAAAGGCTTGAGATATATTTAGAGGGGTATATAATCTTGTCCTCTAAAACTTTTCTATTAAAACAAAATAGTACTAGAGATTGATAACTCAGCTTTTTGAAAAGTTTGCTGATTAATCAAGTCATCCGTGTTATATGCAGCGGAATATCTTTGAAAGCCTTTATTAATTATGTTGAACACTTTGAAATATGCTTGGTGTATAAACTTAGCAATTGTTGTAATGTCAATTGATTTTGATGATAAAGTGATTTGTGCAGTTGGTAAGTAAGCAATCAAATACAGTAAAGTAAAATAATGAATGTAAATGACTGTAAAGTAAATAACACAAGAAATTTGTGTATGGAAGTTTGAGATGATGTAATCCTCTACGTCTCCCCTTCCCTGGTGTAGGAGGTGATCCACTATGTTCATGAGTTACAGTTATAGGATACAAAGTAAAGATGATTGTCCTTGACTAACTCCTAGCTTCACAATCTGAGCCCTTAGTCCTTGGCATGTAGAATTGCTGCTTCACTAAAATTTCTCCACTGGTCCTTAAAAGGTATGATTGCCTCTTCACTAGCTCCATCACGATCACAGCCTTATCACAGATCTTTCTGCACTGACTGCACTCAACTTTCCTTTACAAATTCTTAGATGCTTCACAGTCCACAACATTTTCTTGTACAAAGATTGGCTTGAATCAAGTAAATGATTCAACTTGTAGGTGAGCTTGATCTTGATGTATATGAAATATTCAAAAGTTCTGTTCCTTCAAGTGTTGTAAGGCTTGATAAACTTGAATGTTTCTGACACTTGAAGATTTATTGATCTTTCAATTTGATTCTTAGTAGGAATTCTCAACAGTGGATATATTTCTTAATATCTTCTCCCTTAAAATATGTACCTGAATTTCTATCACTACTTGTTATCCGCTAAATATTGTTACCACACTATTTTGCACACCTCTTTTTCTTGATTGTTAAGTCCTACTTTTATAGGTGGTATTCCAACGTTTAAATTCAAATTTGTAGCCGTTATTGTGGTCATGCTTTGTTGTATGTCAGTGTCTTCTGACAATGATAGATTATCAACCTATGGAGACATTACATTTGTAATATAGACGTTAAATGTACTTTGTCCATTGATCTCAGCATCTCTGAATGCCTGCACCACTACATTGTTGCTCTACTGAGTTTCTTCAATGGTTAGCTGATTGTTGGATTCTCAGCAGGCTTTTCTTGCTGACTTTTCGATTTGCTTGGTCAGCAGACTATATTTCATTTGGTCACAATTGACTAGATCAGAGTAAACCATTTAAACATATAAATAAGATTCATCATCACTTGTCCTTTTGAATCTTAGACCTTCAAATACAAGATCTATATTGTTAGTCCAGGACATCACAGACTTACCTAAAGTCTAACCATATAATCTCGACTTAGTCTTCATTACTGAGTTTTTCCCCTCAGGCTTCTGGTGTTCAGTCTTCACAAACTGAGTTTGAGCCCTCTGCTTTTCAATCTTCAGCACTTCATATTTCAGCTGAGTTTGATCCCTCAGCTGACTTCCTGGAAGGTTTTCCAGCATATGTCCTAGACTCCACTAAAACCTATAAGATTTTTTACTACAGTGCTTGTCTGATTTAATCTATACAATAATCAGACTGTAATAAAGACCTATACATTGAGTTCTAGACATCTTTTTTGCTTTGCTACTATAACAGCTAGTTATGGCACTTCATCAATGAGGTTAAACAAAACAATCATCATCAAAACAAAACAATTTTATTTCAAACAATTTCCCCATTTTTGATTATGCCAATACCCTCACTTAATAGCAAAGCAAAAAGACAAAAACACAACTAACTACTAAAAGGATCTAATATTTATTCAATTCAACTTGATTGAGGTACATTGAAGGATAAAGTACAACAACATTGAATTAAAAAACTAGGCAGTCTTTTCTTCTGGTGTCTTCATCTCAACAGTCTTCTTAATCTCATCATCAAACAGTTTTGATGAATCCATCATTGATTGATTTACCGAAGAAAAATCTAACTCATTTAATTCATTCCAAAGTTGCCATGAGATGGACTTATTAGTATTCCCAAAGAAATTCTTTTTGAATTAATTTTCGAATCTTGATAGACTGACTCTCATGGAATCATCTGCAATGATTTTCCAATTGAATTCCTTTGTAGAAACTTTGTCAGCAATCATTTCTTTAGTGTCGGCATCTTCAACATATATTTTTTCTTCTTCTTTAGATTTCTTCATCTTATTTCTGTAATGCTGAATAGCTTTCTTGGTTCTCAGAAATCTTTCAAGGGCTTCTTCCTCTGTAGCAAACTGATTTGTAGTAGGCATCTTCTTGAATTCCTCATATAAGTCTAGATCCAAATCAAGTCTCCTCTTATCCGGTTTGGGGAATTTCATTTTCAGCTTAGCTTCCTCAATGTCAGCTTCTTCTTGAGCAGCTTTGATAGCTTAAATCTTTTCAGCAACTTGGTCAAAAATATCCTTCAGCTGTGTGGCATTGACTTTTAACATGTCATTATCTTCCCTCTTATCGGAATCATCCTCAGATAGATGCTTTATAAGGGCTGAATTCAAGAGTTTTTGATTTGAAGCCAAAAATGTTTGAGCCACTGTTGACTTGCTCATGGTGTCTTCGATATAGATCACTCTAGCATTCAAATCTTCAGTAAAACCAACAAAAAGCTCTTGATCTTTCTTCCTTCTTTCTTCATCTTGCTTACCAACTTTTCCTACCACAGATAAAATCTTATTGGATGAAGTCTTGACTTTCTTGACTTCAGACACGATCTCATCTTTTTCCTTCTTTCCTTTTTCCATGTCTGTACGAATTTTCCCAATCAATTCTACCTTCTATCATTCTCCTCTGATGATTTCATTTCAAGATAACTTCAATATGTCCAGTTTGGAAAAAAATTCTTCCTTCTACGGCAGTTGAATTGATTTACCTTTTTTTTCATCAGGTTTCATAGCTGACTTTTCATCCTTCCTGCCAACACTCTTCTTCATTGATCGTATCAGCTCTAGAATCAATGGAACTTGTGTTCTAGCAGGTTAGAGTTGAACATTATCAATGTCATCATACAATTCATCAAGCTCTTCACAAGCAACCTTGGAATCTCTATAACGCCCTGCTCCCGGATACCGAGCCCTTATTCGGAAGAGAACGTTCGGCGCGTATAGCATTAAATAAATCTAACATTATACGCAAGCCTCTACGTCGTCGTATCAAATAATAGCAAATAGAAGCTAAAAAGACTCATGTAAAACATAACTGCCACTAAGAATAGATACAACTATTCTAAAGATAGAAAGATTAGCTTACAACAATGAAACGTCATACGAAAGAAGGTAAAACAACTATCTTATCAAGATAAAACATGTTACAACATACTCTATGAAAAATATGAGATACATTATACATCTAGATATCAACTTGGTAAAACTCCATAGCAAGCATAGCCAACGTCCTCCTCATAAATGTCATGATCCGTCTCAACCTATTCGTCTTCTCACCCCAAAGCACAACAAACATGCAAAAGGGTAAGTACATAGGTACTTGGCAAGAGTGAGAAGCTAATGAATAAACAAGCGTTACAACGAAAATGTTTACATTATTATTTTAAGTTATCTTTATGAGACCGACTCAATCTATGGTTCACTTCATGTCCATCAACATGTCACGACTATACGTTTCTATCCTAACTTATCTTGGTTACGTCAGCACTCAAGGGCATTATGCGAGGTGTATCCTCCACGAGAGGGTGCCAACCAACAGTGGCTTGCACTGCTAGTCCCGGGTTTCCCCGGTATGCATACAGGTCCGGTGAAGTTCCCCTGTCATTTGGCCTCTAGAAGGTCACAGAGTTATCCACCTATCTGGACGAGTTATATAGCCGATGTTCACATGTGCCTAACCAAAAGTGTCATGACGTTTAATCTTTTTACTACACAAGTATGTATTTATTAATTGTTTTTAACTAGCCACCTAATTATTTTCAATTAAGCTCCCTCACACCTACTACTCTCTTTCCTAGACCACTAGAAACGGACAAGGTCTAGCAATTACACAGACATTGATGAATACTAATTCATCAAAGCACAAGCCTTTCATGCTCTTCCGACGGTCCTGAACTTCAACTCTTTGGAATAGTACATTCGGTGATGGAACTAAACGCATTAGAAACTCAATCTAGGCTTGTTTGTTTTCATTTAGTGTTATTAGATCAAGAATTAACATTTAAGACTCATCACGTGGCTTAAAACCACATTTTCCCTAAAACTAGGCTGAATGCGTGCGCATTCCACCTGCTGAAAGTAAATCCGTCCATCATGTATCAGCAATGCATGCGCAATGCACCTGCTGGGAAAAGGACGGGACAACCTGAATCAGCAATGCGCGCGCATTGCACACAAAAAAGCCCTGACTTGACTTTTTTGCGCCTAAACGTTTTCTACCCAATTCCAAACATTTTCAACATAAGAAATACTCAGAAAAACAGCAGCAAGCATGTTCTAAACATCATATATCACAGCATAGCATAGCAACATATAAACACGAATCTTGCTACAAACAACACTAAACTCAACCTAAACATTGTAAAGCCGTAATTATTCGTTAGGAAAAACCTCTTACCTTAATTGCTAGCAAAAATGATCCAAAACCTTCAAGATACTGCTAATCATATAAGCCTTCAACTCGAAACCTAATTGATCAACAAGTAGCCCTAAAAACCCTATCTTTCTTGTAAAACCCGAAATGCAAAAGTGTGTAAAACTGAATATTACCTGGATTACTTGCTGTGAAACTATTTTTAGAACAATCTACGCTCCAAGACGATCGTTTTGACTACTCATGGCTACGAAACAGAGATACGGATTGAAAGATACAATTTTTTGAAGAATCGAACTCGACGATTACCAAAAACTAGGGCTAAACTGAAAACTTACTGTTTAGAAAACGAAGAGTATGGAATCGACCGTCTTCATCCAGTTATCGATTTCTTCTACTGCCGCCATCCTGACGGATTAGCCGCAAGATTAAAGATTCCTTTCCTCCGTTTCCTGACAACTTTGAGTTGCTTTTCCTTGTGTTGCCGCCGTTCCTTTCTTTTTTTTTTCTTCTGAAAACTGGCGTGATGAATAATAAGGGATTTTGGGGGCTATTTTCTTTTTATAGCCATTAATTAAATCCCTTAATTAAATAACTAAATCCTTTTAATTTAATCATTTTTAATTAAATGAAAATATGCTAAATAATAATTAGATCATAGTAAACATACCCAATTACTATTTTAAATTTTTTCTGGAAATTCGGGATGTTACGATCTCTTTCCTTTTAGTCTTTCTTTTCAGCAACCTGTACTTCAGCAGTCTCAAGTTCAACAACTTCATCTGATTTGATTTCAACTTTCTTAACAACCTTTTCAGCTGTCTATGATCCAGCTGGTACTACCTGTCTTTCAACAACTTCTTTTTCTTGAACAACTGTGTCTTTATCATCAGCAGTTTGATCGGGTTCCTCTTCTTCAGCAGAAACCTCTTTTGCTATGCTTAGAATCCTTTTATCAGTAGGAGATTCATAGCCCATCTTTTCTGATTCCTTTTTTGGTTCAGAATCTTTTCCTGAATAAGATATTGACTCACTTCCAGAGGATTCTTCAGAATTCTCTTCTATTTCTTCTGATTTTTCAGCATCAACATATTTTCCTTGTTTCTGTTAGAGAGGCTAATATGCCTTTCTGCATATTGTCATCACCCTGTGAATCATCATTTTCATCATTCTTTGACGTTTTCTCAACCTCAGATTCTACTCCACCAAGCAACTTCTTCTTTTTTTGATAATTTGCCTTGAAGGCAGCATATCCTGCTTAACAAAAACTGAGTTATGTCCAACTTTCCCGATAGATGTTTGACGTTTATCTCCTTCAGAACCCATTTCTCCTCTATCCTCATTAGATCCTTCAAGGGTTCTTGATCTTCTATTGAACATAATTTCCAGTGTGTGTAGTTCTTGAATCTCTCAAGACCTGAAAGGTCTGCAAATGGACTTTCTTCTCCTACAGCCTCAGTAATTTCCACATCAGCAACAACTACTCTACATGTTGTCTCTAGTACAACAACAATGATAGAATCAAATACATTCTCTGCTGGCTTTTCTGAAGTAGTTATAACTACTGGATTTTTGGGTGGACTTTTTCGTTTATCCAACAACATTATAACTTCAACAATCTCCCTTTTGTTTCAGGTTTAGGCTCTTCAGATAAAACAATTGTCTCCTCCTGAATATTCTTCGAAATATTGTCAGCAGATTGTTCCCATGAGTTGTAGCTTTTGGTACTGTGGGAATATATTTTTCAGTTTTCTTATCTGTTTTCTTCTTCTTAGACTTGCAAGTCTTGCTTTCAGTATCAGAGAACAGTTGATCATCACTCTGCTTGGTTGTGATGATTTTCCTTTTCTTGGAGACTTTCTTGGGTTCCTCTGCTGATGTTTTCTCCTAAAACTTCAATAGTAGTTTCTTCTGAGACTTTTGCTTTATTCTTTTAAGATGATTTCATAAGATTAGCAAGAGTAGATTCATCATCAGTGTCAACTTTTTCTGGTGATTTTCTCTTTTCAGCAGATACTTCGACTTCTCAAGGTCAGCAGCTGGGTCGAGACACAGTTGATTGAGAAGATTCAGTAATCTTAAATTTCTTTCCAGATAATCTGACTTTTGTTTTTGGGTCGAGAGTATTGACTTTCCAGAATTCTTTTTTCAATTCTGGTGACAGCTTGATCGAAATCGGATCAGTGGATGATTTGATCCAAAAATATCAACTAGGGTTTGTCTTGTGACAACAATTTCCATTTTATTCAGCGTCGTTTTGTACTCCTTGCCATACGAAGCAATAACACCATTCTCTTAGTACTGGATTGTGCATTCATAGCATACCTCTGTCAAATTGACATTGAGCATAGCTTTTAATCCATCAAATTTGACGATTTTACCCTTAATATCCTCTGCTAATTTGGTTCCAAAACATTCGTGAACAAATTGTTGAGTTGTAATGGACATTCCAGTGTCAATTTTTGCGAGACCTATGACTTGAAGATATGAAGATTTTGAGAAATATGACTAGATATTCTCAAAGAATGCTTTTTCAGATAGAGGAATTTTGGTGAAATGGTGTGAAATTGCATACATATAAGCAATGTTTGAACTGTCAGCGAAATTTGTACATAGATGAGATGTAAAGACGTAATAACTGTAGCAGTTGTCATGTCGTTTTCCTTGGGATACATATTTGTTACAGTTGAGCGGAGATCAATGGTTATTACTGGTCAGGGTAATAATTTCTCTGACAATAACCTTGACTTTTTCAACATCGGTCTAATTTAAACAGATCACATCTTTGTAGCAAAAGTCACCACATCCAATTTTTAGCTTATCTTTATTAGCACTTAAGATCTCAGCAGCATTGAGTCAGCAGTTTTTAATAACACATTGTCAGCATATCAAAATCTCAGCAACAAGAATGTCAGTTAGCAGTGTCGTCAGCTGTTTTTGGTTGACATCAATTTTTGCTTATTCCAACTGTTGAGCTGCTTGACTGATTATTCCAATTGTTATTTCTAACAATGTATCTTTTATGTAACTTGTCTTGTCTGGTTCCTCATTGATCGAAGTCTATGTGATTTTGCAAAATAGTGGATTTGGGGGTTTTTAAGCTGGAAAAAACCAAGAACTGGATGCTTTAGTCCGCTGGAAAACTGAAAATGGGTGGTTTTCTTTCACCGGAGCCGCCGTAAAAACGTTTTTTGGAGGCAGATTTGGCCCGGAAAATGCTAAATAACATAATTTTCCCGGTAACGGAGCCAACTGATAACGTCGGAATTATCACGAACGGATTTGGTACTGTTCGATGGTGGATATATAGCTAAAGTGTTTGATTTTTCCGGTGGTGCACGGCAGTACTCAAGAAATATATGGGGTCGGATTGAGAGTGCAAGGGGGTGAGCTCACTGTCAACAATTTTGCAAGGTGTTTCCACTTTGTATATTTTCTCAGATGGTTTGAATGAGTTACATATGCCGCTATTTATAGGTGTGGGCTGCTAATGACGGTATTAAGATACAATTATAAGTAATAAAGTATGACAATAGAATTAAACTATACAGCTGTTGAGGCGGCCTCGGAGAGGGTGGTCTTGACACTTAGCCACTTATTGATTCTTCGTCTTGGAACCATCATGTTTGAGCCATGTTCGTTTATCCATACGGGCTTGATTCGAGCTGGCGGACTGCGAGCTGGAGGGCGGGCTGACCGTCCCCTAATGCTTCATATTGAGCTGTATGTGGCGGGTTGAAGGCTTGCTGATCCATGTTGCCTGGCCGATGATATGGGTCGTAAAGGTCTTAGGCGGGCCGGATTGTACCCGGTTCGGTCTGGCTTATGTTGGTGCAGGCTAGTTGGGCCGAGGACCTTATCCGATGTTGGGCCTACGTATAGGCCCAGCGTGGATCCGTGCGCTCTTTAGCGGGCTTGGCGTATCAGGATCGAAAGATGAAACTCCATGATTTACATTTAAAAAATAATTATTAATTTAATGATCGACTTAAAGACGAAGCTGAAATAATATTTAATAACCTAAAATCAATCAAGAAATTTTATGAGAACGAAAGTTGATTATAATTTCTTGTGGCTATATGAATTATGAAATTTACTGGGTCTAAGTTAATATAATAATCGGGGGCACTAGATTTAATATTAATATGGGCATGATCAATAGTACTTCAAAATAATATTATTGATTTTTTTTACCCGAAATGAAAGGATTTCAAAAAAACTAACATATTACAACCGGACCAACGCCATAAACTAGCCAAAATAAATCTGGATCACCTCCAGCATAAAGCTGGACTACCACCATAAGCTACGAAATAAAAAAGACATGAGAAAACTCATGTCGACCAAATTTTGCCTCGTTAAAGAGAACTTGATTTGGTAAGATAATACGATATACACCATTTTTTTTGGTCGAAACTGGATATTTTATTAAAATTGCGTAAAACTGTACAAGAAAAAAAACTCTACAAACTGTACATCAGCTCTATCTAAAGCAAAAAACAAAATTAAGACCAGGCCAGTCTAAGTTCTCTAGCCCTCCGTACTGCTTCAGAAATAAAGATATTCTTAGTATCGTGATATACACCATGTTCATTACTTAAACAAACTTTAAACAATGCTAAATACCTAAAAGATCCGGAAAAACGACGACTATTACCGACTTGATCCCAAAAAACAACATAAACAGATATAACAACACATACAACAAATACAAGACAACATAACAGGGTAACAGATCCAAGCACCGACATCAGCCAATTAAACAACACCGGAATCACCGGAATCACAACCCTCTCCGGCAAGCACCACCAACCGCTGGCCCCAATCCGCAAAAAAGAAACCAGAGGCTGCCATCTAAGTCCGAACAAGAAGCAACAATCTAGGCCACCACTAGCAACACCTGGTTCAAGAATGCAAGGACGGAGCCATTCATAGGGCTGAGGGGGGCTAAGCCCACCCCCTCAGCCCACCCAGCAGCCCATAATATAAGCCCACCTTACTCATTATGCCTTTCATTTTTTTCGCAATACACACAACTAAGCCCAACTTATATGTGGTAATTATGTGAGAAAATATATATCCTGTTTCAATACATATCTATACTATTATATAAAAGGGAAGGGATTTAAAATTGATTTGACCCAAACCCGGAAAATACCCGACCCAAATCCGGTTGTAAAAAAAGAAAACACACTAAAATATTACGTATTAATTAATTAATAGCATTTCAATTTAGGCAAAATATTTGGTATTAAAAGTAGCATTTAAGCCGGTAATAGCATTTATGTCGGCTGACTCATTCTGTAAAAAAAAATTTGAAAACTGAAAATAAAAAAGGTACGGATGTGAACATAATAATAAAAGGTACATTAAAAAAAACATTAAGAAAGGTTATGGGTATAAGAATTATAATTTAAAAAAGATAACATATTCTGGGTAATAAAGTGTGAACATATTTAATGATTAAATTTCTAACATTAAAAAAAGAAAAAGATTAATCATTAATTATGTACATAAAAAAAACATTAAAAAAAGGTTATGGGTATAAGAATTATAATTTAAAAAAGATAACATATTCTGGGTAATAAAGTGTGAACATATTAATTGATTAAATTTCTAACATTAAAAAAAGACAAAGATTAATCATTAATTATGTTTTCTTATATAAAACGTACATACAAAAAAAAAGAATAACATTAAAAAAAGAAAAAGATTAATCATTAATTATGTTTTTTTTAAATAAAAACAATCATTAATTATGTTCACATCCGTAGCATGCTCTTTTTTTTTTCTTTATAATTTTTATTTATTAGAATATATATATTTAAACCAATATGATATTAGTCATGCCGCACATGTTTTTTTGAATTTAGCATTTAAGACATCTTCTCCTAATAATTCCCTTGATTTATGCTCACTAAATAATTTCGAAATTTTGAATTTCAATTTAGTTCACACCTGCTAATTTAAATTTTCACAGTCAAACTCAAGGATATATATATTCTTTTGTTTGCACATACTAGCACAAATATTCAGCAGCCCCAAAAGGCAAGCATTTCTTCACTTTTATTTTCACCCGCACCGTCTCTTCCTTTTTTTCCAGCCATTTGTGCTTTGATTATTAATTTTTTTAACGCAAACAATTTTTCCTTCCCGCCACTTCATAAAACGATCAAAATTTAGGTTTGTTATTTTGCAGAGAATGTCCAAACTGGCTCAAATTTTGATGATTTGATTATTATGTGCAGTAAGTTGTTAGGCTTCAGTGCTCTGAACGGAGATTTAGTAGCAATTCTTGAGAAGATGTGGTAATTCCAAATAAAATAGTATCTTACTTTAATTTATATTTTCTATTGTTTTCTTTTTACAGCAATTTGCAAGTACTATGACTATTTGCTATGTCAACTTTCTTTTTCAATAGATTAACAATCCTTATTATACATTAATAATCGTATTCACATTCTTTCTAATTTTATTAAAATGTCCGGAATTTTTTTTTCTTTTTTTACAGCAATTTGCATGTACTATGAGTATTTGCCATGTCTACTTTCTTTTTCAATAGATTAACAATCCTTATTATACATTAATAATCGTATTCACATTCTTTCTAATTTTGTTAAAATGTCCAGAATTTTTTTTTTCACATTCCCTATTTCCAATCTCCACGTTTTTTTTTTCTAATTATAAAAAAAAAAAAAAAAAACACGTTCAGACTTTACATAAATTGACATTGTAAATATCCTTTATATATATATTGGTTAATTCCTTTTCTTTTGTTTTCTTATCTCGGCATTTTTTTCTTCTGTCAAAACAAAAACTCCGCGTCAACTACCAATAGGAAATCCCAGGATAAAAAAAATCTTAAAATAATTCTTATTTTATTTTATTTTGTCAAAACAAAATGTCCT
Source organism: Gentiana straminea (assembly GCA_036785695.1). Lineage (NCBI taxonomy): Eukaryota > Viridiplantae > Streptophyta > Magnoliopsida > Gentianales > Gentianaceae > Gentiana > Gentiana straminea. The sequence goes on from JAVUPR010000516.1 coordinate 7,928,792, forward strand.
GTAGTATTATTATTATTTTTTTTGTTATGACATGCATTTTAATTTTTTTTGTTATGTCATGCATATTAATTTTATAGAAATTGGCGCTGGTGGTAAGAAAATAGCGCTGATGGCCATAAGGAAAATGAGAAAGCATTAATTTTTTTTACGAAGGAAAAAATCGAGATGCTTGCAACCATTATTATGAGTAATTTTTTCTATTTTTACCTCAATATTTTATCTGGTGATTCTATTTGATTAATCCAAATGCCTACTCTTACTCTTTGTATATTCTATTCTTAAATCTTTAGATCCATGAATGCAATATTAGTGTCAAACACAAGAATCTCTTTCTTATTAATTTATGACAGTTTCATTACTTAGGCATGTACCTTGCTCAAGAATAAATCATTTGAAGATATTGATCTTCATATCTTGAGTTGGAATCAGCATAATTGTCTTCGGCCATTTGTCACCGGGTCTCATCAAGTAACAATATGTTGTTTAGTATTTTGTTACCACATTTGTCATATCAGTCGGTTCACGTTTTGTTTTCAGCTATCAATTTCAAGATTTTCATGGTGTAGTTTCAATACATTTTCTTTAAAAATCTCAAAACTTATTTATTTTTGTGTTTTGGACAAACATTTTCAATTACAGGCCACGACCAAGGATATTCTTACAAAAGCAAAGATTTGGACCATGCTCACCAAAAGGATGTCTGCCAATTAATGTGTTATGCTAAAAATATGATGCTTAATGGTTATCAATGGGGGTTTAAGGTAGGAAGAGAGTTACAAAAGTAAAAATGTCTGTAATTTCGAATTGAGAAAAAAAAAAAAGGGAAGAGTTTCTAGCATTGTTAGTTATATGTCCATCATCACTCTTAACTAAGCTTCAAATTTATCTTCATTGATGTACTAAAAAGAAAATCACCTTACTTGGTACGTGACAATAGAGATGGAGACCAGCAATTCGACAATATGTTTTTTTTAATGTTTGGTTACTGTGAGATAGGGGTTAACCTGTAGATTATGCGTGTTCATCTTCTTTGTTCCTTCTTAGATGTCCAGGAGAGATTTTTCTCCTGCTTACAAGTTCCGGCATTTAAGCAAACTAATGGTATTTCAAAGTTTTCTTTTACTATTGCGCATATTTGATTTTGTACCATTACTTCTTTTGAGGTTATTATATATGTGTTGTAGACACAATGTATTCTTATTCATTGTATGCTATGTTCATGAATTTTCCGTGCATCGCACGGGTTTTCTGCTAGTATATATATATATATATATATGAGAAACCAAATCCAATCAACTCCATCCCGTAATATTTGAGTGTTCTTGTTCCGAGAGGTTTAAGGTGATCCGGATTTTTGTGTAGCGTCGTTAAAACTCCGACACAAAAACCTAGGTTCAAGGTCATCCGGATTCTTGTATAGCGCGGCTAAAATTCCAAAGAAAAAATTTACAGTTAGCTCAGCTAGCCCACCCGAATTTTAATTCCTGGCTCCGTCCTTGCAAGAATGGTCAAGAAAGTCAGCACCGACTGGGAGGTTGACAAACGCTGCCGGGCCGCCAAGAGAAGAAGTGGCGGTGACCAACACGCGCCCCCAATTACCGCCACATAAACTTAGAAAAACAAAGGAACCGGAGAGAACAAAGGATGGGAGCACAAGAACCGCCAATAGAGACTCAGATCTGCCGGAATCCACCACATGCAACCCCAAAGAAATGAGGAAGAAGATGAATCAACAGCCGGGCCGCCATCGAGCTTCAACAGCCAAAGAGAGAAGACATAAAACGGAATGGAAATTCTATTGGGATAGGTGATAGATTAACTATCTTATTACTTCTATTTTATTCTATTCGAGTCTTGTTCCGAATCACTAAAATCAAATCCTTTTAGTTAACAATCTTTGTAAATTGTTAGGGCTAAATAACCTAGTCCCCGTGGAAACGACATACTAAGTACAACCCGATTAGTCGTGCACTTACGGTAGCATTTAGTAATTATTTGTCGAAAAACCTACCTACCCCGAAAATGATCACAACAACTTTACCGAAAATTGATCTTCACCTTCTATAAATTACATGATGACAGCTAGTGTAAAAGATTAAAAAGGAGAGTGATGGATACACATAAATTGTACACACAAATTGACACAGAAAATAATCACATCCTTACATTTACCTAACAAAAATTTAAAAACCCAAAAGAAAAAGCATCTCCCCTGTTCGATCATTTTCTGTACACACTTTGTGTGCACATTTTTTGTACGTTAGTCATTTCTGAATTAAAAAATGAATGCTCAAGATGTAATTTCGGTAACCTTTCGGGTATATATTTCGAGGGATGTATCCCTTTCCATTATTTATCGAAATCACACAACATTTACTATTTATGGAATTTCTTATCAATCAACTATATGCAAATACATAATTTTCTTTGGTAAGTCATGACATTTCATTCTAAAAATGTGTAATACTCTAATACCAACAAGGGTGGTGATACATCTATTACATATAATGTACAGTGGATATGCACTACACGTTCTTGTCAATTTCATCTCACATGGATACACATCAATCACTGGCCATAATTTATGTAGTATATGTTCACTACACAATATAAACCGTGCATATATCATTTTTCTTCTTTGTTGTGGTGGAATTGTCCTTTGAACAACATTATTACACATTTATATTAAAGAATTTAAGTTCAAATGGTATAATAAGCTAATAAAAGTACTCATTTTACAAATTCAAATTTATACAACACTATATTGAATTGTTTTGAAAATAGTATCCATAAATGATTTTCTTAACGTAAAGGGATCGATGTTTTTTTTCCCGGTGATTTGTTTACATGATCTTCAGGTGCATGCATCGTCTTACTTCAAAATTCGGTGGCTAATTCACCGCCACTTTCCAAGAAACCCTCAAAACTCGTCTTTTCCCTCGAGTAATTCACCGCCACTTTCAAAAGCATCTCACTAACAGCTTTCTCGTATTCTAATGGATGGCTTTGAAAATGCCTACACAAAGTAATTAAGCGGCTTATAGTTTCTTGAAAAAAAGTAATTTATGGAAGGTGGAGATCAATTTTCGGAGATAAAAAGGCACGGTAGCTCAAATTCCATCAACAACTTCACCGAAAGCAAAAATTTATTTTTATCTGTCGTAGTTACATTTTTTTAGGAAACCTAGTTACATTTTCAAAGCATTCATTAATGTATTTTTTACATCTAACATTGCATTAATTATATTCAATGGATGTTATTGTCATTTTGATGTTAAATCAAAGAATTAATTACTCTCCTTAATATGTGTGTTTTTAACAGGTGCGACAATTAAATAGGAACGGAAGGAGTAGTAGTATAAGAATATTTAGGACATTCGAGAAGATACGAATACCAGAAAATATTCAGTTATATATATATATATATATATATATATATATATATATATATATATATATATATATATAGGGACGGACCTAGCATAGAAAGGGAGGGTGCGCGGCCCCACTCAACTTTTCGTGCGAAGTTCTTAAAATACCCCTATAATAATATTAAAGATCGTGTATGTATATTATTTCAGACAAATTCTAGTATAATTTCTTATTTAGTTCAATTGGTTAGATGTCTAACTTCAATACGTGAGGTCACTTGTTCAAGACTTGGCTGTTGTTTTTTTTTTTAACTTTCTTTTTTGAATTTATCCCCCACAGGCTGTTGTATTTTTTTTTAAAAATTCATTTGGAAAAAAATCTGTCATTATATATATATATATATATATATATATATATATATATATATATATATATAGTGAAATGCATCCAACTCATCCACTTTTTCACAATAAATGTGTGTAGGTGTGAGGTTGATATATTACATTCATTCATTATTCCTGGGTCCGTCACTATATATATATATATATATAATGAAATGCACCTCAATAATCGTTGTGCAATAAGCGGCCAATAACTCTTCTCATGAATGGAACCACAGAAAGTGGAACAATCCAATTAAAATTACGTACCTGACATGTGGGGAGGTAGCCCACTTTACCATATTAACATCAGCCCCTACCTCTTGAAGCCGTTGTGCGAAATTAGAGATGACAGAATAAAGAGCAACACCATCATCCTCTGAACATAAAATGAGATATGGGACACCCATACTCTAGAAGAAAGGAGTTAAAAAAGGGAGGGAAAAAAAAACAAACAAAATAGAAATAAATGAAAAATCTACAAGAACAGCATAAAAGATGCGAAGACAACACTCACTCGAAAAAAAATTACCTACACCCATTGAATCTTAATTATGAAAGAAATTAGAGCTGTTTGTACATCATTGGCCCCAGTTTTTGATAAAATGTTGTTTTAAGCTATTGAATGAGTTTTAAACGTTGTTTCATAATTAATCTAATAACATTAATTAAACATGAACTAGCTTTGATTGAGCATCTGATGCGTTTAGTTCCAGCACCAAATGTACTCTTCACGGGAGTTGAAGTTCAGGACCGTTGGAAGGGCATGATAGACTTGTGATTTGGTGAACTAAAGTTTATCAATGTCTGTGTACTTGATAAGATATGGTGTCTAGCTGTCTAAGTGAGGGAGTAGTGTTGTTAAGGGGAGCTTTGCATTGAAAACACTTAGGTGACTAGTTTAAAACAAATAAATAAGTACATACTTGTGTAGTAAAAAGATTAAACGCCATGTCACTTTTGGATAGACACATTTGTACATCGGCTATGTGACGCGTTCAGACAGGTGGATAACTCTGTGAATCCCGGGACTAACAATGCAAGACACTATTGGTTGGCAACCATCTCGTGGTGGTCACACCTCGCGTAGTGCCCTTGAGTGCCGACGTAACCAAGATAAGTTAGAATAGAAACGTATAGTCATGACATGTTGATGGACATGAAATGAACCCTATGTTGAGTCGGTTTCATAAAGATAATTTTTTAATTATAAGTCATAAATAATTTGTAGCTTCTACTTCTTACTGAGAGTACACTGTACCTACCTCAAATGCATGTTTTTCTATGTATTTGGGGGAGAGAAGATGAACAGGTAGATCCGGAGTTCGAGGAAGACTTTGATGACGATGTTTGAGGACGCCGACGTTGAAGCTTTTATTTTATTATTTGTTTTGATGATACATTAAACCTTGTATTTTCTTTTAGTATACTTTTGGAGGTTTTGTACGTTTTTTTATGTTTCGTTTGGTTCTCGAATGTAATAAATGTTACATTTCTATCTTTAGTTTTGAGTTTCTATTATTGGTTGGTTGAAAAAAAATAATCCCGAGTCTTCTGGTTCCGTTTTGCTTAACTCGATACGACGTAGGAGAGGCTGACGTATAATGTGTGATTTATTATATATTATACGTGCCAAACGTTCCTTTTCTGGATAAGGACTCGGTGTTTGGGAATGGGGCATTACAGTTGGTATCAAAGCGAAGCGTCTTTTGGGCTTTCTTTCTTTTAAGATAAGACTTCTTTAGATCTTTTATTAACGTTCTTGTCTTTCTTTGATCATCAGGATGGTTACCACAAGGACTGAAGTTCATGGCGAAGAGACCTTTGGAGCACGAGAAAATAGTCTGACACCTGTTGTAGGAGGTGGTTTTGTACGATAGAATCCGTCACCTCACCCGACCCATACTCCACGGCCTCAGGCAAGCCACTCTTCACGGGCTCATCAGAGCCAGTCACCACGGCCACGGTTTCAACAGGAGCCAAGGTATACTTACATGTATCGTGAACCTGGGGAAGCGCCCATACGCGTCACTGTGATAGGAGATATTCCACCAGTGTATGTACCTTCAGTGACCAACATCTGCCCTCCACCACCACCAGTATGCCACCCCTCTCCACCAGTGTTCTACCATGATCAACAATAGACCTTCTACCCTCTACCAGTGGGTCACACTCCTCGACCTACTATACCACCCTCACCCCGTTTTGAGTACCAGAAAGGCGTTGGTTACCCACCCTATGGTTTCCACCAACCATATCATGCCCAGCACCATCACCAGATATACCACCCTTATCAGACTGAACCTCAAGTGAACCCTCCTCAACTGCCTCAACCACCACCATATCCTCAACAACAACCGTATCATAAACAAGTACCTCTTGGATACCCTTCAGTCTACCAACAAGCCCCACTAGTTAGACCACCACCGGCGTATGAACAAGCACAACCATTTGATTGGTATTCAAAGTTGAAGAGGAATCGGGTTCAGGACTTTCATGGGAATGTGGAACCGTCCAAGGCTGAAGATTGGTTAAGAGGTTTTGAGAAAGCATGCATAAACGTTAATGCCCCTGAATCTGAGATGGCCCAACTAGTGGTTGGTTTTCTTTTGGGTAAAGCTGAATCTTGGATCGATGCCATAGAGAGTAGAAATGGAAAAGTTACAGATTGAGAAAACTTCAAGGTTCTGTTTTACAATGAGTACTTTCCAGCAACAGTGCAAGCAGACAAGGAAAGCAAGTTCTTAAGTCTTAAGCAACGCATTCATATGATGGTATCTTAGTATACAAAAAAGTTCAACGAGTTGTGAATGTTCTACCCTGAGCTTATGAGGATCGAAGAGAGGAAGATGGCACTATACAAGCCGGGTTGTCCCATGAAATACAAGTTGTCATGTTGGGTTTCACAACGAGGAACATGGCTGAACCGTTGAATAAGGCTTTGGAGGTTGAGACCTTCAAGAAGAAGCCTACCGTTGTCATCGGTTCTTAGAGGAATTTTGGGACAAGCCAATGTAGTAGTCGGGCAGCACCCCAGCAGGAGGTGAAGAAGACATTGACAGCACCATTGTCAAGTGAACCGTTATGCCAGAAGTGCAAGAGGAACCACACCGGTGAATGCCGAGTAGGCAGAGCTGGATGCTTTATTTGTGGAGAGCAGGGACACATAGCAAAGACTTGTCCATCAAAGGGGTCTACAAATAATCATAAACAGGGATGCGGGAAATGCAGCCTAAGTCGCCCACTTCGAGTTTTTGTAGTGGATGCTGAGTATGCAAAACCAGATGATAATGTTATCTCATGTACCTCTATTTGTTTATTCTAATTTATAAGAGTACCATTATAGCACGTTAAATCATGTTGTATTGGTATTTAAATAAATGAATTCACATCTTAGGTAAAATAATATTAGACAACCTAGCAATTACGGCCTTGTTTGATACGGGAGCGTCTAACAAGTTTGTGTCGTTAAAGATAGCTAAGAAGTTGAATCTACCTTTAGAGACCTTAAGAAACACTTTGGAAATAACTACACCACTAGGAAAGGTAACTAAGGTAACTAGGACAATACCTCAAGTGGATGTTCGACTAGGATCACATCGATGCAAAAGTGACTTCACAGTTCTAGACTTTTCGGATTTCGATGTAATTATTGGAATAGATTGGCTATCCGAGAATTATGTTCACTTGGATTGTAGATAAAAGAGAGTGACCTTTAATATACCTGGGAAATAATCGAAGACTTATCACGGCAATGTTTACAAGCCTGGTAAGAAGCGTCATCCATAAATATCAGTAGTTAAGGCAATAAGAGCTTGTCAAAAAGGTTGTGAAGGCTACTTGTTATACACAGTGGATGTGGAACAAGTGAAGCCTAAGTTAGAAGAAACCCCTGTAGTAAAGGAATACCCTGAAGTGTTTCCAGAAGAGTTACCGGGAAACATGCCGGATAGAGAGATATAATTCGATATCAAATTGGTACAAGGAGCAGCAGCAGTTGCTAAGGCACCCTATAGGATGGCACCGGCTGAATTGAAAGAGTTGAAAGCTCAACTTAAGGATATGATCGAGAGAAACATAATTCAGCCTAGTACCTCACCTTGGGGAGCCCCTGTTTTGTTTGTCAAGAAGAAAGATGGTAGCATGAGGATGTGTATAGACCACAGAGCCCTAAATAACCTTACCATCAAGAATACGTATCCCTTACCAAGGATTGATGATCTGTTTAATCAGTTGCAAGGTAAGAGAGTGTTCTCTAAGATTGACCTTAGATCGGGTTATCATCAGTTGAAGATCAAGGTGGCAGATATACCGAAGACGGCTTTTAGTACGAGGTATGGACATTATGAGTTCTTGGTCATGCCATTTGGACTCACTAATGCTCCATCTTCATTTATGGATTTAATACAACGTGTTTTCATGCCATACTTGGACAAATTCGTGATAGTGTTCATAGATGACATCCTTGTATGCTCAAAGGATGAGAAAGAACACGAAGAACACCTAAGGATAGTGTTGAACACGCTAAAGGAGAAACAATTGTATGCTAAGTTTTTGAAGTGCGACTTTTGATTGAATCAAGTCAGTTTCTTGGGTCATGTAATTTATGAAGATGGCATACAAGTTGATCCGGCAAAGACTGAAGCAGTTGAGAAATGGTCCCGACCGACTACAGTTTTAGAAGTGAGAAGTTTTCTCGGCTTGGCTGGCTATTATAGGAAGTGTGTACAAGACTTCTCAAAGATAGCTACACCACTTACCCGGCTCACTCAAAAGAATGTGAAGTTTGAATGGACTAGTGAGTGTGAAGAGGCTTTCCAAACATTGAAAAAGAAGTTCCAGTGTTGGCAGTTCCGGAGATCTTTGATACTACGATGTCTATACCGATGCTTCTGGACAAGGTTTAGGTTGTGTGTTGATGCAAGGAGGAAAATTGATTGCTTATGCATCTAGGCAGTTAAAAGTACATGAAATGAATTACCCAAAGCATGATCTAGAGTTGACGGCGGTAGTGTTTGCCTTGAAGATTTGGAGGCACTACTTGTATGGAGTTAAGGCTAGGACAGACCACAAGAGCTTAAAGTATTTCTTCACTCCGGAGAATCTGAATATGAGGTAGAGGAAATGGTTAGAGTTCGTAAGGATTATGACTTGGACATTCAATACCATCCGGGTAAAGCCAATGTGGTTGCAGATGCCTTAAGTAGGAAACCAGTGTTTGCAGTTTCAAGCGTTGAAGATGTGGCAGAACGGTTAGATGGGTTGAAAATCTGAGGTTTTGATCAAATTGAAGATCGACAGTTTGTGGCACCGTTGTTAGCAAGATCCGAGTTGATGGATGATATTCGGGATAAGCAAGATGAAGATCCAGTGTTGGTTGATTCTAAGCGGGTTGTAAGGGAAAATCCTACACTGGGCTATGTTTTAGATAAGAATGTGAACCTTTGGTACCAGGACCGTTTGTGTGTGCCTAATGTCGGTGATTTGAGACAAAGAGTTATGGAAGAGGCACATAGAATCGCTTTTGTAGTTCATCCATGAGCTACAAAGATGTACAGAGATTTGAAGAAAAAGTTTTGGTGGCCTTCGGTGAAAGTGGAAATAGCTAAGTATGTGGCAGAATGCGATACTTGCCAGAAAGTTAAAGCGGAGCATAGAAGACCAGGAGGAATGCTTAAGCTATTGGATATCCCTAAATGGAAATGGGATAAGATCACGATGGATTTCATCACCGATTTACCGAAGACGAAAAGAGTGGACATGATGCGAATTGGGTGATAGTGGATAGATTGACCAAATCAGCCCACTTCTTGCCAACGAAAGTTGATATGTCCTTGAAGAAGACGACGACACTATACTTGGATAATATAGTTTCAGATCGTGACAGTCGATTTGTCAGTCATTTCTAGAGAAGCTTGCAAAGGGCCTTAGGTATAAAGTTAGATCTGAGTACGGATTTTCATCCTCAAACAGATGGGCAGTCAGAACGGACAACCCAAACACTAGAAGATATGCTAAGATCTTGTGTTTTGGAAATAGGCGGATCTTGGGATGACTACCTACCCGTAGCCGAGTTTGCCTACAACAATAGTTATCACGCAAGCATAGGCATGCCACCGTTTGAAGCCTTGTATGGGAGAAGATGTTGAACGCTGCTGTTTTGGGATGAAATTGAGGAAAGACAAGTCATCGGGCCGGAATTGGTTGAGCAAGAGAAAGAAAGGGTTCAGTTGGTTAAGAAGAATCTAAAGGCAGCTCAAGACAAACATAAAAGTTGGGCAGATGTTAGAAGAAGACCTCTTGAATTTGATGTTGGTGAGGGAGTTTATCTATGAGCTTCACCAATGAAGGGAGTTAAACGTTTTGGACAGAAGAGAAAGTTAAGTCCAAGGTATGTTGGGCCGTTTGAGATTCTGGAAAGAGTTGAACCTTTGGCTTACAAGCTCAAGTTACCGGAATCGATGTCAAGAGTCCATAACGTTTTCCACGTATCAATGTTGAAGAAGTGTTTGACAAAGACTGCTGTTGAAACCACGGTTGATCCGGACGTTCTCCAAGATAACCTTGCATATGATGAGAAGCCAATCAAGATTCTAGATCGGAAAGAAAAAATGATCAAGAGACGGATGATCTTTGGTTTTGGTGTAATGGAGCAATCACTCACCGAATGAAGCAACTTGGGAAGTTGAAGACGACATGATCAGCGAGTTTCCAGAGTTTGTGGATTTACCAAGTATGTTATAGTTTCGAGGACGAAACTCCTTTTAAAGGGGGAGGAATGTAATATTCTGATTGTCGGGAAAGGGCAGACGTGTCATTTTGCGAAAACGAAATATTATATTCTTTACTTCTTTTGTGGAGTTAAGTATTTGTGTGTGTGTGTGTGTGTGTGTATATATATATTGGAAAATCTGATTTTAAGTAATAAGGAAATAATAAGAAATTATTATTTTTGGGATTTTCTATTTAAGGGAAAATAAATCACATTAGTTCCCATAACCTAATATTAAATTAGAAGATTTCATATGCTCTGGGAAACGGCGTGTAAGAGCAAAAATAAGGGCTGAGAGATTTTTAAGCCGTTCTTCAACCGTTTTCAAATCAAAGTAAAGTAACGGAATCGTCATGAAGAGGGCATCGTTTCAATACAAGAAAGTTGGAGCTTTTCTAAGGTATAAATTTCGACCTAGATGCTGTTTTGGATGAGTTTTATGGATTAAAACTCGTATCTATCATAATCTTGTTTGGTTAGAAGCGTGTGATCGAATCAAATCTGATTTTGGATTGATCACATAGGTTTTCTGCGAAGGAATGATCGTTTTGTTGCAGTTTTTTAGGAGTTTTATTTGGAATAGCTTGCTAAAAGGTAAGAAGCTCTTCCTATAAATTAATTACGGTCTATAGTGGTTATTGTGTTTTGATGCATTTTTGTGTCAAGTTTATACCTATATGTTGCCAAAGGATTAAGGTTTGTTTTGGGTCATAGTGTAGAACATGTTTGGAATTGAGTAGAGATCGGAAAGTGCAGAAAAATCATGTTTTAGGGCTTTACTGCGTCGAATGCGCTCGCATTCCTGTTACAGGATGTACGGCCTTAGTTTCTGTAGGTGGAATGCGTACACATTCATGATTCATGATGTACCATCCTTTACACAGCAGGTGCAATGCGCATGCATTCAATGGAATGTACACGCATTGACTGGACATAAACTTTTAGCAAGTTTCTGGTCAGTGAATGAACACGCATTCCGGTGAATGCACACGCATTGGCCCCCGTTTTTTTTTATAAAATGTTGTTTTAAGCTATGGAATGAGTTTCAAACATTGTTTCATGATCTAATAACATTAATTAAACATGAACAAGCCTTGATTGAGTTTCTGATGCGTTTAGTTCCGGCACCGAATGTACTCTTCAACGGAGTTGAAGTTCGGGACTGTCGGAAGGGCATGATAGGCTTGTGCTTTGGTGAACTAGAGTTCATTAATGTCTGTGTACTTGATAGGATGTGATGTCTAGCTGGCTAAGTGAGGGAGTAGAGGTTTTAAGGGGAGATTTGAAATGAAAACACTTAGGTGTATACTTAACAACAAATAATGAGTACATACTTATGTAGTAAAAAGATTAAACGCCATTTCACTTTTGGATAGGCACATGTGTACATCGGCTATGTGACGCGTTCGGACAGTTGGATAACTCTGTGACCCACATGCAACCAAATGACAGGGGGACTTCACCGAACGGGTATGCATATCGGGGAATCCTAGGACTAATAGTGCAAGACGTTGTTGGTAGGCAACCATCTCGTGGTGGTCACACCTCGCGTAGTGCCCTTGAGTGCTGACGTAACCAAGATAAGTTGGGATAGAAACGTATAGTCATGACATGTTGATGGACATGAAATGAACCCTAGGTTGAGTCGGTCTCATAAAGATAATCTTTTAATTATAAGTCATAATTACATTGTTGCTTCTAGTACACTGTACTTACCTTAAATGCATGTTTTCTATGTGTTTGAGGGAGAGAAGATGAACAGGTAGATCCAGAGTTCGAGGAAGACTTTGATAACGATGTTTGAGGACGCCGACGTTGAAGTTTTTATTTTTTTATTTGTTTTGATAATACATTAAACCTTGTATTTTCTTTTAGTATACTTTTGGCGGTTTCGTACGTTTTTTTACGTTACGTTTGGTTTTCCAATGTAATAAATGTTACATTTCTATATTTAGTTTTGAGTTTCTATTCTTGGTTGGTTGGAAAAAAAATATGCCCGAGTCTTCTGCTTCCGTTTTTCTTAACTCGATACGATGTAGTAGAGGCTGACGTATAATGTGTGATTTATTATATATTATACGTGCCGAACGTTCCTTTTCGGATAAGGACTCGGTGTCCGGGAACGGGGCGTTAATGTTCTCCTATGTTAATGTACCTTTCACCATTCTCCCAATTCTCAAAATTGTGTGTTTTGGTTGTCTCTGCTACCTTTGGATTCATTCTTACACTCATCATAAGTTAGAATTCAACTCTCTTCCTTGTGTCATTCTTGGGTAGTCGCACACCCAATATATGTATCTCTGTCTACACCTCGAGTCGAATTGGTTATATGTCTCATGGGATGATCACTTCATTTAGCCTTTTCCCCTTCAGTTCTCATCTCTCCTCCACATCTCTTGATTATTTAGTGGTTGCTTGGTCCCTGCATCTTATCTCATCCATTCCTTCCCTTCCACCCGCCCCTTCCCCTACCTCCCTACCGTCTGCACTATCCTCTTCCAAGCTGTGTTAGCGTAAGTTCCTAGTGAGCCCTGAACTCAGCTCAATTCATTTTTAGCTCGCTTTATATTTCTTATTTACTAAGTTATTGTATTCTATATATTGGCACAATCCATTGTAGACAAAGACCATCAATGAAAATGGTATCAGAGCTTTTAGGTTGAAACCGCTCTACATCTGAATACATCTCTTCCGTGCCTTTCTTGTCTCCTTCTTCTTCCCTATAATCCCTTCTCTTCTTTTTAAAAAAAACCTAGCCACATGGCCACCTCTCCTACTGCAACTTCTCAACCCACCACAACCAACTCTTCTCCTTCGACTCTCTATCCCTCCTTAAATTCTTCTAACTCCATCAACCTCATAAAATTAATCCGCACAAATCATCCGATCTAGAAAGCACAAATCGTTCGCTATCTTTAGGGACAAGAGGTTTATGTATTCGTCGATGGACTCTTCTCCTTCGACCCTATCCCTCCTTAAAAGACCATTTTTGATTTTGCGTGTATAAACAACAACACTCTTTTATCTTTATTTTTATGTTGTAGTTTTTAGCAAACTTTTATATTTATGTTTTTATTCTCGATTAGTAAAACCAAATTATGACTATTACCTTTTAAGAAACGTTCTCAAATATGGTTAAGTAATTTTTTATCCTTTTAAATAAGCAATGACACGAGCAACCCCGTTATAGTAGTTAGAGACAGGGAGACTACATATTTGATGCAGTGCTCCAAGACTTTAATTATTAATGAAAAACGGAAGCTCATGATATGATTGAATCACTTGAAATGAGTCTCAACGAATTAATCATATATTGGATACGATCCAATATGATCATTTTGTCATACGATGACAATTAATTCAAACGTAAAATAAGAATGTCCGCATCGAATTTTGGAAAAGTTTTCAAAATTGTAAGATTTAAGTAATGACTTAATTTGCTTAAAGGTTAATCAAATAGTTAATGTTTTGAATACGATTCAAAAGGTTAAATAAACTATTTAATATACTTTAGATTTTCTTCATGAAAGGAAATTAAAGACATAGCTCTTGTGATCTTTCATAAGTCTTATGAAGACTACACTAAGAAATATTTACAAGTGCTTAAAGGATTAAAAAGGAAAGTTAGGGCATGTGCTTAAATAGAGAACTTATTGAAGTTTCTATTCTAGGCAAGTGAGTTGAGATAAATCTATCTGACTGTAAGATATATGATATCTTACGAGTGTGATTAAATTAGAAATATTAAATACAGATATGGAAGGTGAAGCAAATGTTGTAACACTTACCATATTCTGGATCTAGTAAACTGATAAGGGAACTAAATAAATGTTATTATGTTCCGGTTCTTATGAAGAACATACTTTCTGTTCTCCGTTAGGATTTAATGGACAAATTCAATTGTAAGGAATAAACATTATTCCGATAAAGTTGAATAGTCATCAAGTCTAACATACCAGACTACAGTCACTATATAGTCGATATAGGTGATGAAATCTCAACCAAATATTAGTGTGACTGTTATCCTAGATATTTGTGGTTGTTCTAGGCAGAGTCTTTGTGGAAGAGAATCGTATAATCAAATGTCATTCTAATGATGTCTGAACCGCGTGATTATGAATCATGTGGGTAATGCGTATATTTTTTAAAGATGACTGAAATACCCTTATATGAAAAGGTTACAAAATCTAGAAAGTTGTCTAAAGCCTAAACATACCGATGTTTGTTGGCATATGACAATAAATGCCACAAATAATTGTTTATTAATCTCTATGAGTATTTTTAGAAATAGTTGAATGTACATGGTGAAGTACAACAATTCGGAAAGCCCGAAAAGTTTGAGCTAGTACGAATATGAAATTGATGAGCTACTTAGGAATTAATCTTCAATTGTATTGAAGTAATTAATACCTGAAGGGTATTTTAGAAGTTGTCTGAAATAGAATCAGATTCTCCCTTGAAGGACACCATCTTTGGGATACGCAATTGGATTGTGTTCCTAAAATAGAAACGACACTTTATATGGTAAATGTGCTACGCAAGCCATGCGAAGTATCCCTTACCCGTTTCGGGATAGTGCCTTTATACGAAACATATACTTAACCGAGTTCCAAAGAATAAATGTTGAATAAATTCCATATTAGATATGGAAGAGGATAATGTCGAATCTATCTTAACCGATGATTTGAAGTTGTCATAGGCAAAGTCAGAAAGGCTTGGAGCCTAGTACGACATATGCAACTTTGTGGAATATCTTAGCAAGTATGCTAGATAATGTTTACTTGTCCGCGGAGCAAAAGGTGTTTGTCTCCAAACATGCTGTCTTCTAGAGAAAGTGTTTCTTCCAAAAGAAATAGTGGGAGTAAATTAGATCTCAAAAGAGTTCGAGAACCACAAATATATACTCAACCATTGAAACGTGAGCAGACGCCACATAGTGATGAGGTGTAGAACACTGCTCAGTGCACATAAAAGTTCTATAAGTCTATGGATAACCTCAAGCCTGAAAAGGCTACTGGTATGTTCATCTTGAAGAATGAATATCTCACGACTTATGAAGGGATGTTTGAAAGGAAAGATTGAGAGATATGGCCAGGAGCCATAATATCTGAATTAGATTCCATCAATAACAACCAGGTTGTGAACCTAGTCTGTCTTACCTAGAGGGAATGTCCCTGAAAGGCTGACATGGATAGTAATATGATTACCATAAGGCTATAGTGATGGCCGAAGGCTATGGGGTGTGAACCTTGTAATTGTCTTTATGCCGCTAGCTGAGCCCAGTTCTATTCAGACTATGCTTGTTATAACTTCGTATCATGGCTATATGATAGTGTTGAAGACGTTGGGTGTTGGGGAGATTTTGCATCAATAACAAAAGAAAATTTATAACCCTAACCTATATGCAAAACTAACTCCTAACCGACCAAAACATCGGGTTGTTGCTAGTAAAGCGTAATGAGTAAGGGGTCGATCCTCGTGGAAAAGGTATGTTCAATCTAATCTTATTAATCCTACCAATTGCTACTCTAAAAACGAAAAGCAAAAACATAAAAACATAAAAACATAAAGAACAATCAAAATAAATCTAACCTAGGAAACAAAATAAACAATCTAAACTAAGGGACATGGAAACAACCAATATACAAACCTATGTGATCTCAATCCTAGTTCAATTCATGATTTTAATTCAAGTTGTGGTTTCACCTTTTCACGAGACATAAACCCCTAATTCCTTAGTGAATTTATTTCTCAAGCTACGGATTCCTAATTCCTTAGTAAATCCAATTTATCAATCTCTCATCTTCCGAATGTTCGAGACCGATTTTCAATACAAAACTCGGTGTAGATTCAAGTTACTCTCGTATAATCGAATCTAACAACCTAGAAATCTAACCAATTAATTTGTCATCATTAATGATTAAAGATCCTATCTTTCTATGGTGATCTAACGTTACGCAACTTCCGTATGTTGTAACTATCAATAGAGAACTAATTTTCCAATCTATTCTCATGGCATCATAAGCACAAAGAAAGATACAAAATAAATCAAGATCATGGAAATAAAAAGGATTGAATAAATTGAAAGAAAACGAACTCACATAGTTTAATACATTGGATGAACTCCATGGATGAAAAACAAAATAAAAACGATCCTAATCTAACCTCGGTTCACCCGAGCACAAGGCTCGGGTGACCGACCTGAAACCAAGAATGAGCGGCCGTCGCTTCCGTGTAATTTTCGTATGAAAAATCTGATGTAAAATAGGGTTGGGGCGCAGCTGTTTAAATAGGAAAATCAAGTCGGTTGCTACAAGAACGGTGCCGGACGCCCGTCCATAATGTCGGACGCCCGTCCAGCTCTCCTGGAACAGATTCTGAACTTGTAACGCTCATATCTCGGGCCTCGTAAGTCGGAATGGAGTGATTCAAAATCCTGTAGAATCCTCTCTTCAAGACCTACAACTCTTATCTTGAGGTCCAGAGTCAAATCGGTTGTTATCATATCAAGAACTGCGTTGGAAGTTCAGCGCTACCCGGAATCCTGATTTTCTTCCTCTGGACGCTCGTCCGCATCTCGTACGTTCGTTCCTTCAAGCCTTGAACTTGTGCCGTACGTTCGTTCACTTCACGTCCAAACTCTCTCGAATGTAAAATACACCTCTCGAACGCTGGTTCCGCTTCTCAAACGTGCGTTTGAATCCGGACGCTCGTCTCGCTTATAATGGACGCTCGTCCACTTAGCCTTGACATCGAATTTATTGATTTTTCCATCTTTATCTTGATTGATTTCTTTCCTTATCTCTTCCTATCTTCCATAAACTTGATTGATCCTCTATTATCTCGAAATTAGCTCTTTAGGATCACCTTTTCCAACATAATTGAGTATCTACAACAATAGGAAAACATACCAAAACATAACACAATTCCAAAATAACATAAAATCATACTTTAAGCACATAATTTGTTACATTTTCATATTTAACCATTAAAAACCTCATTTACTCAATTAATCAATTATAAGCTCGATTCCTATGAAAATAATCCAAATATGAGGGAAATTGATATATAAAACATATGTGAAAATCACTATAATTTGACCCTAAACAACACCCCCACACTTATCTTTTGCTCGTCCCGAGCAAAACAAAACAAAGTCAAGCTCGAGAAAAATAAACATCTATACAAATATAAAGTATATTCAATAACTTAGAAGTTCACCCGAGTGAGTGTGTGCATAGCCATAATAAACTTCCACTAAGTTCCACAATTTGAAAGTTATTCAAACCAAAACTAGCCCGGTTTCCCATCTAAGTTAGAAATATTCAAAAATTATAACAGGCACTTTACAAAACATACATATCCCAAAAAGAAAATAGTAGAGAATATCTAAAACATTTCTGACAGACTCAGAGGATAATCCCTACAACATATCCTTTAGTTTATACTGGGGATAAGATTAACGATAACTAAGTCCTTACTTATTCATAATAATATATTTCAATATTTTCACTTTTTTTCGCACTTTTCTAACACACATCAGAATAAGCTTTTGCCCTCATAGCAGAATAGGACATTTCAAGATAATCCCCTACCTTACTCCAATCATAAGGCAAGCCTATAAACCGACCGTCGTGAGCTTTTGGTCATCATAGTGGAATAGACATACGTGGTACACCCTACCTCACCCAAATCATAAACCAGCCTTCCGACACACACAATTACAATTATGTTTACTTAGAGATTTCTGGCTGGCAGTGGAAAAGATTATTTTCTAGTAGCACATACCACTGAGCATAACACCTCAAGTAAACAATTTATTACTATTGCAAAGACTTAATCACGTTTCACTTATCACATTCAAACTTACAGATATTCACAGTATGTCATACTTTAACTCTAAATACAAACTACTAAACTTTTCAAGAATTGTACATAAGCAAAGAAACATGCTATAATCATCAAAAATCTCCAACTAAAATGGGGTAGGCTTTCATCATTTAGCTCATCATTTACTATGGCATGTGAAAAAGAGTGTCGGGTGAAACAACTAAAATTACTAAATATACGTAATATAGCATAAATGATATAAACTCAAGCAAAGATATGCCTTTGTCTACTCGGGACATAACAAAAAATTTGAAAATTAAGCACTTTTCATAGAAATACTAAAGTATAAGCAAATGAATGTAGATACACATAACCAACTATTCCCTCCCCCACACTTAAATCACATTATGTCCTCGAATGTGCGTAAAAGAAATAAAAGGTAAGAGTACTTAGCCGATTGGATTTCGAAAGTGGCGCTTCCGGGAAGTGTCACCGTCCAAATCCGTAAATGCCCGACGAACTCGCAGATCGTGGCCCATCCACCGGAAAACCGATATCGTCTAAAGGTCACAAACGCTATCGAATCTATCCCGCACACTTGACAAACATGAAATACCTCGGGGATAAGGGGAAGATAACATATAAAGCATAGAAAGGAAGTCTAGAGAATTTTTAGATTAAGCTCAAATAAAGATGGAAAATATACATGAAACATTACAAAATAGCAAAGGCTAGGTGCAACTACATGAAACTATAGTACAATGCAAACTACATGAAAAAAAATCCTAAGAAAATAAAAACGAGGTAGTATTACGGAAACCGACAGCTAACTACACTCAAGAAAAAGAAAGAAATAAATGATGTGGTGTTACGGGAACCGACAAGGACCACACTTAAGAAAAATAAAAGGAAAAATAGAAAAACAATGCAACTAGATGGTATGCAACTAAATGAAATGCATCTAAGTGATATGCAAAAATAAACGAAAATTAAAGAAAGAAAACTAGCCCACTATATGCAACACGACATATATATAAACGTCTACCACATAATGACAAAAGTTACGATAAACGACAAGGTCGTTCATTACATGCAAAGGTAGACGCGCCTTAAGACTTATCAAAAGTGATAGCATTATGGAAACCAACAGTTAGCTATACTAAACAGATATAACTCATATGACCTAAGATGGTAGCATTACGGAAACCGACAGTAGCTACCCAAATGAGTTATAAAAAAAACAAAGGAAGCACGTAAGTCTCAAAAGCTAACAAGATTCATCATAACAAAGATGTAGCATACGAGAACCGACATTAGCTACACTAACAATGATAAGAACAGTTATAGCGTACGAAAACCGACAGTAACTATAACATGCCTAGATGAATCATACATAAGGACTTGATCAATTATCTAACATGGATTCATAGATGGAATGGTAAAAACATATAAGTTCAGGACATCTATGTAAACATCAATTAGCCACAGAAGATCGAATGAAAAATCCACATCAAATAAAAGCATTGAAAATAAAATCAAGAAAAATCAGAACCTGGACTGGCGTTCAGACTGACGGACGGGCGTTCACCTGGAGTTCAACCCTGGACGAACGTTCAGCTAAACAAACGCTCGGTTGACTTGAAAACCAACCGGACGGGCGTTCAGAAAGTATAGACGCACGTCTGGTTCTTCAAATCAGAACAGAGTCGAAAATATTTGAACGGACGAACGTCCAATACTTTCAAACGCTCGTTTACCTGCAGCTAAAGAACTGGACGGGCGTCCAACAGAGCAGACGCTCGTCCATACAACGAATACACAGCAGAGAGCAGGAAAACACAGACAAACCCTAAAAACTTAAAACACATATTAACACAGATCACAAAGACAAAGCCCACTTTCAATTAAAGCACAAATAGGTTAGATCGAAACACATAAACACATACTTCACGTTTAAACAAATCGAGTAAAAAACTTTTGCACATTCTTAACCTTATGGTCATCGAAACACGGCAAAATAAAAACTCTCGATTTGGTAAACGCTACTTTTATTAAAACGAAAAATAAACGTAACAAAATCGAGAAATAACAAGATCAGATTCAACATGACACCTATTCCCCGGCAACGGCGCCACTTTTGTTGGGGAGATTTTGCATCAATAACAAAAGAAAATTTATAACCCTAACCTATATGCAAAACTAACTCCTAACCGACCAAAACATCGGGTTGTTGCTAGTAAAGCGTAATGAAAAGGGTCGATCCTCGTGGAAAAGGTATGTTCAATCTAATCTTATTAATCCTACCAATTGCTACTCAAAAACGAAAAGCAAAAACATAAAAACATAAAAACATAAAGAACAATCAAAATAAATCTAACCTAGGAAACAAAATAAACAATCTAAACTAAGGACATGGAAACAACCAATATACAAACCTATGTGATCTCAATCCTAGTTCAATTCATGATTTTAATTCAAGTTGTGGTTTCACCTTTTCACGAGATATAAACCCCTAATTCCTTAGTGAATTTAATCTCAAGCTACGGATTCCTAATTCCTTAGTAAATCCAATTTATCAATCTCTCATCTTCCGAATGTCGAGACCGATTTTCAATACAAAACTCGGTGTAGATTCAAGTTACTCTCGTATAATCGAATCTAACAACCTAGAAATCTAACCAATTAATTTGTCATCATTAATGATTAAAGATCCTATCTTTCTATGGTGATCTAACGTTACGCAACTTCCGTATGTTGTAACTATCAATAGAGAACTAATTTTCCAATCTATTCTCACGGCATCATAAGCACAAAGAAAGATACAAAATAAATCAAGATCATGGAAATAAAAAGGATTGAATAAATTGAAAGAAAACAAACTCACATAGTTTAATACATTGGATGAACTCCATGGATGAAAAACAAAATAAAAACGATCCTAATCTAACCTCGGTTCACCCGAGCACAAGGCTCGGGTGACCGACCTTGAAACCAAGAATGAGCGGCCGTCGCTTCCGTGTAATTTTCGTATGAAAAATCTGATGTAAAATAGGGTTGGGGCGCAGCTGTTTAAATAGGAAAATCAAGTCGGTTGCTACAAGAACGGTGCCGGACGCCCGTCCATAATGTCGGACGCCCGTCCAGCCTCTCCCGGAACAGATTCTGAACTTGTAACGCTCATATCTCGGGCCTCGTAAGTCGGAATGGAGTGATTCAAAATCCTGTAGAATCCTCTCTTCAAGACCTACAACTCTTATCTTGAGGTCCAGAGTAAAATCGGTTGTTATCATATCAAGAACTGCGTTGGAAGTTCAGCGCTACCCGGAATCCCGATTTTCTTCCTCCGGACGCTCGTCCGCATCTCGTACGTTCGTTCCTTCGGCCTTGAACTTGTGCCGACGTTCGTTCACTTCACGTCCAAACTCTCTCGAATGTAAAATACACCTCTCGAACGCCGGTTCCGCTTCTCAAACGTGCGTTTGAATCCGGACGCTCGTTCGCTTATAATGGACGCTCGTCCACTTAGCCTTGACATCGAATTTATTGATTTTTCCATCTTTATCTTGATTGATTTCTTTCCTTATCTCTTCCTATCTTCCATAAACTTGATTGATCCTCTATTATCTCGAAATTAGCTCTTTAGATCACCTTTTCCAACATAATTGAGTATCTACAACAATAGGAAAACATACCAAAACATAACACAATTCCAAAATAACATAAAATCATACTTTAAGCACATAATTTGTTACATTTTCATATTTAACCATTAAAAACCTCATTTACTCAATTAATCAATTATAAGCTCGATTCCTATGAAAATAATCCAAATATGAGGGAAATTGATATATAAAACATATATGAAAATCACTATAATTTGACCCTAAACATTGGGAAAACAACTCGATCTTCAAAGACGATAACATGATATATGAGCCCATAAGATCCATTTATGGACTTAAACAGGTTTCTCTAGACGATTTGTTTGTTTGATAATCAAAGGAGTTTGATTTAGTCAAAAGAAGGGATATGCCCAATGTGCAAGATGGATGGTGGGAGCATGTTACGATTTTTGAGTAAGGTATTGGATATCTCTCTCGGGAATCATCTCCCCTGTCACAGTCGATTAATGTTCGGTAGTTCAAGGTCTTTACGAAAGCACTTGGATTAGCAGTTCTTATTTTAGAAATAAGAATCTATAGTGATAGATTTAACTGTTGTTGGTTTATATTTTACCTGTATAGATTTGATGCTAAAAGAGTTTAGCATAGATCGCGACAAGGGATACTGCCAGCCGGTGTTCTCAAGATCTATCTATGTTAGGACGTTAGTCCTAAAGATAAGGTGAAAGATGATGCTTATGGAAAGTTCCCTTTGCTACTGCAATAGAATCCATCATAAGAGTTATGCCAGATGTTCATACTTGATGAAGAGTCATGAGCAAGTATGAAAGTAAATCTGGTGAATGTCGAGAATATCCTTAAACAAGTTAAGGAAGAGTTCCTAGTTTATTGAAACTTGGAAATAAATAAACGCAGATATACAGACGTGTCTCATGAGTCTTATGAAGGCGAGCGGGAGCTACAGTCTGGGTTTGCACTCACTTTTAATGAGAGATACAGTGTGCGGGAAATGTTCTTAGCTAGAAATGATTGGGGATTCTACAACTAGGCCAAAACACAGTAATGCCTTGGAGGCTAGCGGGAGCAAAGATACATGGATTGAGAAGGTTCATTCCTAAACCTAGTACGGTTCTTCCACCCTTTCTATATAGCTGATATAGTAAGTGGATTCATTGCTTGAAGCAATGACCAGGGTCTCATCAGAGATTCATGTGTGTGTTGAGGCGGTTCCTTTGACTTGGTCATTTGGAGCATGATATGAAGATAGTTTGAGTCCCCACGGATAGCGATCCGTTCACGGCTAGTGGTTGGTTGCGAGTATTGCATGAGATTCCTGTGTTTCAACTTGGTCTTGTGTGTGTGAGTGATTGGTTTTAGGCCAAGTGGGAGATTGTTGAAATAGTGTCCTAAACCCAATCGGGTTGGACCGGATCCAACCGGGTCGGATCATTTTTACTATTTCTTTATGTTTATACATATATTAAATGGCTTTTCTGTTGTCATATATTTGTTCTTTTAAAGAACCAATTATGAATTGTTATATGATAACGTCCTTAGTATAAAACTGTGATAGAGAAACCATGATAGGTGATTATGGTTGATAAGATCTCTGATCACTTTAATAAGTTTGATACTTAAATGTCTCTAGGCTGATGTACTATTAAACAGGGCATTGATAGTACAAATAGACTAGCACGTATCAGATGTCTTCTGTCTTTAAGGGCATTGATAGATCTCTTCTATAGATCTCGTCTATCGAAGTGTAGAGACACTTAGACTGTATGTGGCCGTGTATTAGAGAATGCGTATGTTAGACTGACTCACTTACACTGTTAAGTGTCACACTATGTGGCGGTTGTGTAATTATCCTTAAGACCGAAGTCTACATGGCATCACGGTGTGGATTGTCATGCTTTGACTCTATTGAGGTTTCCCCTAGCCATGGGGCAATCATGCGGTAGTGATTGGGTGTGATATTGAAGCATGCGGAGTATACGTCGTCCGGAAATCGCGTACCCTATCAGTAGGGTGAATATCCGAAAGGGCCTTCTTATAAGGAATGTCTTACTCTCGTGAATCTTTGCAAAGTGGAAGTAAATGAGTTACTACGAGAGAGCATGATATCTAGATTATAAGATACGGTCGTTGATGCTTGACACTCGACCTACGACCGTTTACAATGATAGGATTCTATTTACACGGTAACTGTTTCACATGAAAAGTAGTAGTCATTGCATTTGACTCTTCCGATGATTGGGGGTCACGGTGTGTTGCTAGTTGCTATCCCGTGATCGTTAGGTGTGAAGGGCAATTTTGTAATATGTACTTTGTGTCTAAGGCCAACATATGTGGAAGCCTATTGGGTCACACACATAAGAACATCTAGCCGGATTAAAATGTGGTTATAGTTGATAACCAAATAAGGAAAGTTTTATCTCAAGACTATAAAGGTTATAGTGGTAAATTGATATTGTGGTATTTATTTATTATGAATAAATATAATACAAGATATTAATTGTATTGATTAATTAAATATACACATAATGTATGTGTATGTCAAAATGTTATGTGTATATGATACATATGTATTTTGCAAATTAATTAATCATAGTATTATATTAATTAAAGAATATTCCGGATACCAAAATATTGGCTATGGGGCGCAGATTTGGTTGTGTATACGATACACTTAGATTGTGCAATTTAATTAATAAGATTACCATAATATTAATATTGGATATTAATTAATTTTTGGAAAAATAGATTTATGGTAATATAATAAGATATATTCAATATAAGATATTGTCAATATATATCTTGGAAATATATTTAATATAAGATATTGAATATTAAATGAGATAAATCAATCAAAGGGATTTTCCTTATTTTATTAGGAAAATGTTTTCTTTCTCCCCAATCTACTAGGAAGCTAATCCCAATCAGATTGGGACTACAGTAGGGGCGCACCATCTACTATATATATGTAGTGGGTGTCAAGCTCTTTTGTACAACACAATTCCAAAAGCTAATAGTTCTTGTGAAAAATAGAGAGCTTCTTAGAGAGAGATTTGAGAGAGAGAAAAGGCGGTCTAGCAACCGGATTTTTCTAGTAGCAATCCAATGGTGGATTCCGGCGGGTTGTTCGTGTGGACAAGCGGTAGAGGCCGAACGCTTGGGCGGCTCCGTGCACCACTACCCTCCTTAGCCGGTCAAAACGTCGATCTTTTAGATCAAGCAATGTATTCACCGTCTACTTCTCTTATGCTTGTTGCTTAAACGAAGTCGATCTTGGGAGAAAGGAAATCAAATTTTTTGAATTCCGCTGCGTTCCCGCGCTGATTTTCTAACACTTAGATGATATGTTAAAGATGGATTATACCACTTCACTCAACCACTTGCCTACTCCTGCCTTTCCACTCGTGATTCCACCTCTCACAAGCATCGTCGTCTCAGCTATTGCTCCCCCAGAATTAGTAATATCATTTTGCGTCAAATAAATATTCTCTCTTCCTGTAATTCCCAATCTTCCGTTTGTTCCAATTGTCAACTTGCTAAAACTCATTGACTCTCTTTACCATCTTCCTCCTTTACTTCGAATAAACCCTTGAACTTGATTTATTCATATGTTTGGGGGCCTTGTGCTAAGGCTTCAATTTATGTTTCTCGATATTATGTTTAATTTTTGGATGATCACACAAAATTTAATGGGTTTTACCCTATTGCTTTGAAATCCGACGAGGAGCGTATTTTTTTAATAATTTCAAGCTCTCGTTGAGCGTCTCTTTGATACTAAAATTAAAGTTGTACAGACTGACCGTGAAGGTGAATTCCAAAATTCCATGCTTATTTTTCTCGTCGTGGTGTTACTCACCAACTTGCTTGCGCACACACACACACACGAGCAAATGGGGGATGTTGAACGACTTCATCGGCACATTGTTGAAACTGTTGAAATAGTGTCCTAAACCCAATCGGGTTGACCATATCTGACCAGGTCGGATCAGTTCTACTATTTCTGTATGTTTACACATATGATAAACAGCTTTAATGTTATTATATATTCTGTTCATCTATATGAACCAATTTGTGATTGTATATATGATAACGTCCCTAGTATCAGACTGTGAGAGAGAAACCATTATAGTGATTATGGTTGATGAGATCGCGAGTCACTTTAAAAGGTTTGATACTTAAAATGCCTCTAGTCGTATGTGCTATTAAATCCACACCGTGATTGGGGAAACCTCAATAGTGTCAAAGTATAACAATGCACACCGTGATGTCATGAAAACTCCAGTCTCAGGATAATTACACAACCGCCACATAGTGCGACACTTAATAAAGTAAGTGGGTCAGTCTAACGTACGCATTCTCTAATACACGTCCACGTACACTCCAAGCATCAAACCATAATCACTATAATGGTGATTGGAAAGTATCTATGCGGTAGTGATTGGGTGTGACAATGAAGCAAGCGACATTTTCTTAATAAAACATGGAAAGTATCTATCACGGTCGTTGTGTAATCAATCAAAGATACTTTCCATGTTTTATTAAGAAAATGTTTTCTTTCTCCCCAATCTACTAGGAAGATTCTCCCAATCAGATTGAGATTACTAGATGGCGCCATACACCCTATAAAAGCAAGGGTTGGCTAGCTATTTTGTACATCACAATTAGAAGAGTTCCAATTTACTAAAAAAACTTATAGCTTCATAGAGAGAGATTTTGAGAGAGAAAAAAAGGTCGGTCTAGCAACTGAGTTTTTCTGGTAGCAATCTATGATGGGATTCCGGCGGGCTGTTCGTGTGGATCACCGGTAGCAGCCGAACACTTGGGCGGCTCCGTGCAGAAACTACAACCGTAGACAAAGCGTCGATCCAATTAGATCAACCAAGGTATTCTCTTGCCTACTTCTTTATGCTTGTTGCTTAAACGAAGTCAATCTTGGGTAAAAGGAAATAAACTTTTGAATTCCGCTGCGTTCCCGCGTAGATTTCCTAACAGAAATAGGTATAGCACTATTGGCTAACTCTCACTTGCATCATCCTTATTGGGAAGATGCCTTCACTATGATCATTTATCTTATCAACTACATGTCCACCAATGTTTTGAATTTTAAGAGTCCGTTTATGGCCGTGTTCCTGATTACAATTTTTAAAAAGTTTTTGGAACTGCGTGCAGGCTGTATCTTCGTCCGTAAAATCGATAAAAAAACAAATTTTCGCTCAAAGAATTAGATCTTCCTTGGTTCAATGATATCCATTGAGGGTATAAATGTCTCTATCTCTCTACGGGCCGTATATTTATTTCACGACACATTGTTTTCGATGAGACCACTCTTCCCTTTATTACCTCACCTTCCCAAAGTCATTCCCACACCCCAAAAACTATTCTGCTTTCTCTTCCCCCTGCACACTCTCCCGTCTCATCTCCACCAAATATTCCCCAGCCCACTAATTCCCCAGAACCACTCCCCACCTACGGCCTCCCCCAGTCCATACACATCCCCTAGTTTGGCCCAGGCTCCCATCCTTCCTAATTCGGCCCTACCTTCTAAAAATCCACCCACCTCGTCTACAAATTCGGCCCATCTGGACAATGAACCCCTGCCTCACCCAATGACCACCCAATTCCGCACCCATTCCCTAAAGCCCAAACAATTAATGGCTGATTTTGTTTCATCCCCTACCCGATGCACACATTGCCGCCTCTCCCCCATTACCTAACCTACTATCTATACCGAGGCCTTTTGCCTTCCCGAATGGTGAGCCACTATGCGGGACGAATTTTTAGCTCTTGCGAACCACACTTGGACACTTGTTCCTCCCCTTCTGCTAACATTATTGGGTGTATCATATTAAACGCAATTCATAGCGACGGTTTGAGCGGTACAAAGCTCGGCTCGTTGCCAAAGGCTTCCATTGAACTGAAGGTGTGGATTTTCATGAGACTTTTAGCCCGGTTGTTAAGACGGTTACTATTCGCACGGTTCTCTCCTTGGCCCTCGCACAGAATTGGCCTATTCGGCAATTGGATATTCATAATGCATTCTTACATAGATTTCTTGACGAGACTGTGTATATGACTCGGCCGCAGGTTATACTCATCCGGATTATCCTACTCATGTCTACAAATTGAACTTATATGGCCTACGCCAGGCCCCTCATTCTTGGTTTGAACACCTTACTTACTATCTTACTCATCTTGGTTTTCGTGCTAGCTCAGCTGATTCGTCTATCTACATTTACAATCTTAATGGGGCTTATATGCTCATGCTTATCTATGTTGACGATATTATTATTATCGGCTCATCCTCACGGGTTCTTTCTCATTTAGTTCATGCTTTATCAACCGTCTTTCATGTCAAGGATTTGGGCCAAATTTCATATTTCTTGGGTATCAAAGCTCATCGGCGTATGCATGCCTCTATCCGTCTCAAAGCAAAAGTACATCACTAATCTTTTAATGAAAGCCGGCATGTAGGATCCCAAGCCTTGCCCCACACCTATGGTCGCTTCTCCACCCCTCTCCCGTTACAAAAGGGTCTCTTTTGAAAACCCTCGCCTTTATCGCATGATTGTAGGAGCCTTGCAAAGCACCTAAGTCATACTCGCCCAAATATTTCCTTCGCCATTCATAAAGTTAGCAAATTTATGCATGCTCCCACCGTTGACCACTAGCAAGCCGTGAAAGGTGTACTTCGGTATCTTTAGTGGCTCTTCCCCGATGGCCTCATACTCACGGCTCATTCCCCTACTCAACTACATGCTTATTCCAACTCTTATTGGACCTCCGACCCCGATGGTCATCGCTCCGTTGGTGGGTATTACATTTTTCTTGGATATAACCTCACCAGTTGGTCTTGCAAGAAGCAACACACCGTTGCCAACAGCAGTACTGAAGCTGGGTACAAGGTCACCTTCACCGCGGCTACTGAAGTTCAATGGCTTCTCTCTTCTCCGTGAGCTATCTTTTTTACGTATGCCTTCTATTTTGTGGTGTGACAATGTTGGCGCCACCTAACTCACTACTAATCCCGTCTTTCATGCTCGTACCAAACACATCGAAATTGATGTTCATCATGCTCATGAGCTTGTAACCCACAAGATTGTTCAAGTCGGCTATGACTCCACCGGTGATCGGTTGGCCGATATTCTCACCAAACCCCTTCACCAACCACGATTTCAAACCTTGAAGTCCAATCTCCACGTCCACTCCGTGCCCATGGGATTGCTCGGGGTTGTTAGCACATGTTCCTAGTGAGCCCTGAACTAAACTTGATTCGTTTGTAGCTCGCATTATATTTCTTATTGACTAAGTTATTGTATTCTATATATTGGCACAATCCATTGTAATCAAAAACCATCAATGAAAATATGATTCTATTTTATGCTAAATAAGCTAAACCGTTTTCGGCTCATAGCCATTTTTTCCCTCCATCTCTACCTCATCCATGTTCTTCTACTATGTTGCCCACTCACCCCTCACCCTATGCTCACTCATGCCCGTGACAGTTTCTACAAACGTTGTCAACATCTCAACCTTAACACCCAACATGCTTCGAAGTTCTCTGATACTGAGCCTACTAC
This sequence comes from Gentiana straminea, assembly GCA_036785695.1. Lineage (NCBI taxonomy): Eukaryota > Viridiplantae > Streptophyta > Magnoliopsida > Gentianales > Gentianaceae > Gentiana > Gentiana straminea. The sequence continues at coordinate 7,958,361 of JAVUPR010000516.1, forward strand.
TTACAAGCAAGCTCTACAATGTCCTCAATGGCGGACTGCTATGTCTGATAATTTAATGCTTTATTTTCTAATGGTTAGTGGTCTTTGGTTCTGTTTGATTCGCAGTTAAATTTTGTTGATAACAATTGGGTTTTTCGCATCAAACGTAAGCCTGCGGGACCATCGAGCGTTATGACAAAGCTTTTACTCGCCAGCTCGACATTGATTATTTTGAGGCGTTTAGCCCAAAGGGTTAGACCAATACATTACGTTCAAAGTACTAAATTTTGTTGTTTCATTTGGTTGGGTCCTACGACAGCTTGGATGTGAAACCATTACTAAGCAGTATTCATGGCACAACCATCAAGCTTTGAGGACTCGAAAATCCTACACATGTTTGTAAGTTGCATAAGGACATTTATGGTCTCAAGTCGGCTCCCCACACTTGATATCATGAACGCAAATAGTATTTATTGTCTTTGGGTTTTTTGTAATTCCACAATTGATTCGGCCTTGATCACTTTTGTTGCCGATGGTGTTACTCGTATATGCTTGTCTATGTCGATGATATTGTTGCATGTGGAATGATCTCATGGCGTTGTTCTCTTTTATTGAGCGTTTAGGCTCTCATTTTCGATTAAGGACTTGGATTCTCTCGTCTTTGTTTTTGGGCGTTGAGATTTAGCCTAATCAGCAATTCTCTTTATTCACGAACATAAGTATGTTGTTGACATGCTTCACAAGCATAATATGTACGAGGCCAAGGCCGTTATTACTCCTCTCCGCATTCCGATGCTTCGCAACTATTTACTCACCGGTTGCCCCACATGATGATCATTCTACCTATCGTCGCCTTAATGGCGCTTCAATATTTATTGTTCATGCGTATTGATTTGGCATTTGCGGTTAATAAGTTGTCACAAGCACATGCATGCTCCTACCGTCACTCACTGTCTTTAGCCAAGTGTCTCTTATTTTATCTGGCAGTTTTTGTGATGGTCTCCAGTTGTATCACTCTCATTCCTTATTGCTACATGACTTTTCTGATGCTGACTGGGGTGATAACAAAGAAGATTACTCTTCCATTGGCGCCTATCTGGTTTTTCTTGATAAAAAATTGATTTCCTGGAATTCTAAAAAGCAGTCCACTGTTGCTTGCTCTTCCACTGAAGTAGAATATCGTGCCGTTGATGCTACTGCTGCTGAATTAAATCGGGTATCATATTTATTGCAGGATCTTGGTCGCATTCTTCTTAGACGCCGCCATTTTTTTGTGACAATGTGGATGCTACTCAACTTAGTGCCAATCATGTCTTTCATTCTCACATGAAGCATATTGCTACCGATTATCACTTTATTCGTGATCGTGTTCCGTGTGGCATTCTTCGAGTGGCTCATGTTTCTAGCACCGATCGTTGGTAAATGCTCTCACTATACCGTTGCCCCGCATTCCCTTTCAGAAATTTCAGTCCAAGCTTGGTCTTTCCTCTGGTCGACCAACTTGATGGGGCATAATGGAGTATATTATAGGAATATATAATTGTAGATATCACACTATAAAGGTTCCTTAACCCGGAGGTTTCCAATGATAACAAAAAGTGTGCGCGTGTGTATATATTTCGTATCCGTCAACAACAACAAAAAAAATTCAATAAAAATATTTTCCACAATCACAATTTCTCCTATTACTAACTATGGTTTGTTCCTCTAATATGATCAAATAAAAGTCCTTTTTCCTAAAAAAAAAGAACATAACCAGACTTACTGTAGTTGAGTAAAGTGTCTTCCAATAGTCAGCACGTTGTAATTCAAATTCCTTATGGAAGAGGGCATTGAGAATTAAAACGGCGCCACCTAGAATCCAAGCGGTCAATGGTGGAGGCCGAGACATTTTCAGAGTTGTCGGACTAAACGTTGCTCGGATTCCTGCATCGGCGATGAAGTCAACCGGGCAAGAATCAAAGATATATCCCGAGAGACACGCTTTAACCAATCGATAATCATCCTACATGCAAGATAAACGAATTATAGATTAGGAAACTGTTATATAAAAATTCCACCATCCACTTGTTAAACGACCGACTATTACAACCGTTGATCACTAGTGTTTCTCTGAGGAAAGAACTTAGTTGTACGCTATAAAGAAGCATATTAAACTGATTATTGTGAATCGAATACGACCTAAATAAGTATACGCTATCAGTATTTCGCATGGTGCTTAATTATTATCATATCTAGGATAAAAATCCCCTTCCCCTCATAACATATATAGACATATATATGTATATACATATACGAGAAATATTATGGTGCATCGACGATTAAGAGAAGCTTATAACAGTTTTATGAACGAGACGCATCCAACTTATTCAATTTCACTCAATAAAGACATATATAGTGCACAGATAGACGTATCACATACATCCAATTTGAGATAAGCTCCCAATAGCTAATGCACATGGTTAGCACTCCCCACCTAGTACGTGGTTAAAATAATGGCAATGATGGGTCCGTAAGCTGGAGTCAAACACATGAATGATAATTGTAATTTTATATATGCAAAATTACATTGTTTTTTAAAAAATCTCCAAAGTTCGGGGCAGATGCCTCGTTTCCTTTCCATGTGGCTTCCCCCGCTGCGTAACCCCAAGTTAAGTTACCAATTCGTGAGAGCATGTGGAGAATCATTACTAACAATAAAAATTTCATTTAAGGCATTGGTATATAAGGAAATATAAGTATCACCTGCGCGTATAAGCGAAATATAAGAAAGATATTTACTAACATCAATCGGTTTTAAGACAAATTGCAGCGCATCGATCCTAATAAGAAGAAAGATCTCGATTTTCTCTCTCTCGGTATATCAATTCTTCCGTAAACCCTAACCCGTTTCTTAAAAAAAATTAATATGGCCGCAGATTGTATTCTTCCGGCTGCCATATCCGGTAGGCTTCCGGCGGTCCCAGCAGCTTCCCCAGCTACTGGTTCCAATTTCGCCCCACCTCACAACAGACCCATGTTCCGGCCACCTCCCTCAGCCATCCCGGTGGCTTTTTCTTCTCCTCCGACCCATGTTTCAAGGTCGACTTCTCGTCGGCTTCCCCCCATCTTTTTCGGCCTCTCCAATCTCTCACTATGACCATGGTTCGCCATCTTCATCTGTCAAATCCCACCGGCCCCAACACTGTTCCAGATCCGATCTGCCCCCGATGGTCTTGTCCCCCTCCTCGTTGTCTCCTTCTGCTACCTCCGCCTCCTCCCACAGCAAAACCATGTCCCGAGATGTCCCCCTCACCTCATCCCACCGCTCTGCTCGCTTCTAATTTCCCCCAGCATGACATCAACTTTCACACTAATTCAGGACGGGGGCGTGTCCTTTTTACCAATATGTATCAGCTTTCACATTGTGCTAAGTCTTCCGTATGCCAAATATGTCTCACCTAAGGCCATATGGCTCCATTGTGTCCTCTTCGCTACACATCCCCACATCAACCGGTCCCACATGCTTCTCCATCCCGGCCGCCCCAAGCATGCGACTTACACACGTGCCAACCCTGATTGGATCGTAGATACGGGGTCCACTCACCATCTCACTTCTGACCTTCGGACTTTCACCCATTCGTCTGCACCTTATGTTGGGCCGGACAAAGTCCGTGTCGGTGACGGTCCCGGTTTATCTATTACTTACTATGGCTCATCCTCTGTTAACTCTCCCTCCTAGTCTTTTTATTTAACTAATGTACTTGTAACCCCTTCCCTTACCCGACACCTTTTATCTGTGCACAAGTTTGGTTCGGATAATTCTGTGTATTTTGAATTCCATGGGTCGTACTTCCTTGTAATAGATTACTCCGGTCACACCCACCTTAGAGGATTTTTCAAAGATGGCCAATATCACTTCTCTACCCCACTCTCCCGACCCTTCACCCCTCAAACTTTTGCATCTTCTCTCACCTCCATCATCACATGGCATCATCGTCTTGGTCATTGCTCATACTCTGTGCTCCGTCAATCCCCCAAACATCTTCCTACCTTTCCTCCTACTAAAACACCCAATTCTGTGTGTGCCCCGTGTCAGCTAGATAAGAGTCATCAGTTCCCGCTATACACTTCTCCTTTTACCTCCACTGCTCCTTTAGACCTCATTTACTCTGATGTATGAGGTCCCTCTACTGAACCCCATTTCATGGTTCCCGTTATTATGTTAGTTTTCTAGATGACTTCACGAAATACCTCTGGCTTTGTCCCCTGAAAAACAAATCTGATGTCGAAACTATATTTCCTGATTTTCTTGCTATGATTGAAAGCCAGTTCAATACCAAACTAAAAGCCATCCAAACTGACTGGGGAGGTGAGTATCGTCGCGTTTCAACTCTTCTTAGCTCACTTGGCATCCGTCATCGCCTTTCTTGTCCCCACACCCATGAACAAGTTGGTGCAATTGAGCGCCGCCACCGTCAAATTGTTGAAGTCGGTCTTTCTCTTCTTGCCCAATCCAACCTTCCGCTTCCTTATTGGGAGGATGCCTTTATCACTGCCACATATATCATCAACCGTCTCCCCACCAAAGTCCTTCATCATAAGTCTCCATTTGAAATGGTCCACCATCAGTCCCCTGACTATGATTTCTTTCGAGTATTTGGTTGTGTGTGTTGGCTCTATCTCCGTCCCTACAACCATCACAAAACTGATTTCCACTCCAAAACTTGCATATTTCTCGGCTATAGTCCTACTTGTTAGGATCAAGCACTTACCATTGTACTAAAACCAATTGGTGTTAGTAATGGCGCAAATTTATTTCCTTTAACACGCCCTCGTTGTGGGCCTCTAACAAGGCTGTGCCTTCTAGGCACACAAAGAGAAGACCAAACTACGCCAACAAGATAAAGAGGCCCAACACTTGCACAATAAACTGAGGGAGCTAGGGTTTGATCCCATGACCTCCTGCTCCGATACCATGTTAGCATTCATACAACCAAACAAGAATTGAAAAGGAGAAGATGAATGCTGGAAGCTTGTGATATTAAAATGAAAAGCATACCTAGTAGAATACAAGAGAGAGGCTTATATAGCCAGGCACAAAGCAAAACTAAAAGGAAAAAGACTAAAAGAGCCCTTAAGGCTAAAATACTAATAGCTAATATAAATATATATGCTAACACCCCCCCTCAAACTCAAGACGGTACAGCAAGAGGCATCGAGAGTTTGTCAACGAAAAATCTATGACGCTCGACAATGTGAGACTTCGTGAAGAAGTCAGCCAACTGCAAGGATGACGGAGTAAACGGGAGAGAAATGGTGCCGTGATCCAAATGATGCCGAGAAAAATGACAGTCAATCTCAATGTGTTTGGTGCACTCATGAAACATCGTATTGTGAGCAATCCGAATGGCACTCTTATTATCACAATACATGGAGTGGGGTCGAAAGAGTAACTCCCATGTCACCCAAGAACCACCGCAACCATATAATCTCACCGTAGTGGAAGCCATAGCACGATACTCGCCTCGCGAAGAACGGGAAACTACATCTTGTTTCTTGCTTTTCTACGAAATAAGAGAATCACCAAGAAAAATACAAAACCCGCCGTGGACTTCCAAAAAGTCGGATCACCACCCAATTTGCATCGAAAAAGCACGAAGCTCCAAGGAAGAAGTGGATGGAAACAAAAGACTCGGTAAAGAGATCCCCGTAGTAATGCAAAATACGCACAACAAGAAATTTCAATGTACAAGAAGAGGTGCCGAAATAAACCGACTAACAATGTGAACAAGATAGGCAATATCGTGGCGAGTGTCGTCAAATAAACAAGATCGCCAACAATGGACCTATACAGAGTGGGATCCGTGCAGAGAGTGCCATCATCCGGAGTATACTTTGCGTTCAGCCTTCGAGAGGAGTGTCGAGGTGCGAGTGTCGTGAGCCGTGCACGGTGAATAATATCGCAAAGATACTTGACCGAGAGAGGAGGTAACCTCGTGGTGAGGAGGCAACTTCAATTCCCAAAAAATATCGTAAGTGGCCCAAATCTTTCATCTCAAAGCAACGGGACAAGGTTGCTTTCAAATCCACAATACCATCAACATCATCACCCGTAATAATCATATCATCAACATATAACAAAAGGAGAACACGACCACAGAAGTCGATCGAACAAATAAAGCAGTAGTCATAAGTGGCTGAGAGACAAATCCAAGCGGAGATCACAACCCGAGAAAATCTATCATACCAAGCCCGAGGGGATTGTTTAAGGCCATACAACGCCTTCTTAAGGCAAAAAACTTGTCCCGAGCATGAGAAACACCTGGTGGGGGAACCAAATACACTTCTTCCTTCAAGTCGCCATTCAAAAAGGCATTTTTAACATCCATCTGAGATATATGCCACTGACGAACAGATGCAACAACAATAAGGACACGGATAGAAGTCATCTTGGCAATAGAGCAAAAGTCTCCTCATAATCTAAACCATACTTCGAGCAAACCCCTTATCAACTAAGCGGGCCTTGTATCGCTCAATAGAACCATCGGATTTCGTCTTAACTTTGTACACCCATCTAGAACCAATAGTCTTTTTACCTCAGAAGATAATCAAGGTCCCAAGTACTCGCCTTGTCTAAGGTAGATAGCTCCTCAAACCATAGCATTTTGCCAATCACAGAATGAATGCCTCCTTATAAGAGGAAGGCTCGTAGATAGGATCAATGGAAACAAGAAAGGAAGCAAAAGACTTAGAATAACAAGAATAGGCCAAATCGGGTAACCGAGTAGACTTACGTACGCGTACCGGATAGCGGGGCTCAAGCAAGATCCGTCGTCACAAGCGGTGATTGGGTAGCCGTATCGTGGGTCGGAGAATCATCAATAATAGGTGCAAGTAGAGGTGAAGAGTCGACGAGAAAGGATCAATGTGAATAAGATCAGATTTAGTCAAGTTGTGGGTGCTGGCGGGAATGGTAAAGAAAGGGATATGCTCAAGGAAGGAGACATGGCGAGACACGTATAGTTTTCGAGATGAGGGATCATAACAACGATAACCTTTTTGACCTATACCATACCCAAGGAATACACATATAGCAATACGAGAAGAAAGTTTGGACAGTTCTACATGTGGACGAAGAACAAAGCAAGTGGAACCGAAGACTCTTAAGAGAGAATAATTAGGTGTTTGACCAAATAATTGTTCATAAAGAGAAAGGCCGTAGTTATGAGCAATGGGATAAACGTACACATGTTTTTATTTTTTATTTTTTATTTTTATTAAGTTAAGGCATTGTTATGTTGGTGTGTTTTCTTTTGTTAGTCATTGTGTATGAGTGTTTTGAGTGCTGTATTTATAGACAATAAGTTTTTTAATTTTATTTACCAAAACATCAATAATAAAACAACTTAATCTCGAGAAACGGGTCGTGGTTAAGATAGGGGATACTTTTTATCTACGGATCGTGAGATTATCGGCATATATACGTAAGCGAATGTCCGTTCTTACTGTGTGTACACGAATTGAGCCGAACCGATATTAGATGTTTGAGTTTGAGCCTTTTAAATATACACAAGCGAACTCGTGCATGTTTTTTATTTAACGTTTTAAATTTTGTTTTTGAGATATGTTCCTTAATCTATTACTTGATCTTAAGTTGTGTTTCGAACGAGTTCACCTCCCTATTAATTTGCAACTTCAAGCTAATAGCAAAATGGTCCTCCATCTTTACCGAAAGACGTGACTTAGTCATTTTCTTTTGTTTTGGTTTGACCAGTCCACCATCTTTTTTTTCTTTTCAAGAATGGTCCATCATCTTTACCGAAAAGTTGTGATTTAACACTCTTCTTTTATTTAGGTTTGACCGGCAAATTCCTCATTTTTCAATTTTTTTTTGCAACTTTGGTCTATTTAAGTCACAATCGTTCGGTAAAGATGGAAGACCATTCTTGTAAAAAATGAAAGACGGGAGACTGGTCAAACCAAAACGAAAGAAGACGGCTATGTCACGCTTTTTTTAAAGATGGGACCATTCTTGCAAAAGAAATGATAATGAGGGACTAGTCAAACCAAAACGAAAGAAGAGGCCTAAGTGTTAAAGATCAAGTTATCGTTGTACTAAAACCAATTGGTCTTAGTACAACGGTAAGCGCTTGATTCTTAATATGGTATCGTAGTTGAGGTCACGGGATCGAACCCCGGTTGGAAGTGTTGGAGAGATTGACCACATTTGAATAAAAAATTGTGCAAGTCTTGGGACGTATTGCTCATACTTGAGGGGGGTATTCGAGAGATTCTCACATTATTGAATGTATACGTAAATATAGTAGATATTTATTACCACCAATTGGTTTTGATACAACGATAAGTGATTGATTCTTAATATGATATTAGATTGCCCACACTTTAAGAGGGGTGTTGGGAGAGTTTCCTACACTCTTGATTGTATAAAGAAACATAATAGCACTTTTACTACCACTAACTCGATTTTAGTACAATGGCAAAGACTTCGATTCTTAATACTAAGTCACAACTTTTCGATAAAGATTTATGACCATTTTTGCAATTAGCTCGCTGAAGTTATGCAACTCTCGCTTCATAGAGTGAAAGGACAAACGAATTGATACTTATTCTTTTTTATTATATTTATTTTTATCAACTTGATAGTTGATGTCAAGAAAACTAAGACAAGAGTGAGGTAAAACCAGGATTTATGTTAGTATTTTGATATGCGTACACACACACACGAACGTTTGTGAGTTAACTCGATCATTTTTGGTTTTTTCAAATAAATAAACATAATAATGTGTTTGAGTTTAGCTCGCCTATGTAACAACCAAACAAACGCGAAATATGAGACAAACTCGGGCTTGTTCAGAAACGATCCTCATCATATGCTATACAACCCTATCTATCAGTATGCATGGAATGACAAGTTAATTAGATTAATGACAAAAGAATAAGGCACACCTCGATGCCTTGATGTTGACATTCACCTTCAATTATCTGCCAAAAGAAAGAGAATAAGGCATTTGGTCAACTCGCCTTTAATTGCTTGAAATATACTCTTTTTTCTTTCTTTTTTTGAGAAAGAGAGAAAGAAATACACATATATATATATATATATATATATATATATATGGAAGTACGTACCTGAAGTAGTTTATACATGACTGCTTTAGGGCCACCGGAAAAAGATACAAAGACAATAGGCTGTGGTTTGATTTTGAGCTCCTACACTCAAAAACAAAAGGCAAACGGTTATCCAATCAGTTGCTTTTAAGGTAATGTTATACTAAATAACAACCCAAACCCGAACTCAAACAGAGCCAAAAGGTGTTCGTGTGTGGTGAACCAAGAGCCATCTAAAATAAAAATAAAAAAAAAGCTTGTTTTTCCATTAGTATTACCTTCAAAAGTTGGCTTAAAACTTCAAATGCCAATGATGCTGCCTTGGTAGGAAAAAGTCTGCAGCCATTAACAATGATTTGATACGACTATAATACGATTCAATAAAACGATCTGATAATTTTAGAAACAGCCAGCATTATATATGTATATCTATCTGGACGTAGGAATTTAACGAAAAGCTGAAGGAAAAGAAGAAGCTTACAGATTGAGCAAATTAGAATGGCAAACAAAAGAATTCCAGCCAAGAGAAGAGTAGAGGTCAACATATTTCTTGACATGCTTCTCATTGCTTGCCATCCATGGAAAAATTACCACAATTCCTTCCACTGTTTCCTCCTTTCTTCCCCAATAGTATTTCCCTCCAAACACCCTCATCGATCGATCCCTCTTTTTCTTCTTTCAATAAATGAAAAGGTGACAAATGAAAGAGGAAGAAACTATAACAACATATATGTTGGCCTGCTCCAGATTCTATGCACCATACAATCCAATTGCCCGATATGTTTAAATACATGCTTTTCTATTGGACCGTAGGTTGTGATGTTATACTCATGATCTAATGTTAGAGTAATATATACGTACAACATAAGCCATGTGTCACGACGAAATGACACAACGCGATCCGCACCGTTGATCATAATGATTCTATATTGATTATGATGTAAATCTAACATAATCAACTGTATCATCATTGTTATTACATTTCGTCGCGACACAACCGTCGCGCCCGTATCCTTACTCCTAATGTTATTGGTGGACATTATTGTCATGAGTACAGTATTTAAAGATTACATGTGCGGCAAAGTTGACCCTGATTTAGTTGTCTTTCTTTTCTAAATTTTTTATTAGTGAATATAGCTGTCGGTGATATAATTATCGTTGACTTATTATTATTATTATTATTATTATTATTATTAAGCTGACCATTAAGTATACCGAAAAAGCTATAGTCGAAAAATAAATATATGAGAAGATAAACAAAAATGGCACGAAAAAACACCGATGGAGCGAATGAGTGTTGATCGGAGCTCCCAAGAGGACGACCCGCTCTCCGTAAGTATAGAGAGACCGAAACCGAGCCAATCGCAAACGCCACCGTCACCGGAAAGCACAAAGCGGAGTAGAAGTGGTCTCCGGAAGAATTGCGGACCCTTACATCTACGTAGGAGCGGGGAAGACGATGATGAATCAATAAGAGTATAAGGAAGTGATTGATAATTTCATGGGCCCGGAGAAGGATGATGATCAAATTATTATCCCCTTTGGATGAATGCTTAGACCTATGGAAGCCATGGAAAAGGCATTAATTATCAGCCTCATGGCAAATCCATCTCCTATAACTATCTGTGCAAGAGACTCTCAGAATTGTGGAAACATACCGGGAGGATAGAGATCACTGACTTAGAGCATGGGTTCTTTGTTGTTCGTTTCACGAAGAAGGAGGACTACCGTATCGTGTTGTAAAATGGCCCATGGGTGATAATGGGTCATTATCTTGCAAAGTGCGTAAATGGAAACCGTTTTTTCAACCGGAATCGATATGTCTAAATAGCATCACCACCTACGAGTCCCCGGAAAAGCCTATCTAGCCACCAGGTTGGATAAGGTTCGCGGCCAAAGCTCCGCGACTCCGATCGTGTCATGGTCACCGCAACAGTCCCCGCTAAGAGCCTACAAACCTACAAGGTCACTAAGAGCTCGGGGGCCGACCCGCGACCTCAACAATAGGTCCATAAAAGACCGGACAAGACTTAAAGTGGAAGCAAATGTATGTAAAGGTGAGGCAGTGACGAGAAGTAGGCGACCTTGCGAGTAGCAATCTAAGCGACCACACGAGACACCGCCAAGATATTTAATCTACTTGTCATTTAGATATTTAGTCTACTTGATTCTTAAGATATTTTATGCCTACATGTCTTACTTAAGCCCTAAGCTTCCCTCCTTCTATAAAAGCGAGGGCTTGTGTAACCGAGAAAAGGACATGCTATTTGATATGTAGAACTAAACTCGTCAAAATACTTACTCTCTTCAGCATTCAAACACTCCACCGTATCACCGCCGTGCACCACCGGCCTTAAACACTTCAAATACATCAAATAAGCAAGAAATCCACTCAATATACCACCGCTGAGCCTCCGTGATAATAAACTGCATTATCAGAATCCGAGGTTGCTACTACGCTGGCAAGGGTAAGATTTACAAGCCTTTCTCTTGAAATCTTTAGAGAACCATTATTGATGAAACTGGGCAATATGATTGGAAAATCTTTGAGAATTGATCCAAACACCGCACAGAATATACGAGGGAGGTTTGCGCGTGTCTGTGTGGAGAGAGACTTCAAAAAGAGGTTGAGATCTTCGGTTGTCATTAATGGCCGCAGATACAAAGTTGAATACAAAGGACTCCAACACATATGCTATGGATGTGGCAAATTTGGCCATAGCAAAGAGGAGTGCCCTAGTCTTATAAGTCAAGAAGCAGCTCAAGCTGATAACCTACTGAACAGAGACAACCCCAGATACCCCAAGGACCTACCCCTGATAACCCTTATGGCCTATGGATTATAGCAGCTCGACGCAGAAAGTGGAATCCACCGAAGAATAGGCAGCAAAATGTTCAGAACGAGATTGTTGGGGAGGAGGCTGGGCCTCAAAAGGGTCCCGAGAATGTGGGGGTTCCAGATTTGAAGTCCACATAGATGAAATGGAGGGGGAATTACCCATACTAGAAACCCCTATTACTGAAGGGGGTAAGAGAATTGCGTGAGAAATCCATACAAATTGAATCCTATGAGGGACAAGCTACGGTCTGAGAAGTTCAAAAAACAACTGGCAATACGCCGGGAGCTCAAAATAAATCCAACGGGGAGGAAAGTAGTAAGTCAAAACAAAACAATAGATCAGGCATAAATTGAGACATGAGGTCTCAATCAAATAGTGAAGCTGGTAAAAGGAAGGAGCATAGTCTGGACCTCAGTGCACAGGGCAGTAGATGAAGAGGTAAGCCTCTTCTAAGTCCAAGAACATGTCTAGACAGGCCCTCACTGACTTGTCGAATGAACCCAAAAATAAAAAGAGCCAAACAACTACACTGGAACAACCTAGAATCCTACAAAGTAAGGAACATCCTACCAAGAAAATTGACGGGGAACATGTTAAACTTCACCCACCTCATTCTCGCTATAAAGGGAGAAAATAAGATCATGGAAATAGACTCAAATTCTATGAATCCATTATTTGAGGCAGGGAGGTTGGAGCCACCTCCCAAAGAACTCCCTCTCTGTTCTTGATGAAGATGATTTCTTGGAATTGCAGAGGAGCTTCCTCATGTGAGTTCCTCTGCCATTAAATATGTATCATTTCTGAGAATCACCCAGATGTTCTATTTTTTATGGAAACACGATGCTCAAGTGACAGAGCACAAGAAATTCTCAACAAGACTGACTTTACTGACTTATGTGTTGTGGAGGCAAGAGGTTATGCTGGAGGCTTATAGTGTTTCTGGAAAAAAGAGATAGTAACCATGCGTCTCATTACTTGTACCAACCAGAGTATTATGATGGCAGTGTTGTAAGGAGATAGTATATATTGGGTTTTAACCTTTGTTTATGCTTCCCCCATCCCAAGAGCAAGAAATGAATTTTTTGATTACCTTTGCAAAGTTGAAGGATTTGATAAATTACCCTTGGTGCTTGATTGATGATTTCAATCGTGGTGTACCGTAGTAGGACAAACAATGAGGTAGAGAAGTGGGTGGCTTAAACAGAGTGAAGATGTGGTCTATGCTTCAAAGTTGTGATTTAATGGAGGTTCCTTTCCAGGGGTCAAGATTCACATGGACGGGGACAACTCGTGATAATAAAAAGATCTACTAGAGACTTGATCAAACCCAAGGTCGCCCCGAGTGGTTAGAAAAGTTCCCTTCAAACGTGGTCATACATCTCCCAAGACAAAGATTTAGACCATAACCCAAGACATTTCTTGACACCGATTTCTCAATTCATAGATCATAGCGGGAAAAATCTTTCTTCTTCCAACGTGCCTGGTTTGAACATAGGGGATTTGAAGACTTTGTCTCGAAGCTTGGAAGACTCGACCTATTCATCACTATTAATCAAGCTTTACTCATGTAGCTAACAACCTAAACCGTAATATCTCTTTGGACACTTTTTCTAGAGGAAGACCAATTGTTTGTCCAGAATATCAGGGGTGGAGAGGAGTTTGGATTGTGCACCGTCTCACTTCTTAGCCAGGTTACACGCAAGGTTGAATGAGAAACTGGATGAGATTCTAATTCAGGAAGAGACTTACTGGCATAAGAGATCTTAACTTAAATGGATGGTGGAGGGGGAAATAAACACACACTTTTATCACCTTTCAACCATTCACAAGAAGGGTTAGCTGCCTAAAAAATAACCAGGGAGTTTGGATTGTTGATCAGGACTTGATTAAAAATATGGTAAGAACCTTTTATCAAAATTTATATACAGCAGAAAGGTGACCTCAGTCTATAGCTCTCGAGTTGGTCTTGCCAGCCATGGATTCAACAGATATCCAAAGCACCTAAACAGAGCACTATGTGAGAAGGAAGTTGAAGATGTTGTCTTTGAAATGGGGGATTACAAAGCTGCAGGACTTGATGGTGTTCCGGTTGTATTCTTCAAAAAGTGCTGGCCCACTGTCAATAAGTCTCTCCTACCCTTTGTGTTTAAATCTTTTGAAGATGGTACGTATGACCCAAGACTGAATCAAACGTTGGTCTCCCTGATTCCAAGAGTTAGCCCACCTGAAACAATTGCCCAATTTAGACCCATTGCAATGACCAACGTTTGTGTAAAGATTATCTCCACGATCATTGCAAATAGTCTCCAAACTGTTATTGGAAAGTTGGTCTCAAAAACTCAGTCTTCTTTTATTCCGGGGAGAGGAAGTACATGGAGTATTCTCATTGCCCAGGAAGCCCTTCATCATCTGAAAAATAAGCAAGGGAAGTCTGGTGACATGATGCTTAAAATTGATTTAGAGAAAACTTATGACAGAGTGGATTATGGGTATCTTCAGAAAATCCTACAAGGTATAGGGCTCAGCCAGAAGCTTATCAATTTGATTATGTTTACATTAACTTCGTACTAAATTGTGCTCCTTTGGAATGGCTCTAAACCGGACCACATAAGACCAGAGAGATGCCTCAGACAAATGGACTCTCTAGCCTCTTACCTCTTTGTGTTGTGTATGGAAAACTTGAGCCAACAAATTGATGCATCCATGAGGGATGGTCAGTGGAAACCCTTAAAATTTGGGAGGCAAACTCCTCACGTGTCTCATATATTATTTGTGGATGACTTGGTGTTTTTTGGGGAAGCCTCCATGGCTCAAGCCCTCATCATCAAGCAAGCGTCGAATCAGTTTTACAACCTCTCTAGGCAGAAAGTAAGCACAAGTAAATCCAGATTTCAAGTCTCTAAGAATGTTCATCATCGACAATGGAAATGTTAAGCAACACCTTGGCAATGCAAAGATACGGAGGAACTAGGATCGTACTTGGGAGTCCCTCTTATTCACTCCAGAATTACCAAGGGAACATACTCTTACATCCTCGATAAGATGAAGAAGAAATTAACCAAACTGGAAGATTAAACACCTCTCGCAGAAAGGTGTAACTTTTGTTAAAAGTTCTATTGACACACACCCCTCTATTCTATGGCTCGCCTATTTGAGCGGGCTTCGTAAATCATGGGAGCGAGTTGCCCGGACCTCTATTGCTTCGGTTCACGCTTAGGAGAATGGCGAGGTGAAGGCTTGTTGGCTGGTCTTTGGCCCTTGCCCGGCTTAGATTCATGCGGACTTGGCGGGCCGATGACCCTCTACACTGTTTGGGCCCCCGGACGGACCCAATCATGGATCCGCAGGCTTGATGGCGGATTGGGCGTATCTGAAAATATTACTTGTATTTAATTAAAACAATCTATTTTTTTCCGGGCACCATGCATAACAATCTCCCACTTGCCCGTAAATGCAATATGGATTGTTTTAGATCACTAATTATACATCATAAAATTCTCCCACTTCCTCTAAAATAAATGGGTAATGTCTTTCCATTATGAAAATGCCGTTAAATTGAGTGTGTGAAGGACTATAGTCATCCGAATCGGTGGATCTAGCGAAGGAGCGTAGTTTTATGGTGGAGCCGTTGAATGTGCAATACCGCCATCTAAGGATCGCAGAACAACTTTAGGGAAGAAGATAGACAATTGTAAGGAACTCGATTGAGCATATTGTGAAGCCGAGCGGAGATCGCCCAAGGACCAAAGATCAATAGTGAATTACCTCCAACATCACACGAGAAAAATAGACTAATCGATTACACCCTCCCGAACCACTATAAACCTTGTGTTTTTAATACATGCACTTTACTTTCGCATTTACTTTTCAATTATTTATTTTATGTTGCTTGCTTACCAATACACAACACAATAAACAACACTTAACACTCACTCATCCAGCTTTTTTAGAAAACAAGCTTTTCAAAGGCTTTATATCCGCCGCACAAACACAACTGAGATGAGCTCGTCAGCAGAATTGACATTCAGCCGAGTTTTCAAAAACTCTTAAAAGTAACATGTCTATTCACCCTTTAAACTTGTTTTAGCCTTTCCAATGTGTTGAAATAGTGTCCTAAACCCAACCGGGTTGGATCGGATCTGACCGGGTCGGATTATTTTTACTATTTATTTATGTTTATACATATATTAAATGGCTTTTTGTTATTATATATTTGTTCGTTTAACGGACCAATTACTATATTGTTATATGATAACGTCCCAAGTGTCAAACTGTGAAAGAGAAATCATGATGTAGATTATGGTTGATGTGATCTCAAATCACTTTATTGAGTTTGATACTCAAAATGTCTCTAGTCGTACGTGCTATTAAATGGGACATTAATAGTACAATTAGACTATCACGTATTAGATGTCTTATATCTTATTAAGATGTGGATAGGTCTCGTCTATCAAAATGTAGGACACCGACCGTATGTGGACGTGTATTAGATAATGCGTACGTTGGGACCGACCCACTTATTTTATTAAGTGTTGCACTATGTGGCGGTTGCGTAATTATCCTAAGACCGAGTCTTCACGACATCACGGTGTGGATTGTCTTGCTTTGACACTATCGAGGTTTCCCCAGCCACGGGGCGATCATGCGGTAGTGATTGGGTATGACATCGAAGCATGCGTAGGATACTGTGATTCATGTTGCTCGCCCGGAAATCACGTATCCTATGAATAGCGAGTAAGTATCCGAAAGTGGCCTTCTTATAAGGATTATCTTACTCTCGTGAATCTTTGCAAAGTGAAATAAAATGAGTTACTTCGAGAGAGAGTGATATCCCGATTATAAGATACGGTTGTTAATGTATCGACACTCGAGATACGACCGTATGGATATTGTAACAAACGATAAGATTATGTTTACACGGTAACCGTTTCACATAAAAGGTAGTAGTCATTGCATTTGACTCTTCTGATGATCGGGGGTCATGGCGTGTTGCTAGACGCTATCCATGATCGTTAGGTATGAAGGGCATTTTCGTAATTGCACTTTGTGTCTACGACCAACATATTCGGAAGCCTATCGGGTCACACACATAAGAACATCTAGCCGGATTAAAATGCGGTTATAGCGATAACCAAATAAGAAAAGTTTTATCTCGGCTATAAAGTGTTATAGCCGATATATTAATATGGTGGTGTTTATTTATTATTAATAAATATAATACAAAATATTAATTATATTGATTAATTAAAAATACATATTTTATTATGTATATGTCGAAATATATATATATATATATATATATATATATATATATATATATATATATATATATATATATATATATATATATATATATATATATATATATATATATATATATATATATATATATATATATATATATATATATATATATATATATATACGATATACATGTATTTTGCGAATTAATTAATCACGTATTATATTAATCGAGAATATTCTGGATGCCAATATTATGGCATATAGGCGCAAGTTATAAGTGTATGCGATACACTTCGGATTGCGCAATTAATTAATAAGTATTATCATATATTAATATTAGATATTAATGAGTATATATTTACACACGTGCGTAAATTGATTTATAGTAATACATTAAAGATATATTTAATATAAGATGTTGTCAATAGATATCTTGGAAATATTTAATATAAGATGTTGAAAGATTTAATGAGATAAATCTAATATCCATTTTTCTTATTTTATTGAATTTGTTTTCTCTCTCGCTCTATCCAATGTGAAGCTTTTCCAAATAGGATTGGGACTACATTAGAGGCGCCACTTACACTATAAATATAGTGTAAGTGTCGAGCTCTTTTGTATCACAATTACAAGTTTTATTTTCTACTAGAAAATTAAGAGAGCTTCTAGAGAGAGAGAGTTTTGGAGAAAGAAAAGGTGGCTCTGAAGAAATTCGACTTTTTCCAGAAGCAATCCAACGGTGTATTCCGGCGGGTTGTTCGTGTGGATCAACGGTAGAGGCCGAACACTCGGGGGCTTCGTGTGTAAACTACAACCGTAGACAAAGCGAAGATCTATTTTAGATCATCCAAGGTAATTCTTAGTCTATTTATTTTATGATTGTTGCTTAAACGAAGTCAATCCCGGTTAAAAGGAAATAAAATTTTAAATTCCGCCGCGTTCCCGTGTAGATTTCCTATCACAATGGACCAACAACACTCATGATTTGGGATCCTACCCGGGAATGCCGCTTCTACAAGGTAGACTTCAATTATTGACATTTTTTTCTCGGTGGATAAGATGAAACGTAAGATAGCAACTTGGAAAGCCTATTCTCGCTCACGAGTAGGCATGTCCATTCTAATGAAATCCTCTTTGGCCTCCTAGCCTTACTACGCCATGCAAACCATCTAACCGAAGAGCACCATTCTTCAACTAGAAAAAAATTGAAGAGATTTTTATCGTTGGGATACCGAGGTAAGGAAGATGCACCACATTTCTTAATAAATTGTGGCTACCAAAAAATGCGTGAGGACACGGTTTAGAAAACTATCCGAGATGAACCAAGCTTTCCCGGCAATATACGAGCAACAAAAGCGCACTTTGGATGGATATCTTTAAAGCAATATTCGTACATTCATCGCCCATCGAAGCAAGGCAACTCGACAACCTGTAGTAAGTATCACGAACGTGGCTCACATAATTGAAGAGGTTTCGATCTTTCTAAAGGAATACCCATTTGAAAAATCAACTCGAAAGTGGCCACATATAGTCGCTCTAGTTATCACTTTCGTATACACGCGACAACAATAAACAAGGCCGATAGAATTTGGCAAAGATATTTGTCGATCAAGGCCCAAACCGAGGTAATCGTTTTATCCGGAACATTGTGTCATGATGCGTTCCCGCCTAACAAAAGATTATACCATTGTCAAGTGATGCATTCAAACATACGTGGCATCCTGTGGGTTCAAAGAAGAGTAGTCATCCCTACACGCTCTTCGGGATTGTACATGGCCCAAAGCCATATGGGATATATTTATTGATCCATCACTCAAGCAAGATTTTTGGCTACCGAATTACCAAAGGAGTGGGTAACAATGTGCTTAAAAGCGACTCACACCCCAACGGGGACCGCAAAATGGTGCAATATTTGGAGAGAACTTGTTTACGGAATTTGATTTTGGAGAAATAACTCGATCTTCGAGAGGGAGACCGTCGCCATGCTCCACATATTTTCATTGCTCGATGGTATAACAAACGAAAAACATTATATTAGCTTAGTGGTTTATAAGATTAATAATTACTCCCTCCGTCCTTACGCGTTTGAGACTTTTAAACTCTAAAAAGCTTAAGCGAAACATCATTTATTACTATTTACCATTAAAAACATAAATATTTTATAATTATGTCCTTACATTGTCCTTAAAATTCTTAATAAATTGATATATGTGTACTTTAGGAATTTAAAAAAAAAAAAAATCTAAATACTTATAAAACTTATTTTGGGACATTAGTAAATTGAATATTTCCCAAACAAGTGACGGAGAGAGTAGTAGGATTGTGAATACTTTGCAATTATTACTCCTCCGTCCCATTTTATTTCCGCTACGTTTTCAATTTTCAAAGAGATTTTGACATTACAGTATTTGACGCTTTAATCTCATTAAATTATCCAATATATTTATATTTACGTATTTAAGTAATACTTTATCATACGTAAAAATATTAGATCGATTAACGAGTATTCAAAACATTATATACGTTTTTCAAAATCTATTTCAAAATCAAACATAACAAATAAAATTTAATCGAGATGAGATATTATTTTTTTTTTCCGGTGATTCTCTTGTAAATGTTTTGGCGTTTGCTTTATGAATAAAATGAGATCGTTTTATCATTTTTTTTGTGTGTGTGTGATGAAACGTTGTTGCAGATTGTCTTCCTCTGTCACCGTAAGGTTTTGTGCCGCTTCAATTTTGCTTTGTTGCCGGTAATTGGATAGTTTTGCCATCGTGAATTCGTTGAAAAGCTAATGGTGTGTTTATTTTTGTAGCCATGGTGAATTCCGACAAAAAGTAAATGTTACATTGTGACGGACCATTGCTGTTGCCACTACTCTTTATGGCGATGCAGATCGCTGACTTTCTCCATCCAATCCAATCCAATCCTCCTCATAATATCTGTTTACTGTTCTCCCTCGAAATCTCATACTTATCTTCAAATTCTTTCTGAAAATCCAAGAGTCCATAACAAATGGCAGCCAATATTGGAGGTAGTTCCTTAACGCAAAGTTTCCTGGAGAGAAACAACCAAAGATCCGTTTACTGGAAAGGCGACTCCCATCTAGGATCTGTTTCTTCCAGTGATGATTCTCCCTTGCCTCTCCACAAAAGAATTCACCTTTCTTTTTCCAAATTCCGCAATAATGTGTATCAAGTTGCTATCAAGGCTTATGAGATGGGTCGCTCTGATCCAAGAAAAGTCGTTTTTTCAGCTAAAGTGGCTTTGGCCCTGTCCGTCATTTCCCTCCTCATCTTCTTTAAAGAACCCCTGCATTATATCAGCAAACATTCCATTTGGGCTATTCTTACTGTCATAGTCGTCTTCGAATTCAGCATCGGTACGCCATGTCCGACATTTTTTTCTTATGCTTTATTTTGTCATGGGTGTCCTGTATCTTTGGGGGACGGACTTTACAGTTTGGGAGTCGTATCTAAATTAGTTTGTGATCTATGTAGTATACTTACTGGGCTCGTCATCTGCTATCCCTTTTCTTGATCATGCGTCTTCTTTCTTATGGATTTTTCCTTCAGGGGCTACACTAAATAAAGGATTTAACCGTGGACTCGGGACCGTATCTGCTGGGGCCCTTGCCTTGGGCGTTGCTCAGCTGTCTATTTTAGCTGGACCATTTCAAGAAGTTATAATTGTATTCAGCATCTTCATTACAGGTTTTCCAACTCCACCCCTGTTTTCACTTTACCAAAATCAAACCAGCTTTGTGCCTTATTTCTGTGTTTTTTTTTTTTTTTTTTTTTTTTTTTTTTTTGGAATTCAGCATTTCTTGCCAGCTACTTGAAGTTGTTCCCAGAAATGAAACAATATGAATATGGGTTCCGTGTCTTCCTCTTGACATATTGTATTGTGCTACTTTCTGGGACTTCAGCTTTTGTCCAAACAGCTATTTCCAGGCTGCTGCTAATCTTGGTAGGAGCAGGTGTTTGTTTGGTTGTAAAGTATGCATATACCCCATTTGGGCAGGCGAAGATTTGCACAAACTAGTCGTGACAAATTTTAGGAATGTTGCGTCTTCTTTAGAAGGTGAGGACTTTATGGCCTTTGTAAGTGTTTTTATTCCTCTTTATGCAAGCCTTTGCTGTTTTGTGCACCAGTGATGATTTGTTTGACTTCTACATGCAAGACTTTTTGTAGGCTGTGTCAAAAGCTATCTGCAATGTGTCCACTATGAACGGGTACCTTCAAAGATTCTTGTCTACCAGGCTTCTGATGATCCAACGTACAGTGGATACAGAGCTGCTTTAGAATCATCTAGCAAGGAAGATTCTTTGGTCCGCATCATTTTTCCTAAGGAAATAATGCTATACTTTTCTTTTAGTAATACGTGCTAAATAATGGTTTATGTTGTTTTTTAGCTAGCTTTTGCTATCTGGGAACCACCTCATGGCCGTTACAAAATGTTTAAATATCCTTGGAGTGAATATGTTAAAGTCAGTGGTGCTTTGAGGCATTGTGCATTCATGGTCATGGCAATGCATGGGTCTATACTATCAGAAATACAGGTGAGGATAATTTCTTACCTATATAAAGCACCATTTTTGTGCTCTATAGATTTTACTCTGAAGTAGGTCAACATTATAGAACATCCATTTTGTTCAGCGTGCATTTTACTCGTTATATTTGTTTACTGCCGATGACTGAAAGACTCAAGTAGACTCACAATATCTTCGTGATGAAAGGGAAGAAAAGCTGGAAACTTTTTAAGAATATTTATCAAGAATAGTTGTTACAGAATATCTAACAGATTATGCCTGCACTGTATGTTCTACAACGATTTTGTCTTTTCTTGCGAAGAAAATAGCAGTGCTTTGCGTATAGGGAAGTACTCCCTCCGTCCCATAATATAAGGCTTTTTAGCTTTTACTCACGTTTAAGAAACATCATAAATGAATCCCTGTTAATACTTCAAGACAAATTGTTGCATTGTTTTTTGGGAGTGCCTTTGTTTAATGTAAAAGTGGAAATAAAGCATTTAATATTGCACTGTTTTGTGAGAAGGACTTATAGTTTGGGACACTTCAAAAAAGCTAAAATACCCTATATTACAGGACACAGAGAGTATATGGATTTTCTATTGCACTTTTTAATTTTTATATTCTTAGGGAATCGGGAAAGGGGTAACCTGCTCAAGTTGGGATATTGAGGGTCCATTAGGTTCATAGATAGTGTAATGCCTTGCCATTTGTCCTGAAGGAAGTAGAAGAAGATGAATACGGATATTGTATGTCCTGGGAAAACAATTGATTCATTGCGATAAGGGATAAGAGGGGAGGCGTAGCTTAATTTTTGGAGTCCCATTCTCTTCCTCCATATAGTTGGTGGCAGGTGAATTAGTAGTTACTATTTTTAAATGCTTCCATAAAATGACGATTAAGGCTGAAATTTTTTAATCGTATGAATGAGTAGCTTAGTGAAGACCTTTCACTTGCAATTTTGTTTGACTGGGGTTATAGATTGAGAGTTGGAGTTAGACACACATGTTGCACCAGATAGTTTCTTTTCCCTCCTGTTGCATATTAATTTATGGATCTCATGAATAGTCAATAATATCATGTTGAAGAACTCTTTTTGATTAATATTATTACAAGAAAGAGTTTAAATAGAGTACAAAGAGTCCAACCGGCTGGACTAGGAACATGTTTGGACAGGACAGCCGCCGGCAATAGATGAATGTTCCCAACTACCTAGATGTCTAACCTAAATGAGACTAACGGTATAAATTATAACCCATCAGCTCAACTACATAGTAAATTACATGGATAATAATTTTACACCCCCATCAAGGTTGGTTGCCGATGTTTAGACAACCAAATTTGCCACAAAGATCACCGAACTGAGTTGGAGGACAGCCTTGACGAGGGTGAGGGTGTCAGCAATTGGTGTTGAGATGGTACATGGATAACTGTGAGATCCTTGTCAATTTTTTCTTTGAGAAATTGTCTGTCAATGTCCACATGTTTGGACTTGTCACGATGAGTAGGGTTTTGAGTTGTACTGATAGAAGACAGGTTGTCACGAAACAGCTTTATATGGATAGGCCTAATGGAATTTGTAGATCTTTGAGAACCCTATGTATCCATAGTCCTTCACACACTCCCATGTGGTAAGGCTTTTAATACTGCTTCAGCACTGCTCATAGAGACATTGGGTTGTTTTTTACTTGTCCAGGTAACCAGGTTGCCCCATAAGTAGGTGCAAGCAATAGCTTCTTGTAGTGGACCTTTGATCATGTATAGAAGAACTAGCCCAATCAGTATCTGTATAAATCTTGAGATCTCTGCATTAACTTTTCTGAAAGCACATGCCTTGTCCAGGACTTGATTTTATGTAACGGAGAAGTCTGATGACAACACTCATATGCTCTTTCTTTGGTGGATGAATGAATTGACTGACAAGACTAAGCACAAAGCTGATGCCATGTCTTGTGTGAGAGTGAGAGAAATCAATATATGAGCTTTCCTACTAGTTTCTGGTGTATTTTCTTTCTGCCCACATCTTCACTGTCTTTGTGAGCTCCAAGCTTAAGTCCTGACTCAAGTGGGGAAATGGCAGGTTTGCATTCTAGCATGCCAGTTTTTCCAAGAGCTCTAGGACATATATCCTCTGGGACACCATGCGACAATGTTGTGCTCTAGCAATCTCCATACTAAGTATTTCAGACTTCCAAGGTCCTTGATTTCAAATCTACTAGCTAAGAGATCCTTGAGTTCCAGAATGGTAGCAACATTATCCCACTGTGACAATAATGTCATCAACATACACAATAGAGGATTGTGATTTTGCCGCATAGGTGTTTTACAAACAAGGTATGATCAGGGTTACACCGAGTGTACCCAAAGTCCTATAGTTTGAGCAAATCTCCCAATTCATGCTCTGGGTGACTGCTTTAAACCATATAAGGACTTCTTAAGTTTGCATACTTTGTTTGCAGGAACACCTTGATCAAAACCAGGGGGTAGTCTCATATAGACTTCATCTTTTAAATCCCCATTGAAAAATGCATTTTTTTTTACATCTAGTTGATGTAGGGGCCAATCTAGATTTGTAGCTAGAGAGAATACAGTGATCCTTATAGCTTTTTACTTGGCTACATGGGCAAATGTTTCAACATAATCTATACCATAGCATTGGGTGAATCCTCTAAAGCAACAAGCCTAGCTTTGTGCTCATGGATAGACCCATCTACTTTATGTTGAGCAACTATTTGCAATTGACAGGTTTCTTTCCCTTAGGAAGATCGGTTATGTCCCAAGTTTTGTTTTTGTGAGGGGCATTCATTTCTTCTTGAAGAGCTGAATGCCATTCTGGAATTCTAAGAGCTTCATATACATTTACTTCCTTATCTAGGGCTCTTATTAAACAAGCAGAACTTGGGAGATAATCTGTCATAACTTAGAAAGTATAGAGAGGGTGTTTGGTACAGGCCTTATTTCCCTTCCTTGGAGCAATAGGAAGATCAATATCAACGGGAACATGGGGGGTTAGGTGCATTACCTAAGATCTCCAAGTGTTCAGAGTGGGGATCGACCATACATTGTTCTAAATTATAAGTTTTAGGACCTTTTTTCCTTTTCCTTGAGTAAACATGAAGAATGGGAGGCCTCTGGTGAGTAGGCAGAGGTTCATGTCTATCATTCCTGGTGTCCTCAACAACAGTCTGTGAATTAGACAAGGCAGGAGTGATCATAAGACCATGAGCTATTGAGTATTCCAGGTCCCAATCATGACAATCTGTAGGATAATCGGTTTCTTTAGGTTTAAAGAACGGTATATCCTCAAAAAAACTTATATCCATAGTGTTGTAGTATCTCCCCTTGTAACAGGAGAGTAGCATTCATACTCAGTTAAGACACATTTAAGGGTTTTAGGGTCTAATTTACTTCTTGAATTGAGGATATATGTGGACAAAGGCAATGCATGCACCCAAATATTTTAGGAGAAACAAATCGTGTGAACCATGCAGTATGACTTGCTATTTATGAATGAAGAAGGCACATAGGATAGAGATTTAGTGGCTCTGATACAATGTACAAATTACTTGGAAAAATAGATAGAAACTTGACTCAGCATATTAATCTGATTACTTAGAAAGTAATCTAATAGCTAATTAGGACAACAATATAAAAAAAAAGTACATATAGGAAATTTCTTATGATGTTTGATGATGTCATCCAACAGAATCCTAGTTTTTTTTTTTTTTGTAGTTTTAGTTAGCAAGAGTTGGATCCTTTATAGCAGAGGCTGTCAAGTAGACGCCTCCATACTTTCTTCTGGCTCCTGACAAAGTTGAGAGACGTTTTGTTCAATGTCTGGTCGCCCGGTTTTTTTAAATCTTGTACCGGTTATCTAATTTAGTATTTAGAACGGCATGTCAAAGGCATGACAATCCTTGTCCTTTTCGAGAACTCTTTATAAGATAATGCTGCATCTTTCACTATCATTCATTTTTATGCACCGATAGTGACTAAGTTCTGGCCAAAGCGGTTTGTAACGTGTAGAATTCAAATATTCAGTAATGTTTCTGGTCCCTTGTTTTGGCGGAAGAAATCTTTGTTTTGGATCTTGTAAATTTGTGCAGCATCATTAACCTTTGAATAGGTCCTGCTCTTAACGGATTCCGCGTGTTTCCTTTGAAAAGTTCCAAGGAACGGTACAGGTATCACCGATTTCATTGCTGCCATTGAAGAGTCCATGCAACCAAGACATAATCATAGAGTCTTCTTCAGTCCCAAGCTTCAAACTTTGGGTCATCTTGAGAAGGAGCGGACCCAGTTAAGTGACCCGAGAAAAGAAAAAACATTTTTTAAAATACACACATAGGATAGACTGAATAGAGTGAATATATAAGCCATAGCATTCTAACTGTCCCAACTATTCTAAATCTTAAGAATCTCCTGAATCTAAGTGGATATTAACCAGCTCTGTAATAAAACTATCGTTTAAAGTAATTCTCTAAACTGTTTTACAAAAACAGCCTTATCTTTCTACAATGTGAGTATCTAATGTGTTTGCATTGTTAATACATCTGTAGTTGCTTCGCCTAATTATCTTCATGCTTTGCAGGATTTCATGTGTGATTCAAATTAATCTTAAGTCACAATATAATACATGGATTTTGGACAGGCAGCAGAAGAATTAGAGGGACAGATATTTGGGAAGGAAATCCAAGCAGTTGGGACAGAATTGTGCAAAAGTGTTACTTGAGAGTCTCGGAAATAAACTTGAAAAGATGGAAAGGTTAAGTCCGTGTGGATCTACTTAACAAGTCTACGAAGCTGCAGAAGAGCTTCAAAATGCTAATCGTTGACCAGAAATCTTACCTATTAGTGAAAGTTTTAGAGTTGGGAAAGTGGAAAATCGACCAGATAAAATTCGAAGATCGTTGAACATCTTCAAGAAGTGTGCAGAGAGCTGAAAGCAAAACCACGAAGCCATAAACTTCGATTTAGTGAGATGAGCTTAAATCTGAAATCAGCCGAAGGACTACAAAACATGCATTCAAATATCTACAAACTTGGGTGCCCAGCAACCTCTCCGTCCTACAATGGGAGTCAATGGAAAATACGTTGCAGCAACAGACATATGTGGCCTTCAAGGCATGTTTCGATGAATAGGGGATAAGATCTTGAATGAACGCGAAGTGAGGATGATATGCAAAGTGCTAGTGCATTGTCACCGTCAACACAATACCTGCATTGTTGACTCGAGTTTGTTGCCAGGCTTCAGAATCTTGCTCGATGCGTATGCACAGAATTGAGTGACAAGGGCAAAATTTAAAGATCCATCATCATGCAACTGATGCAACAGAGGTAAGCTTGGCTTCTGCAGAAGGGTGCTCTAGGTGCATTTGCTTGAGAGACTGACTGAACCTTCATGATTTAGTGGTGGTGCCCGCTGGCTGCTGTCTGAAAGGCAGAAGAGACTGTTTAATGAGAGCTTGTTTTAAAAGAAATGGCTCACTGGAGGATGAACAAATGGCAAACCCACATGATTTGGTTATTCATAATTGAACCATGATGATCTTATCTTACTATTTAACTCACCTTGCTTTTGCCTGCAAAATGCCGTACTAGTTTTTGTTTAAATTTATGTACCGTATTTTTTTTTTTTGAAAAGATACGTGTAATTAATAAATAAATAAAATATGTTGAATAATACTTATTGTTATAAATGACTTAAAGTTAGATGGAATCCCTTTTTGTTTTGTTTGTGGGCATCTCAAAACTAAAAATATACATGTTATATGCATCATTATATTGGTAATGATAAGCATTCTCAATTAGAAATAAAGGGTAAGGTAAAATTTTAATATGCAAAATTATGTAATTGACTTGCATTATTAACAAAATTACCTCAAGTCTATCATTTCTGTATATTCTCTAAGTTCATTTTAACCTAACAGATACTGGAGATTTTATTATACAAGTTTGTTGCATAATGAGTAATGTATTGATACACACATTTCTACCATATTTCATTATATTAATTTTACATGTGAAAGAGTAATCATAAGAGAGTAAATCGATTTCATCTAGATAATGGTATTTACGCTTTCATGGCGGCGTCAATATGATATAAAAACGCCGTTTGAGTAAATATAGTTTTATGCGCTTCGTTCTATTTTAGCAAGAAATAGTCTTTTTTTTTCGGAACTTTATTGTCACCTGCGTTACTGCAAGAATATTTTATTTTTGTTGATTAAAACTAAGCAATATAGTACAAAAGCGCGCATTCAACCCTCTTGCATTGTCAAATATTCACTACAGTATCTGCGCTTTGACTCAACTCTTGTTCCAAGTGGAATATCTTCATAACCGTCTTCCGAGAACTCATGCATTGACGACACCTTCACTGGTTTATCGATCATCACCCTCTTCAGCTTCTTGTCTCGCCCTTATTCAAAAAAGTGATTGGCATACTTCTATCCCGGACCAATGGTGAGCGTGCGGGGTAGAGGCGCCAACGCAACGGGTTAGGGACGATCATGGAACAATTCGCCATACAAATTCGTTTTGAATGGAAGTTGCATATAGCCGTGTGACTTTATTACCGCCAGCTTTGTGGCTTGGTATGCGAACTCTGGTTGGTATTTTAACGACAAATCCATTTCGCCAGTTAAACTGCAGATAAGGAAAGGTGTTGTACCACGTTATCTCTGTGCGAATTCTGATTGGTCGCGGTAAAAGTATACCGGAAAATTACGGCGGATATGATATTCATCAGTCAATCGAGCCATTTCTTAGACCGTGTCGCATCTCTGTTCACGTAAACTGAAACTCGAAGGAAACAACCGGGATGAATCAATAGGAGTGTGTCTTTTGCGACACAAGAGTACGCGTTGCCGGTTGTAGCACTCGTACGTTGCACCCGCAATTGGCCCCATATATATCTCACCCGTGGATGGAGAGGGACTAAGACGTGAGATCTTTGGCAAGGCAACGAACGATGTTTTGAATGACTCAAACTGGCGGTTGATCATTATGTTGATGCAAAGTGGACACAGTGGCCGGTCCTCAGAACTTTTATTCTCTCTGGCGAATCGTCTGAATAGCATTTAGTTCGGTATGGTTTTTTAAAAATAAAAATAAACATATTTACAAAATATTACTTCAATATCGCGTTTTTTTAAATCCCAGAGAGTACAAAATCTCCAATTTGTTGATAAACACTCATAACGTTATACTTATAAAATAGTAAAATTAATCATCTCTTTTGTAGAATGATTTAGGTCTTTTAGCGGTGCTAATATATCATGGTTCAAAAGACCCAAAAAAGATAAGCTTAAACGAGTTAATGAATTGGCCGGACTCACTTAATAAATACAAAAATAAAAACTAAGGTGAAGTAAATGAATTATGCTGCGGCTAATAGAAATCATCATATATATTAGAGGGTGCCTAATATCATACGTGTTCAAAAGGCTTTCAAAGTTGTTTAAGTGATAATCAATAAATTAATTGGATTTGCCGGGACAAAAAATGGCACCAGTGATTTAAAGAAGTAAAAAAAAATCGTCACGTCGGGAGAAAAAAAGACCCAAAGTGTTTTAAATGAGTCAAAAAAAAAAAAAAGATGCCCCCGGGACAAAAAAAGGACCCAAAGTGTTGCACGAGTCAAAAAAAGATGCCATTGCCGTGAACTTGAACTGCAAGTCTTTTCATATAGAAATGACAATGCCAAATATCTTAACCAACTAGGCTACAATAAACATAATTGGACAATCTTCTGACACATATATTATTTATTGTTGTTAATGTATCGTTTGTTTGCAAAACACGTATTTTCGGGCCCCCGGAATAGTTGGGCCTTAGCCCACGCTTCCCTTTGCTTCCTTATTGGGCCTGTCCCGAGTGGACATGCCGCCTGGAGCACAAAATGTGACGCGCCCAAGCAGAGAGCCGAAGGAGGTTGGCTCTAAGCTCGCTTACGTGCTTAAGTTGTCATACTTGTGACACTTTAGACTGTAGACATGCAAATTTCAAACTCGTTCGTCAATTGACGAACATAAAGTGGTTACCAAATTTGAGATCCGATCCTAATCACAAGCATCAAATATGTGGGGCTGAAGCCATAACATTGTCTAGTTCATCTGCGTTTCCAATGGTAGAAAAAGAACACGTAATCTCTGTATCAGTAAAACTGTGAGGAGATAAAAGTTATCTCATTACTTTTATTTTGATCGATGGCACCGGTATGTTTATCTCATTGGAAAGCAAAACATGTACCGCATGACCTTAACGTTTATAAGAATGAAGTTTAGAATCAACTTAGCTAACACGATCAAGTGCATCAGTAGTGATCACGCGATTGTGGATACGATGTGATTGTTTCACGAGTCTTGTTGAGGTACCGCATCATTCATCAAACAACACCACCATTAGAAGGCACATTCCACTCGGACCAGGTAACGGTATTGGCTGAATCCGCAAGAGCCAAATTCTTGTGCGATTATGAATGTCATATGTTGATAAGTCGCACCTCGTAATCCTTGTGCAAGCGGGAGCTTTCTCCAGAGAAAACTTCATATTCTCGAATGCAGATCCTCTCTAAGAAGTTAGTGATGAAGTCCCCATATGAATATTGGAAAGGCAACAAGCCTAGCTACACAAATTATAGAAATGGCAGGGGGGTTTGTTGCGCTGGGCACCAACCAGAACAAGTGAAGATAGACCCAAACCGTTGAGTGTAGCGTCTCATCGTTTCCAGGGCAATCTTGTTAATCCTAATACATGAAAACGTCATCATCGAGTCTAGATAACGATGTGTTCTTTGAAGATATCTTCTCATCAAATGGACCTTCGTTAAGAAACGAAGGCGATGGATTACGGCTTGGTGCAAGGCCATGTTGGTAGCCTGGCGTATCTACGTAAAGAAAGCGCCTGACTTTTTGGATTCTATTTCTACCGCTTTAGTTACTGTACAAGGTTCCACGCTAAAACGGAGTTCATAACCAGGAAATCCATCACACGTAAGAAATGTCTTCTGAATAGTAGCAGAAGCAAGAGATGTACGCAGTTCACCTGGAGGGTTCGTCTTTGTTCTAGTACAAGAAATTAAAGTGCGTTGCACTCGTTAAGTCTCCCCAGGGCTCAAATATTCGCCAGCGAATGGCACATCAACCGACAGCCACGGCATCATTGCCCGGGATTAAGATTAACCAGGGTGATAAACGCGGTTATTACATTAAGAACACATGCTTACCGCCTGGTAATAAGCAGGTCAGCGGCACATATGCCGATAATCAGCAGTACTCATTATTACTATCGCAGATACTGGCGGTTACGTTGACTGGGAACTTCCTGCGAAGGACACCAGAGTTGCGTATGTGATACTAGGTGATTAACATCTCTGGCAAGTGCCTGTGGATCCGTGTTGTCACGAACTCATTATATTACGCGATGTCTGGTGACGTAATCGCCTTCTGTTAAAGTCCGGTGAGCAATTCACTTGGATTCGGTGCATACCACGTCAAGAATAGAGGTGAACGAGTGGATCAACGACACTCTCAAGCGATTCGAATCCGCATGTACACAACCAATCCCACACAAATAGGCTCAGGCTGTGCTGGTGAAAAACTGAGTACATTCACCAGCAATCCAAACCATAATCACGAAAAGCCTTAAATAGGTTGTCGAGGTACATGGCGCACACTAACAGGATTCTGGACACACAGGCGAGATATCAACAGCGGTGTTAGAAGGATTCCAGGATGCCAACCGACATCGGGAGCACTGGTGGATTCGAAGTCCACCGGCTGACACTTATTCACGATGTTGGTGCAGTTATTTCGTCTATAGTCGGCAAGATAAACGTGCATAGCTCGTTCCACAATGGAAGTTTCCAGTTTACATGTACTGGATACAATCGATGCAGCTCAACGCCTAAGGAATGGCCTTCTGGTGATATTCCTTGTTGGCCTAAGCCCATGGTCGCCATCGGCACACACTTGGTCACCATAGCCGGGCCTGGCTATCGGAAGGGCATACGTAGTGCGGCGTATACCCGGCGGAGTATTAACACATATGATAGACACAATACCATTAAACAATTAATCTCTAACGTGTGTGATTTCCATCAATTATGTAAGATCGAAGGAGAATCTTGAGGATCCGCTTACAAAAGGTAACGAATGTACGTATCAAGCCTATTACACAAGTATCCCAAGGGAACCCAAATCATATGACTTGAGATCCCAAGATCTTCGTTCAAAAGTGTACAAAGAAGTTATAAAGAACACCAAGCACTCTCAATTATGTTAGAATAAAAGGTCTCGTACATAGGGGTGTGAAGTTAATCAAAGATTTTTTAATGATTCTTATATCTTGATCATCAAGTGGGTATTGGCAGGAATATTCTCGACAGTGAGGTCACCTATGTAAGGGCGATGAAGGGCAATGCTTTGTGAGAATTTTCGAGGCTTCATCTCTTTAAACACACTTTCGAAATCCGGTTGTTGTCCAAAACCGAGATGGACACAACCACAGAACCGAGAGGTGTTATAAAACATTGTGTGAGCGCGATTGCCTTTGCCACACTAAATTGCTGAATGCATCAACACCTAGTTCATCGAATATCCGGTAGGCAAATCCGATAGTACAAGAATAAGGCGTGTTTAAGGCCGTAAGCCACCTCTCCCGATGCAATATTTTTCCGTCCGACTTCTCTTCGAGAACGCACTTGCATATGCATTAATATTCATTCATGCGAGGGATTGTCGGGGAAAAAGACCAATAAAATAAAGTTGGACCCATCAACTTTACAGCACAAATTTCGAATAGGCTTTGATTTATATCATCGAGAGTTGATTATATAGTTAAATACTACTCAAGGCAGTGTATAATGATGGTCCTTTGAGTCGCTCGATTCGTATATCTATGAATGAGAAACAATGCCTGTGTTGTGGGTAAAATACGTAGAAACCGAATCGACTTAACACGGCTTACTTTTTGACTCGATTCACTGACCTTAATAAGGTCGTCTAATGCTAGTCGGCACGGGCTGTACAATTGTCTTAAGTGACAAGATAACGTGTCATTTGACCAATAAGAAATGAGTATCGACTCATCCTCTCCACCATATAAGCGTAGCCTCGTTGAATACAACGTGACATCGTATTTTCTCTCTTTAAGAGCATACAAAAACTATTCGCACTCATTGATTCATGAAAAAGCTAAGAGAAGTCGGAATATTCGAATAGTCACTTGAGCTCAAAGAATAAGTGCCTTTAACTAAAGATGCGAAACCGTTGTGAATCTTGGCAGACATGCTTATTAACTGTAAGAGCCACACCGGGGGCAAATTTTACAAGGAAAGAGTACGACACTCGCCTCGGTTTGATTTCTACTCCGTTAATTTTTGGAATCGTAAATTTTATTTTATCGTTTTATCATTCTGTAGTTTCTACCCGGTAATCACGAGTTTGTTCCGTGAATCACTCGACACACGATGGTGCTT
Organism: Gentiana straminea; assembly: GCA_036785695.1. Lineage (NCBI taxonomy): Eukaryota > Viridiplantae > Streptophyta > Magnoliopsida > Gentianales > Gentianaceae > Gentiana > Gentiana straminea. Next base: position 7,991,549 of record JAVUPR010000516.1, read on the forward strand.
TCTTAACAATCACCGTTTGTCAAGTGGGGCCGCGTTGAATATATGTAAAAAGCAATTTTATGGTATCGAATTTACCCGCCTTTTTTAAAAAAACGAGAAACAAAAAACTAGAAATTTTTCACCTTTTTCTCGAAATGAGAAAAATAATGCATTCACAAAAATACGTTTGCTGCGACACACCGGATTTTGGATCATTGCATCGAGCCGGCCGCTTTTCGTACTTATGGTCGGAACGCAAATAAAATACGCGGCGTTACTTTGTAACTTTGAGTAGTTGTTGGTCCGTAGAAGGGTGAAACATAATCGTGGGGTGCATCGACTATATTGGAAGTTTAAAAAAACTTAAACCTCGGGAGTTGCAAAAACTATTCTCGAGGAAAATCTTTTGTGTAAGGGGAATACAATAAATCCTTATAAAACGTATTTTCAAGTTGCCTAAGTAAAACACAAACATATAAATGCGTTAATCGAACGTAAATGATGGGTAAATAAATAACTAAGGTTTATAGGGGTTCAAAGTGGCGTAATCCCTAAATTAATTCTTCTTTTGTGATGATTGTAGGAATTCACCATTGTTTTTCACTGTCACAATAGTGCTTTAATGTCCTTGGGACAACAAGCTTCAAGAATCTCAAGACTATCACTCCTTGGCTGTGGGGCTTCAGTGACCCGGTCTTCAACACACCGGCTCCTTGGGAATGGGGTCCTTCATAGCCTATCACAAAAGGTTGAAATTCCTTCCCATAATATCCGATTCCATTGCACCTAGAAAAGAGTTGTGAATTGAATTCACAATGGCTTGACTGTGACTCGGTACATGATATTTGACATTATCGATGTTCTGTTTTCTACGAGTTTGATCTTCAGGCATGTCTTTTAAGTTCGAAAGCAAGTGCTTGTCAGAATTTGACAAGAGTTTTGGCACTTGTAGTTCTTGATCGTTTTCTTGATTGATCTATCTCTTTTTTTTTTTTCTCGTGTCCGTCATCATCTTCCATTTGCAGCCTTGATTTCCTTGATTTGAAATTTCGTCCGTTGGCTATTTTCTAATGCGGAGAATAATCATTGATTCTTCCTTGACTTCACCGATCCTTATTTTGTGAGAGATCAATGTACACCATATTTAAAAAAGATTTCATCACTTGTAGAATGTATATTAGACTTATCCAAGGTCATCACTGCATTTCCCTAGTTATAAGTCAGTCCATATGTCTTCACTTTACTCGCCGATACTTGGCTGTCTTCACTCAGCTGCTCTTCTATTCTTCAATTTACTGAGCCGTCTTACCGGTCTAGTACAATGCTTGTCTGACTAAACTTATACAACATGTCAGACTCTAAGTAAAGTCTTATACATATATTACTAACTTATTTCAGGCTTGCCATAACAGCTAGTATGACCATCATCAAAACAAATAAAATTTTCCTAATAATTTCCCCCTTTTGATGATGCCGAAACCCTCATAAGCCTGAATGTAAGTGCAAACATTTCATATAATAAAAGAGAATAAAACTTAGAAATTTAATTCATCAACAATGCGTGGGTCCGCAAACGTCGCATCCTATTGCACCCAACTTGTTGTTGAGGATTGAATCTGTCCGTGGGTTTGAAAATATTTGTCATGTAGTTAAACTCCTCTTGTCTTTCACTAGATAATTCCTCAAAGTGCCCTCATGCGGACTTATAATCGCTTGATTTGCTCGCTGCCGAGCCGCATGCTCATTCCTCTGTTTGCTTCAAGGATGCATACTTGTCTATTTTGTTTCTTTATACATACTTGCCATATCTACTCTCAAATCATCATGTTGACAATCCGAACCAAATGGCCCATGCTTCATCTTGCGAATTCGTCCGGATATAATTCATATTGGACTCTAAAAATTCTTTCACGTTATCGAGCACTTACGCTTCTCTTTCTTCCCGTTTTGGAACACGTGGAAGTGCCATTTCTGACCTCGGTATTTTCTAGTAGTGTGTCTTTGTCCACTTCTACCGCTCTTGGGGTCTTTACTCGACACTTTCGAACTTCTCCGCCCACTAGACTCGGGCCTTTGTCGATTGTTTTTCCTAATCCGTCTCTGTCATCATCTCTTCTTCGAATCGGAAATGGCTAGTCCGAAAACAAGGGATCATTTTTAGCTCTTTCCTTTTCTTCCAATGCAATTTTTTGTTGTTCCTTTCACCCCCGGGCCGATTCTCGGCCCTCTATCTCTCGCTACGAGCCGTTCATCTCCGTGAAGCCAGGCCTCCGACCGTTGAACCTTCGCCTTATCATTTCTTTCCCTTTTTGGCAAGCATCATCATGTTGTTGTAACAAAATCTTATTATTAGTCTCGGGCTTATAATAATCGCATCATCCAAACTTGGACTCAACAGACAAAATCTTTGTCACGAGTCGATAGCTTGAACCATAGGTGCCATTCTCAGCCACTCAGCGAGACCATAGCCTCGATTTTCTGGCGTATATGTTCACTTAGGCTCCGTGAGCCTCGTTGGTTAGATTGATATTCACCGTAATATTAAAACGATTGTGTCGTTGCACAACAAAATTGTGTGCGATCTATGTACCTATCAACTTTTTTGGAATTCGCTTACTATGGATTGATCACTTTCATCCTTGAAGGCTACGAATAGTTGTTACTTAGATAAAGTGCTTGCTTGTTCTAACCTACCCAGTGCTGTCGCACCGTCTTTTCAGAAAACGTTTCCCTGATTGGGTATGGCAACATCCCGTCGTGTTTGAACCGTCTGCTTGTAGTGTGAATGTCCCCGGTTGCCTGAGTGGATGAGGTACCGGCTTGTCTGCTTTCTGCTGTACCAAGCTGTGCACATCGCATCACCTGTTACTTATTCAATTCACTTGTGTAGTAGAGATAGCCTTGAGTGGGGCTCATTGTCATTCCCACTTGCCATTGCCGGGGATTTCACCTGCCTGATCAGAACAACAATCATTCCCACATTCAAGGCTGTCATTGGTTGTTACCAAAATGTCAACCGAGAATTGTTGACTTACCTTAGTTTGCACATTTATGCCAGTTCGATCGTCTCGGTGTGTCGTTCTTATTTTGGCTACCAGGATGTTTGCTAAGCGACACGTTTCCTTTGTTAGAAAGCATTCGTAGTTATATCATCATCAATTGAATACCATTTCTCTATATTTTATCATTGTCATTCATCATCCCAATTACCATCATCAATATCAGATTGATCATCATCTTCTGTACCTCTACTCACTGAGTGATCAGGGCCTATTTGGCTTCTGTTGTTTCTATCATCTTCCCATAGTAGTGTTTCCATCAAGTACACCTACTAGGGTAGGCAGATCCCAAGAAATTCAAAGAACCATGCTTCCTTCCTCTCTCTCAAATACCTCTCGCAGTTGGACATTTGAATTCGTGAGTCTCCCATTTTCCCAATCTCGTATATTCCGCAACTCGTCATCAATGTCCCTTTCTTGGTTTTCTTCCGATTCTTCAACATCATTTCCTCTTTGTTGTTTGGTTTGTTGTTCTTCTTTCCACATCTATTAACCGGGCCAAAGAATTTCTCGCTCCATATTTTTACTGGTCTTGGATTTGTGTTTCTTCCTTAGCATATATGTGCTCTTAAGATTTTATTCTCCTTCTCTTTTCACTTCCTGTCGCTTTGTGATTGTTTAACATGTATGTATACATGACCTTAGCATCATGAAGTTCGTTAAGTGCCACAAAAAGATACAATCACCCTGCAATGTATAACGAGTTGCAATCCGTACGATTTCTTTA